>JANZLF010000005.1:10812703-10835932 GCA_026546835.1 Erythroxylum foetidum
ATGTCGATGTTTGTTCAGGTTGATTAATTCGTTCGCTTTGTATTTGATTTGATTCGCATTCGATTCCGAATTCTGTTCGTTTCCTTTGTTCTGCTTTTCCGGTTGGGATCCGGTTTTTGGATCGGGTCCCAACAATATTAATGAGCTTTGATGTTGTCTATTAGGTCCTCGAATACCTCCTCCCCTTTTTGTTGATTAATAGTCACTATATAATCACTCCAAGTTGGCTCTTCAAATGACAACCAATGCCTTAAGAATAACTAGTGCCACTTAGCTATTATCCTTTTCATATAAATGCTAGCAATTTTTACTTCATTTTTGGTGATTTTTGATCTAATATAAAATATTATTTAACTCAAAAGATCTAGTTGTGCACTTCAAAACCTTTAAAGGTTAGGGACTTCACTTTATTAAATCTTGTGGGGTAGTACATGAAAGAGATTCTATCATATACTATATTTAGAGACTCAGGTTGAGATCAAAGCTTATTAATGAACATATATTACTAAAACATTTCCTCATAACTTTTTCATCTCTCAGCGTTGCTTTACATGTATGTCATGTAGTCAAGTTTGTGCCTCTAACATATCTTTTTGCATTTCAATGATCTGATTTGCTAATGATCCCTCTATTTGTTGCACATATTAAGCTTTGGCTCCTTTATCCATAGAGGCTTAATTAAATATTCAATGATAAGTTTAGATTTAGGTTGCAAGATTATTGCTCCATTACCAAATATTACATACAAAATAACTAGAAGATAGTATAATATTCGATAGAGGAGGAAAGAAGAAAAAGAATAATTTTAGACAGAAAATAACCAATATATTATAAACATATCAACATAACAATTATAGAGAGAGAATACCTCTAGCCATTGCATATAAGAATATTAAGTAGACCACCTAAGAATATAACAATTGTTATAACAAAAATATGTAAGTGGACCACTTATAATATGTGACTTACAAATGAGAATATTAACAACTATGAAATTATTTTTATTTAAAAGGCTAATAGAAGAATAATATCTTCATCTTCTTCAATTTTCTTTGTTTTAGACCAATTAAGACATGCACTTGATATTATTTTTATTATGTATAATTCATATACATGAGCATGCAATCTTAGAGTTTTGAGATGAAAGTGGATTTACTAAAAATCTTTTGGATGGGTATGGTTTAAAACACTAGCATAAATCGAGGTGTGTCTTTCTTAGAAATCATAGGTGAAATAGTGGCCTGAAGACACAGGGTATTGATATGGAAAAGATATTTTTGTAAGAGATATGGTTTGGGATATGGGCATGTCATATATAATCTCTTATAGATAGAGAAGTTAATAAGATCTATGGATTCAAGACATGGATTTATTGGTATGGAAAAAGTATTTTTGTAGGAGACATGATTTAAAACACTATAATGTTATATATTATGTCTAAATATAAGGAAATAATGAGATTCGTAACTTAGGAAATGATGGTTTTATAAGTTGTCTGAGCACAATTAGCTTTATTTAGAAAATGGTTTTTGGTGGGATATGAAATCTAAAAGGATTTTAAGACCTATTAGAATTATGGTTAAATCACGTTGGTTTAGTAAATGGGCTATTAAAGTAAAATTACATTGCCTAAGTTTTTTTATATAAAATTATATATTATAAGCCTAATTTTCGTATCTATCATCAAATTTTCCAATAGTAAAATAATCTTTCTTAGCTCTTGAGGACGTAGGCGCACCTAATTGACTGAAATTTGTTAAAATCTTCTTACATTCTTGTTTTTCTTTCATTATTCTCTATTATTGCTATGTATTTTCTCAAAATATGGTATAAGAGCATCATTAAGGTGACAATAATTTAGTTGCAAAGTCCGAAGAGGGAAAGTTTAATGGAACTAGGAATTTCAAACTATGGCAACAGATACTAAAGGATTTGTTATCATAATAGGGCATCTTTAAAGCTTTGCAAGATTAAAATAAAATATATGCATTATCTCGACTAAAAATAGTTACAAGTGTGAATATCTAGAACCTTATAGTTTTTTCTATAGACGAGGTCATGTACCACATCAAGGAGATTGTATCCCTATAGAGATTTAGAAGAAACTAAAGAGCTAATACATGTCAAAATCCTCCACAACTAAGATGTATCTAAGTAGATATAAAAGAGAAAGATGGAGGATGGAATAAATCTAGAACAACATATCGATTCATTTAACTAAATATTCAGTGATATGCTAAGCTCAAGGTAACTATCATGGATAGGGAAAAAAAATAATGATTATGCTTTGTTCTGTACCTCTTTCACACAAACCTCTAGTAATTATACTCATATTGGATAAAGTGATAGCTGGTTGGGAGGATATTACCATTATATTATTGACTGTTTTGGAGGATATTACCAATGCATTATTGGCGTATAAATAACAAAGACTGAATACCAACGAAAGTTATCAAGGTGAAGGGATGTTTATGGAGGGGAACTAGGACTATATAAAGAAGTAGAATAAGGAAGGCTCATACAAAAGTAGTTTTGGATCTAACTTCAATGATAGAAAAACAATATGTTATTAAAAATGTGACTAAACAAGACATATAAGGAGGATTGTAATAACGAAAAGAGGTAAGATGAAGAAAGAAAGTATCATGATCGATTAAGGTATCCGAATATAGTGTAAACAAGAACTTAGATTCCAAAGATGGAGATATGCTTTATGTTTCAATTTGCCAACTTCAAAATTTATATATTTTGAATACAAAATGCTCACATTACATAGTACCAAACAAAGATTAGATTGTTTATATATATAAAGCAACTTTGACAATGTTCGATTAAAGGATGATAAAGCTTACAAAATCGTTAGTATAGAATAAGTCAGTGTCAAGATGTTTAATTATATTATCAGGATGTTCTGTGATGCTCGATATGTACCAGATTTAAGAGGGAACCTATTTTTTCGGGCACCTAACATACAAATGCTTTTGTCTATAAAACTAATGGGTAGAACATCAAAGTGGTAAATGGTGTATTTATTATAATGGAAAAAGGCTAAAATTGGTGGGAAACATATATAAATTGACGGAGAGCACAGTTGTAGGTGGAGAGTTTGTTACACTAGAATCAGATGATGATAGTACTACATTGTGGTATATGCGATTAGGTCATCTCAGTAAAGGATGATAAAACTTCATAAGAGAGGTTTACCAAAGGTCTTCAGACATTATAAATTAGACTTTTGCGAATTTTTTGTACAAGTTATATATTCTAAGGTGACATTTAAGATAGAGGAAGATAAAAACAAAGGAATTCTAGAGTACATGCATATTAATGTACAAAATCTTACTAGAGAGTTTTTATTAGCGGAATCTTAGTATTTTGGGACATTCATGGATGATTTGTTGAGAAAAGTAAAACATGTAAAGGAGTGAGAGCTATTGATTTAAGTAAGGTCTTTCATCCTCTTTCTTAGTTCTTAACATGGTATTAGAGCAAGTTTAGAAAACCTATTTTTTTTTCGATAACCAAAACCCATACCCAAGCCCTTCTCACAAAAACAAACCTAACCTTAACAATCTAACCCTAAAGACACCTCTGGCAGCCACCGACGACTAAGACAGAAGAAGGAGTAATACAAGCAAGCGTTCCACCCACCCCCATGTGCCACCACGCCCTTGTTGTTTAACAAGTGCATGTAATTCACGCGTTGGCTTTCAATGACTCTCTGATGTCCCAGTTGTCATGGATAGAATCTCCCCAATCCCAAAAACTTGTTGGTGATGAGTTTTTTCTGTTTTTAATCACTGGCAAGTAGATTTGTGTGTTCAACCATGGTTAGTGATGTGTTCTATCTGCCTTTAATTGCTGGAAACTAGGTTTATATATTTAATTATCGTCGTTGATTCTATCATAGTTGTAGTCTCTCTTCCTTTGTTGAATAACTGGTTGCTATTTCAAGTTCATCTTCTCATTAACATCTTTTTTATATCGGTTACACTATGAGTGACTTCAAACTGATAGTACTGATAGACAACCACACATTTTGGTTCAACAAATCATAAATTGGAAGTTGAATGGAACAAATTATGTTGCTTGGGAGAAGGCAATCATTGCCTATCTTAAAAGTCTAGGTAGATATGAGCATCTCACGAATCCAACTCCTGATATTAAGTCACCAGGATACATGAAGTGTGAACAACATGATATTCAAATAAGGACAAGCTTTTGGAACACTATGGAGCCAAATATTGCTAATATTTGTCAGCATGTAAACTCAACAAAGGAGTTATGGGAGTATGTGTGACTTTTATTTTTCTAGTAATGTTACCCATATATATGATTTATCTGTAGAGTTGCTCAAGTGTGAGCAAAGAGAGAAGAATCACATCAAGTATTTTTTAGAAATAAAAATTTTATTTATCAAACGTTTAACAGTTCAATCTATAACAACAAAGAAATATCAACTTCTGATGGAAATACCTGGCTGGCTTGAGGCCAAAATATAAACTAATTCAGGCTCAAATACTTGGTGGCACTAAACTTCCATTCCTTGTTGAGATATATTCACAAATATCTCGATCATTAAAGGGGCCAATACAAGAGAGTGGTGACAAGTCTGCTCTCGTTGTTCACAATAGTGGAACAGGTAATGGAGGGCAAAGTAATCAAGGTGGTCGTGGTGGTAGTGGAGGAAGGATTAGAGAAGGCCAAAGAAAATGTGACCATTGTGGCAAGGATGGACATGTTCGGAACTATTTTTCAGACTTATACCCACAGTTGCATTTAAAAGCCTCTCAGTCTATTAATATTGTGGAGGCTTCTAGTGGTTCAAGTTGCTGTGCCTTAACAAGTGGAAACAAGTTAGTATTTGAAGAAGAATATGAAACTTTTCTCCAGTATTAGGCAGCCAAGCAAGCAACCACACTAATTGCATCGTTTGCTCACCTAGGTAATCACACAGCTTGTATATCATCCTCTGTTAAAACTTACGTTATAGATTTAGGTGTCATTGACCATACTGTAAGTAACCCAAAAGTTTTTTCAATCAAATTACCCTTGTACCAAACTCTACCAACGTACTATTACTAATGGTTCTATTACTAGTATAAGTAAAGTTTGCAATTCATTTCCCTCTCCTTCAATGACACTATCATCAGCTCTATATATCCCAAAATTTCCATTCAAATTAATGTCTATTAGTAAACTAACCAAATCATTTAATTGTTCTGTCTCTTTTTTTCTCTCATCACATTGTTACTATGATTTGAAGACAAAGTAGAAGATTGAAGGAGAGCGTGATTTTAGAGGTCTCTATTATTTTTACAAACATTCAACCGCCTGCTCAACTATTGTTTTACCTCTCCAACTCCATAGTCGCCTTGGTCCTTCATTCATTCAAAAATTAAAACAATTGATTCCTAATTTGAATTCAATTCATCATCTAGATTGTGAGTCTTGTCAACTTGGGAAACATCATCGTGTTGCTTTTCCATCTAGAGTTAATACTAGAGCCGAAAGCTCTTTTATGTTAGTTCATTCTAATGTTTGGGTCGATCTCATGTGACCTTGAAACTTGGTTTTCGTTGCTTTGTTGTTTGTTGATGATTAGTCTAGAATGACTTAGTTATATCTAGCAAAAGAATGTTCTAAATTGTTTTATATTTTTCAATCCTTTTTCTCTAAAATCATAACTCAATTTGGTTGTCCTATTTGTATCCTTAGAAGTGATAATGTTAAAGAGTACTTTTCTGATTCGTTTTAATCTTACATAAAAAAATTGATGTATAATAAAATTGATGTATAATTCAGTATAATAATATTGATGTATAATTCACCAAACTTCTTGTTTTCAAACACACAACAAAATGGTGTTGTTAAAAGGAAAATCGACATATCATAGAAGTTGCTCAAACCTTATTAATTGAGATGAAGGTTCCTAAAGATTTTTGGAGTGATGTTATCCTTACTACTTGCTATCTTATTAACAGAATGTCGTCCATTACTCTCAAAGGTTAGATCCCTCATATTCTTATGTTTCCCAATATTCCTTTTTTTCCTCTTCATTGTTGTATCTTTGGATGAGTCTATTTTTTCCACTAACTCCAGCTAAGAATTGACAAACTATATCCACGAGCCATCAAATATATCTTCTGTAGTTACTAGAGGACACAAAAAGGTTATCATTGTTACAGTCCCTCGCTTAAAAGATTCTTTATATGTGCAGATGTGACTTCTTTAAGAACACATCATACTTTTCTGAGAGTCAAGATGCCAAAAGCTTTCATCATTGTTTGCCATCACTTTTTAATAAATCTTTGGATAATTTTGCTAAAAATTCACACACTTCACCTACAAATTATAATCCTTCTTCCCTTCATCAATTGTCTTGAGTAGATTTGCAGGTTTATTCCCGTTGACCTCATCGAATGCTAGATGGTCATCTGGATGAGCCCTCTCCTCTAGTGTCTAATTTGTCGCCAAATTCGAAAATTAGTGACCTAGATTGGCCTATTACTTTAAGGAAAGGTAAACGATCTTTTACCCATCATCCGATTTTTAATTTTGATTCTTATAACCAAGTATCCCATTCCTTTCGTTCTTTTCTATCAAACTTGGATTATATGTCTATACCTAAAGGTATAACAGAGGCCAAGAAGCAAGCAATGCAAGAGGAAATAAATGCTTTATGGTGCAATGATACCTGGAAGCTTGTTACTCTTCTTCCCAAAGCCTCAATTGTTGGTTGTCGATGGGTATATACTATGAAGACACTTGTTGATGGATCTATCAAACGACTCAAGACTCGTCTTGTTGTTAAAGGATACACATAAGTCTATGGTATTGATTATTTTGAAACCTATTTTCTCCTGTGGCAAAAATGGTGTCAATACAGATGCCACAACTTATTTTTGGCTTCTCTACCAACTTGATATTAAAAAATGCATTCCTCCATTGTGATCTCGCAGAAACAATCTATATGGAGCAACCTTTAGGATTGTTGCTCAGGGGAAGTATGCCTATTGAAGAAATCCTTATATGGTTTAAAACAATCTCTTAGAGCATAGTTTGGACGATTTAGTTCAGTTGTGAATAAATTTGGTCTCAAGCAGTGTGGAATAGACCATTCGGTTTTCTATCAACACACAAAAATTGGTAAAATTTTGTTGATTGTATATGTTAATGATATTGTTATTAATAATGATGATCAAAATGGAATTCATAGATTGAAGGAATTCTTGCAACAAAAATGTCAAACAAAAGATCTCAATCTATTGAAATATTTTCTCGGAATCAAAATTACAAAATCTAAAGATGATATTTGTCTCTCCCAACGCAAATATGTTCTCAATCTCTTAGAAGAAGCTGGTTTGTTGGGATGTAAACTAGTAGATTCTCCAATATATCTCAACCTCAAACTTGATGTAGAACAAGGAGAACTTTTGAAAGATCTAGAAAACTATAGGAGATTGATTGGCAAATTAAACTATCTTACAGTTATTAGGCCTAACGTTTCATTCAGTACAAATGTGGTTAGACAATTTATACAATCATCTCAGACTAGCCATTAGAATGCGACTATTCGAATCTTAAGATATCTCAAGCATAATTCCAACAAAGGACTCATATATAAGAACCATGGGCATTGTTCAGTTAGGCCTATAGTGATGTTGATTGGATTGATCAGTGATCTACTACGGGATATTACGTGTTTGTTGGTAGCAATATGATTTCATGAAAAAGCAAGAAGCAACCAATGGTTTCTTGTTCAAGTACAAAATCTAAATATACAGTCGTAGCGTATACAACTCGAGAACTTATCTGGGTATAACATATACAGGAACTTGGATTTCAACTAACACAACCTATGGAGCTAATGTGTAATAATCAAGTTGCCATTTACATTGCTTCTAATCCAATTTTTCATGAAATAACAAAACATATTAAAATAGACTATCACTTAGCCGAAGAGAAGGTTCAACAAAATGTGATAAAAACCACTCATGTGAATTCTTAGCTGATCTACTTACTTTGGTTGGACGTCATGTAACACAACCGTGCAACAAGCTTGGAGCTTATAAGGGGAGTGTAATAAGATTTGATATGATTCAGATTTAATATCTTAGGTGATATGATCAATATATTTAAGAATTATGATTTGATTTGATTGTGATTCTAAATGTAACTTACGTTGTATGAAATCTACTATATAAAGGAGCGTGAGCTTTTGAGTGAAGGAAGCTCTTTCATCCTCTTACTTAAATCTCAACACATACAACCTGAGTTTATCGAAGATCAATAATCAAATATAATATAATTTTTCTTTGTTCATTTATTTTATTTCCATGTGATCATGAACTAAACCAAATGATGGCTCGGTATGAGTTGGCAAAAAGAGACCACAAAATGATGTCCTTGATTTCTCTACGTTCTTTGGATATCCCTTCCTTCCTCTAGTTTCTTACAGATTTGTCTTTGGTTTACCACTCGGAGTGACACGCCTTGTCACTGAACGCATGGTCACGAATTCCTCGGCAGTAGAAGGGTGAATTCCAACCTGCACGTAAAGAAGTTTAGTCGTGCAATGTATACTGGAAGTTTGCAAAGAGAAAATTATTATAGGAACATTAGGAATTTCTGTTGAGAAATTGCATGCTTCTGTTACCACCCTGGCCTACAGGAAAAGTTCTTACCGTGCTGTCAAATTGTGCCTTAGTTGCTCCACACTTCAATGCTATACCAATGCCCTAGCAGAATGCATCAACATGCCAATCACAAACCAAATCAAGTACTAAACTAAATATGGAAAAAGAATATCAATGTCAGCTCAGGCAGCCAAAATTCACCTTGTTTGGAAGTGAAAATTACACTACCACTCTAGGAACGGAGCTTAATTAAGCTGTAGTGATTGTCGACGCTTGATTTTAATTAAGCTTCCTTAGCTTTTCACAGACAATTCCAGACAAATTGTCTATCTACGAGGTCTAAATTAATTCTTAGGATGGTAGATTCCCCTTGTCACAAAGCTGGCAGCGATCAAGGCCAGTTCATGGAGGTTCTCATGACTTCCTGAGAGCTAGAGGCAACAACGGTCTTTCTTTCTACGCTAAAAAGCTAAGCTTATAAAATGATAGCATTCGGTGTACATAGAATTATGGATTGAAGTAACCATGTCTGATACTACATTTCCTACAAATAGTTTATACCGCAAATTTTTTATCCAGTTTGGAAAAGAGCACACCCAAGAACTGATACACATGTAGCATAAGAATTATGAGCCCAAAATCAAGTTGAATTGAGGTTATTAATTATAAATAGTAAAACAAGTGATAGAAGTTTTACATTTGGGATCATTATTTAAGAGGGCTGTTATTTGTTTTACCTGCATAATTTCAGGTGCATCTGATCCACACATTGAGGCCCCAAGAACTTTATCTGTCTCAGCATCAACAATGAGCTTCATCACTGTCTTTTCTTGTCGTCTGGAAAACATTACAAACCAGGTCAGAAAAGAACATGCATATTTTGAGCACTTCAACTTACAAGAATAAATCAGACATCTGAGGCCATTGGTAATCAGATTGAAGATAACATTCTAAATCCTTAATTAAGATTCTTCAAACAGAGAATAGTTTATTTTCATGAGGGAAAACTAAACTATTACTGTCAGAAAAGCAGAAAGGATTGTTTCAAATAAATAATACATATGGACAATATGCTTATAACTTTATGGTTTCACCAGATTCTAATTTGTAGTTATTACAAATAAATCCTGCATCTTATCCCTAGTTTATTGCTACATGATAAAATGATATTTTGACAGCATACTTATCTCTAGTTTTAGAATATAATGGAGTTTAAAGAGACAGAGATGAAAAGAAAGGAGATAATATGGGTTAACTATCAAGTGAGGTGAATAATTATCATCTTTGTTTGTTTCAATTATGTTGGGGCATTAGTACAACATTAAGACTTCTACCAAAGCTTCATTTTTTGTACAAAAGCAGTAATAGTACAACTTTGAGACTTTATATCATGATGCACAACGCAGTACATATATGATCTAAAATACAGTACTTACCCAGAAACAGTGTTCTTCATAGGATTGAAAGTTGAAGTGAAAACCAAGATATCCCCGCTTGCTTGCTCCAAAGCCTGCTCTTCACTGAGGCCTACTACAGAAAGAGGTGGTATACTGCAAAGGAGAAAAAATATCACAACAATGAAGCAGAAGTAAGTAAATCCTCATAGAACATGAAAAAGAGGAAGGCACACAAAGATGTACGAGGTTTCATCAAGAAGGACCTAGTATTACAACATTCTTAGGTAATTTAGCCAAGAATAGAGCAGAACGAAGGAGAATGATCAATGTAGCCCAACTCCAATTATTACAATCAAGGTTTACTTGAGCTTGGGTATATAATGTTGAATACCAAGTACATTAATGACAGAGTAACATCAACATAGGAATAAGCTTGAGAAAAGGATAGTGAGAATATCATCGAGGCACCATGGAAGGCTATGAAATGTAAGACATGACAAGAGTTTAGTGGAAATATCAGTAAAATGCAATCCACCCCATTGCGCCTACAAACTTTTCCCTCTACTATTTGGTCAATGTGCTTCAATTTCAACACCTCCTATGCTACAAATAAATACCACTATTAATGACAGTCCCACGTATACAGTTAAGTCTAACTTCACAAGAACACACATCTTGCACCTTTGTACCTTGCACAGGTATCAAAAACATTGGAGCACCTTATACTACTTGAGATACACCAGATGTCATATACTCAGATTAGGGATATGTACCTGGGTACCTGACTTGCTAAAAAGGGTAGAATATGGAACGCAGCCTTAAATTGGCTTATGACATCTCATTATTCAATCTTGTGGATTCTATGTTAGTATTCCTTGACATCTCATTATTCAATCTTGGATTACTAGTCCAATGATCTTCCCTAGGCTTACTGAGCTTTAATCAACCAACTCAATCATCTCAACTTCATCTTTCAATAAGAAAAAATGAATTCTCTATTAGCTTAACTGAGCAATTAGATTGTCATAATTGTCAAGCATAGCTCTCCTGTAGCATGATTGCATTACAGTTTTGCCAGGGAAGTAAAAGGGACAGCATCTCTTTCTGTTCTCCTAGGAAGTCACAGTCACTCCTTTCCTCCTTAACACAAAAAAACTACTTCTATTAGCTAGATGCACGACTGATTTGGAGGAACAAAGCTTGTCTATAAGTTGTTCGGTATAAGGAATTGAGGTTTTTAACCACTATATCCAAATTATCACGGGCTCTGTAGTCAGTATGACTCTTCAAAGAATGTGGAAAACCTCTTCTTCACAACATGACAAGACTCATGAAATTATAGTTTAGGCTATTAAAAGCCATGAAATGGAACTTACGTATCAGACTATATGATGTAAGCTACTAAGTAAGGAAAAAAGCAGAGCAAAGTCATAAATATCCTCAATCCTGGAAGTATCTGACTCTGTTATCACCAACAACTAAGTAGAACTAACAGATTTAAGGCCGGAGGTATTACCTAAAAACAGCACAAGGTATATTGCTATAATCTGGTTGGCTAGACTGCCCCCCAAAAACAGTTTTCTGCATTAAGAAAAAGACATAGATTCCATTACAAGCATATTGGATAGGAGTGGACGAGGGATTCTTTTAACTAAATAGAGGAATTGTGAGGTCTAGGAAAAAGACGTACTGCAAAACATGTTCCCTCCATTAAGGCAACAGGAGTGAGGTTCATTCGGTTTGTGACATCACCAATAGCCCAAATGCTAGGTATGTTGGTGCGTGAGTACTCATCAACCTGAAGAACAAGGGGGGTCAAATACCACAGTAAAGTTAACTCTAGTTGAACATCAATAATATTTTCTAGCAGCAATGGATGCTCTGTAGTGAAGTTTTCATCATTGCAGCCCCCGCCAACAACCGATCATAAGAAATTTAATAAAGAGCATATTAGTTGAATGGATTGTGTATGTTCAAAGATAAACTAATAGATAGTGCTCAATAACCTTTACAGCTCCAGTCTTATCAAGATTCACACCTACAGCTTCCAAATTTAACCTCTTTGTGTTTGGGGCCCTACCTGCAATGTACAAGAGAAGAAAGGTTCTATTAAATAACTTCAAGTGAAGAAAAGACAATTCCTTCTGTTAAGCAGGAAATGGAAATGATACCAAAGAACAAATACATTTAGGGAATGGCAGCAAGATAGTCTGTACATATTATCACACACACATAAATTACGTAGAATGTACGAATTTCATTGAAATGTACCCAAAATCATACATTTTTGGTCTTCTACCTTTAGATTAGATCCCAAAGCCTCAACAATAGATGACAATATCTTATGGCTACAGATCACCGAGAAGAACAGTACAATTAAAAACAATTAATTACAATAAAACATCAGAGATTCACTGCAAAACTAATTGATGTTCGGAAACTCCAACCAAATCTTGACAATCTAAGGCAATACAATTGCTATGCTGCATAACAATTGTTACATTCCCTCTGCACAATCCAAAGCAATCAAAAACCCTCTTATTCTATTTCACCATGTGAAGAAAATGTTAACATGGCTAAACCATAGTATTTATATCTAGGCTCCAAGTTGTTTGGATTCGCAAGTTATTTAATAAAAGGAACGACATCTAGCCATCCCCAACGATTAAACAAAACCATATGCTTAAGTGTGTATGGTTTAAACAGGGACAATAATTACCAGTGGCGAAAAGAACAACATCAGCAAACAACTCCTCTCCATGATCTGTTACAACTTTTATGCCATCTTCTGTCTTAATCAACTGTATTATCACATTTATGGTTAGCGTAATATACATTGAAGAAGTGATAGAACAATTTACATCAGTGAGTCAGGAAAAAAAATCATAAATGGAAACAAACACAAGAATAATTGGAAAATACCTCCTTTAAAGTTGTCCTTGGATGCATATTTATTCCCCTTCCTTCCAGATTTCTGGCAACCACTGCCCTCATTTCGTCATCAAAACCTCTGCATTTGGATTTAACAGATTGGTTTTTGTGAGAAATACAACTACAGTCTAAGGCTGAAGTTATCGAGCGAAAAAGGTCTTGTTAATCTCCTTGTTGAGAATAAGTTGCACGATGGAATAAGCAAGATAATAGAGATTACATTCATATATTGAGAAAGAACAGGATTTACTTGTTTCAAACCATTTTAAAGAGGCACTGTAAAATTGCTAATCTAAGTCAACAATTATACCCTCATCCATGACACATACTCATCAAACATATTACTTTGCAAAAGTGAACTGCATGATGCAAATCAGAAAACGAGTTGAGTTGTCAATATTTCAACAAGCTAAGATTTTGGCAGAAATCCAAAGTTCATGAGGCAAGCAATTTAAGATCAATGAAACCTTGACATCTTTTTAGGACTCTAACTTGGCATTCAAGATAAGAAAGCTGAATCAAATCTGTAATATGACCTTAATGGCAGTTCCTTTCTGAAAAACAGATCAACCGTGCAACCAAAGCCTCGCCATATTGAAGCAAACTCAACAGCAATGTACCTAAGAAAGAGAACATCAAATTTCATAAACATGCTAATTGGACTAGCAGAAAATAGAAATCAGAGCATATGTGGCGGAGTTTTACCCTCCACCGAGCACCACAGCACGCCTAGGTAACTCTTCCAAACTTAAGGCCTCATCAGAGGTTATAGCCAGCTCCTACATAGTACAAAGGTAAGTTAATAAGACAAACCAAAGAAAAAAGAACAACTGCCTTTGATCTAAGGAAATCAACAATAACCTGCCCAGGAATAGCAGGACGTTGGGCCCTACTGCCAGTTGCAATCAGAATATGCTTTGCTGTGTAGCTCAATTTCGTGCCATCTAGTTGTGTCACCTCAACTTCATTAGGACCAACGATCTTCCCCTCTCCTTCATATAGTTTAACCCCAGCATTAGAAAGTAAACGCTTGTAAATTCCATTCAATCTGATAATTTCATCAGTCTGCAATTTCATGTAACTAGAATCAGTGCACAATCAGGTATAATCTTTAGCAAAAAAACAAACATAAAGAACTAGGACAAAAAGATTCTCAGAAGCAGCATTAGATGGCAGAGAAATGTTTTAAGAATTTTAGTTCTCAGTCATAGGTCCCCTTAAAGACATAAACAATCTCTCAAGTAACACATCCCACACAGACCCCATTGAATCATTACTAAACCCAACAAATGTGATCTCAACAATAGCAGAAATCACAAAGTAATTCAGCTCACTCACACCAGCTGTCTCCCAATTGAAACGAAAAACTCCACCAACATCGCAATATTCATAATTCAAAAACCACCAAATGTGGCACATCAAAATGGACAATCCCTATTCAAGCGGACAAATTTTGTCAAAATTATTAACTAAAGCACTTTGTAGCTAACAACTAGCCTATCTCAAAGGAAAGAAGTAGCTAATTGTATATGAAATTCCTCCTCATTTAACATTCAAAATGCAATGAGGGAAGTTCACAGAAAGCATCCTAGAGGACCCAGAATAGCTCCTACCAAAGAAAACTGCAGAAAACTAGGAACAGAGTAGCTCAACAAGCAATTATTCTCTTCATCATACTCCCACGGTAAAATAAACCAAGAATTGATTGGCATGGAGTTAAAAGAAGGTATTTAAGATTATAAAAAACATAAACTGAACTGAGAAATTTACCAACCTTCTTTTGCAGCAGTTTTTTCCAATTGAAATCCACTCTTTCATGCAGTTCCCATCCGTAGTTCCTAGCATCCTTCAACACCAAAAGCACAATTCCATCCAGTTTACATAAACAGTAATGTTAAAATATTTATAAAGTTCTGACTAATCCACCAAATGATAGCAAAGATGGTAATAATTAATTAAAATAGTAACATTAACTCAAAGCACTTCAGCACCAGACTACTGGAATCAGCTAAAATATGAAAGCAAGATGAAACAAAATCGGACTGAAAACAATAGAATTGACAAACATTCAATGACATGGAGTTCAGTGATATGTTAATAAACATTCATCAGTCACAGAATACATTGACACCTTTGCACGAACTTCAATTCTTTTTGCATCTTTTGCTCGTTAAAAAGAGGAATAGACAGATCATTTTCCAAGAATCTAGATCCTGCCAAATTATTACCTCAATTTCACCTCCAAAAGTTGCTCCATATACTAAAATCTTCTTTGGAACACACCCTCGAATAACACACCTATAAAATCAAAAGTCAGAAACACCAAGGACTGTTGACAACTAACCTATGAATAAATCACTCGGCAATGGTCATCAGAGTTTTACTTAATTACGTTTAAAAATCCGCTATACAACTGTTTCCATATAACAAAACAGTATAAGTTCAGCAATAATGAATGAAAATGATCACGTCGATAATATACTGCATTAGGGTGAAACAATGCAGCATATATTCAATAACAGTGAAGGAAATGAACGTGAAGCTTGTAGCATAATGAACTCACGTTCCGCCAACGCCCCCAATCACCTCAGAACTGATTGGATGAAATGGTAGCTCACAAATTCCAACCTTCAAAAAGATGATGCAGGGGAACATTAGCTAACAGATTATATTTAAATACAGACGAAGAAAAAAAAAATTTTAAGGCATTCAGATAAAGATTAAAGAAGACAAAATGCATTTCTCGATTGATGAAAAGACCAACGACACATGTCAATTTGCATTTTCTCAACTTTTTAGTGAAATTAAAAGGAAAAGAGAGGAGAGAGAACAATTCAACGTACTTTGCTTCTTTAGGCCTACTAGATAGAGTCGATTTAGCGGCATTAACGAATTTCCTCCAAAATTATAAATAATGGTCACAAATTTGGCTGAGAGACAAAGAGAGATGCTCACAAACCTTAGCCCCAAAGTTAGCTGAGAATCGAGCAGCGCGAACACCACCACTACCAGCACCAATAACGAACAAGTCAAAATCAAATTGAGCGTCTTCATTAATAGCAGGATTGTTCACTTCACCATCCATAAGCATCTTTCTTGCCATGATTGTTTATATCTAAGTAAACAACTCAATATCTAAAGAATACAAAGTAAATCAGAGCTCAAAAAGTGAAAGAGATCACAAAAATATTTATAAAAAAAGTTTAAAAAAAATATTAACCAAATGTTGGTGATTTTACAATTTTTACAACCTATAGCAAAACTGAGCCTCAGAACTAAGGAGTTGGACTTGGATCTCTGTTCAATGAAATAGGAAATAGTACATCCGATCATACCTTTTCCAAACACGTCTCTCTACTTTTAGAACAGTGACGGAGGGCAAGGGCCTAGGTTTCAATGATCTTATATATATGTGTGCGAGTGAATGGTTGGGCGCCACGGAATTGAGAGAGATGCCAACAACATTAACGAACGGAACAAAATAAAGTAATTCGAAATCCGAACCCAACCAAGGAGATAAACAAATTATGCGGGTCTTGGATGAAGCGGATAAATGTTTATCTTTTCTTTTTTCGTACAGCAGACGTTACTTTCAAGTTCAACAGTCAAAGTCAAAGGCTGCGAAATAGAAAGGGAAATAAACTAAAAAAGTTTCTCCAAACCAATATTGATTTTTTTAAGGAAAATTATTTTCGGCAAGAGAAAAGTAAATTTGCTTCGTATTGATGCATTTCCTTACGTAACTTGTAAAGGAACAAGTCCACACTACAAATGCAATTACAATAGTATGAATTACATCTATGAGAATGGACAGCACGCAGACTTTTTTCTTTTGTTTATAAATTAGATTTTCTTTAGCAAGCCCTATTCTATTATTTATTTTGATATTTTTGTGTCATAAATAGGATCAAAAACTATTGGTTGTTCCCAAATTTGACCATGTCATTATAAAAAAAAAAGTACTTCTAAATTTGATCTCATTCTTTAAGAATTGTCTTTTTTCTTTATTGAGTAATAGTTTAAAAATTGTATGGATCCTAATTATCAAACAAAAACATAAAAAAATAAGCAATAAATAAAAAAAATAAAAAAATAAATTTCATTATCTATATAATTACTTTTTAAACGACTACACACCTATGCTTGGCTTAGAACCAGAGGCATAGATTATGACATCGTCTTCTATAATTTCTGGTCAAAACTCATAAATGTAACTTCTAAGGAACAAGTGAATTCATATTATATTCTATTTTACGAGTATTATTTATTTAATTTTTGTTTATTAAATAAATAGATAAATAATTATGGAACAAAATATGTTCTTTTACTAAGAGCTGGCAATCTTATCCTAAGTAATTTGAAAATAGTGGGATGACTTAATTGACTATGCAATCAGAGGAGAAATAACAATTCATAATCAAACACACAAGCATTTTCCTTTCCTTTTTTTGATATTGTATCAGTATTGACAATTCTTCCCGACACCTAAAAATTTGATATCATATTATTGACTTTCGTACCAATACACTACGGAAATTAAAACTTTGTTTATAAGTCGTAATTTATGATTCTAAGAAATGAAGTTTAGACACTGAATGTAATATTTTGTTGAAATATTTACACTTACTTCCACACTAACGTTACGCAATTCCTTGTAATGAACGATCAATCACACGAAATGAGAAGGACACACACACAGAGAGAAAGAGAGATCAATCAGAAAATCATTCATTCATTACATGCCTTTCTTGTTCTGTTACAATGGATATATCTACAATACATGGAATATTCCAGACTATTAGCATGTAAATTTGATGAGTGTCCGTTGCTCCCCACGCAACGTTTAGCTTATTTAAACTTGCCTTCTACAACATTGTCTCTCTCATCTTCTTCCTGCATCCATGCAACTCCAGTTTTCGTCACATCCCTTTCGTCTTCAAGAACCACTTTATCCATCAGATTGACATCTAGATCCCTCTTCTGTAGTTCATAGAACATTTCTCATTTAGCATCTTCTCGTGATTCTCCTTGCCTTTGTACAAGAATTTGCGTTACAACTCTATTATTCATCTTTACCATCCTCCGTCCCCAAATGGCTGCTAAAATTTTTTCCACATCCTACACTATTGTAGGTAGTTGATTTGATGTGGACGTTCCTTCTAATACCGAACTCCGCAATTGAAAAACATGAAAAGTAGGATGAATGGACACTCCATCGGGATATCCTAACATAGACACTACCTTGTTCACCTTCTTCACGATCAGGAAGGGTCCTTAATACAGAGGAGTTAATTTATGGTTAGCCCATCGTTGTAACGAGTGTTGCCTGTATGGTTGTAGCTTAACAAATACCCATTATCCTTCTTCAAACTCCCGGTCTGAGTGTTTCTTATTGTTAGGATTTATTTTACATATATCTTATTTTTATTTTTATTTTTGGCATTTTTATTGGATATGGGACATACCATATATATTGAAGATTTGTTTTAAATTAGTAACTGCGTGTTGGAGATTTTGTTTGGAATTAGGTTTTTGATTTTGCAATTTCGGTATTGGATATGACATGGAATTGGACTTGGAGATATATACCATATAAGCAAAGTATTTGCTGTACTGAATCTTGGAGAGTCCAAGTTTGACTTGGATTCTAACAAAACCTAGCAGTGTGCATGCTTGATTGGTATACTTTTAGCTCACGTGAGGTTGGGTTTTTTTGGGTGTGTGGCTACGGGCACTTCTTCTAATTTTTAGGAGAAACCGATGATGAAAAAAAGTTGTTAGAGGGTTGTTGTTCTCTGTTTTCGTTTTTGATCCATTATTGAACTGATGTTGTTGGCGTCTTTTGTGTAGCTCTTTTTAATGGTTTATTTCTAATAAGCAGTCCACAAAGCGTGAAGTGTTGCTAATTTTGCTGGGCCATTGAAGTTGATTGATAATTGCAGCACAAAGAAAACTTTGTTACAGATGAGTGCATATATTGTTGGTGCAACAATTTGGCTTTTTGGTGAAGAATTTCATATCTAAAATTGTTACGTTCTTGTTTTACTTGTCTTCGCTTTTGGATAGAAATAGTTAGGAAAATCCTCTGACGAGATTAACACGAGTCGGTCGTGTTATTAAGCGTGAAGATCTTTCACGGGTAGTTAGGTTGTGGGTCGGTTACATAGATTGAGTCATACGGGGTAGAGCAATCTTTTGTAATTTTTGTGAACTACAGTGGAAGTAATTAATCTGGGTGAGGGCCCTGCAGACGTAGGCAAAGTGTGCCGAACTGTGTTACTAAACGTCATTTCTTTATTATCTTGCAATTTTGATTTTTTATTTACTTTTGCGAAGAAAAATTTGTGGATAGTCTGCGAATTGATTAACGATTTAATTATTTCACTCATTAGCCTGCAACTTCATCCTCTGTTTAGCTCTGTTCAAGTGAAATTTGGCAATCTGTAACATTGCCTCCTTCTCCTGAAACATTTGATCCGTTTCTACATCTTTGGAATCTCCTGCCACATATGACACATACAAGGGTGGTGGATACTCATAAAGGACTTCAAATGGAGTCATGTTTATGGCTGAGTGGTGCGTGGTGTTATACCACCATTCATCCATAGTTATCCATCTTGTCCACTTCTGGGGTGTATCATAGGAAAACACCTCAAGTAGGTCTTACGCATTTTATTCATCACTTTTGAATGCCCATCCGTCTGCGGATGATATGCGGTTGAAGGTTGTAACTTTACGTTCTGTAACATGAACATCTCGTGCTAGAATTTGTTTAAAAACAGTGGATCCCGATCAGTAATGATTTGAATAGGCGTACCATGTAGTTTAAATATGTAATCCATGAATGCTTGCGCCACCTCCTGGGTTGTGTAAGGATGTTTGATTGCCACAAAATGTGCATACTTACTGAATGTATCTACAACAACAAAGATCGACGACTTCCCGTGAGAAGGTGGCAATCCTTCTATGAAGTCCATTATGACTTCTTTCCAACAACCTACCGGCACCTGTAAAAGCTGTAATAACCCTGGATAAGCCACATGATCATACTTATTTCTTTGACATATCGCACAATTATTAATATGATTTCTCACATTCCTAGCCATTTGCTTCTAATGGAAAAGACTTTGTACTCGTTTAATTGTCGCTGTGACCCCCGGATGTCCTCCTTCCAGGCTGTCATACGCCAATGCTATTTTTTTTCTAAAGATCCTTGTCACAGCTGGCTACAATTCTTCCCTTCCACCTTAACATTCCCTGCTTCCATTCGTAATTTCCCATAAGAGTATCGGCAGTTTCTAACCTTTTGATGAGGTCTTTAATGGTCTTATCTTTCTCCCAGCCCTCTCAAATTCTATCCAACATGGTTGCTTGGATTTGTGATACAATCATTGTAAGTAATTGAAGGCTTGAAACGTAGGACAGTGCGTCTGCTGCCCAGTTCTCCTTGACACTTTTATAAATGACCTTAAAGTCATACCCAATCAACTTCAGAAGCCAATTTTGTTAGAATGTTGTAGAAATCATTTGCTCCAGAAGATATTTCAAGCTTCGGTGATTGGTTTGTACATGGAAGGATCTACTACTCAGATAATGGTGCCACTGTTTCACCGCTTTGATAATGGCCAATTTTTTTTTGTATGTTGACAATCTTTGATGCTTAGGAGCCAATGCCTTGCTCATATAGGCCATAGGTCGACTCTCCTATTTTAAAACTGCTCCAATCCCCTTGTCACACGCATCCACCTCAATCTAGTGAAGTCCGATAACATCAGTATCGGGGTTGTCATCAATCTTTCCTTCAGTTGTTCAAGTGTCTCCTGTTATTCCTCCTTCCATTCCCAACTCCCCTCTTCTTGTTTCTTCAACATAGCATTAGGAGTTTTCGCCAGGACCCGATAGTGTTTAATGAACTTTCTGTAATAACCCATCAACCCAAGAAACCCCCGGAGCTCCTTCAATGTGTGTGGTTAGGGCCATTGTTGAATAGTCTCTATCTTCTTAGTGCCTATAGCTACGCCCTTCTCAGAGATTGAGTGTCCCAAGTAATCGACCTGTCTCGCCCCGAATGTACATTTACTTCCTCTCATAAACAATTGTTGTTATTGCAATACCTCCAAAACCAACTGAAGATGCTTTAGATGTTGTTGGAAGTCGGAGCTGTAAATAAGAAGATAGTCAAAAAAGACAAGCAAAAATTATCAGAGGAAAGGTTTAAATACTTCGTTCATGAGGCTTTGGAATGTTGATGGTGTGTTCGTGAGGCCGAACGGCATCACCAAGAACTTAAATTGTCCTTCGTGAGTTTTGAAAGTTGTTTTCAGTATATCCTCTTCTTTCATTTGTATTTGATGATACCCCGACCGTAGATCCAGCTTCGAGTACCAGCTAGATCCTTTCAATTCCTCCAACAACTCTTCTATAAGTGGAATCGAGAATTTACTCTTGATCACATGCTTGTTTAATTCCCTACAGTCAATGTACACCTTCCAGGAGTTATCCTTCTTCCTCACTAGGATCACCAGTGATGCATACAGACTAACGCTCTTCCGTATGAACATTTGTTCAGCCAACTCTTGCACCGCCTTTTCTATCGCATCCTTCTGTTCTCCTGAATAGCGATATGGGCTGATGTTGATGGTCTCTACTCTGAGTTTGAGGTGTATTGCATGATCACATGCTCTATTTGGTGGCAACCTCTTCGGCTCCAAGAAAATCTCCCCATACTCCGCTAACAACCCTTCCAATTCGTCTCTAGTCTGAGCATCATTGTTGATTTCTAGACGTTGCATTTGGAATTCTATTGGATCTGTCAGTCTCAGCATAAATAGCGTACCTTGGTTAGCATTTTGGATCACCCAGTGGAAGTTCTTGCCCGATACTTCTTTGGCTGGCATTTCCGGTTTCTCTGTTAGCTTCACGATCTTGCCTTCCCACTGGAACTCCATGGTGTGCTTCTTAAAGTTGCACAATATATCGTCCAACATAATCAACCACTGAACTCCCAGCATCATGTCACAGCCTCCCAATTTTATGATTAAAGCTTCTATAACAAACCGTACCCCTTGCATTTTCCACACAAAATTTCTACACACCTGCTTGCACCCCAGCTTTAGTCCTCCTCCCACGGTAATACTTATGGGCTCGATGTTGTCTACCCCTACCTTTTCTTTCCACATTACCCTCTCATCCAGGAAGTTGCGAGTACTTCCACTATCCACCAATATGTGGAGGAGCCTCTTTCGGTGACTTCCCACGACCCATAGTTGTTTGTAGTCAGTTTGGTCCCTTAAACCCCACATGGCCTCCAGCGAGATTTTAGGATTGAGGGGAACTCTGTCTTCCAGTTCCTCATTTCTCATTTCCTCTTCCTCCTGCTCCTCGTCTTCTACCATATAGAGTTGAAACTGTTTCTTTTGACAATGATGTCTCGAAGTATATTTCTCATCGCACCAGAAACACAACCTTTTTGTTCTTTTCTAATCAAACTCCTTACTGCTAGATGTCCGACTATTGCGATGGCCTTTGTAAGTAATGTTTCTGCTGCTGTGACTTCCTGGGGTAAGCAGCAATCCTACCTTCGTATGTAGTTTTGATAAGAGAATTGTATGATTATTTTCCTTGTAATAGCTTGATCCACCTCCTTCTATACTACCTATCCTGTCACCTTTTCCAAAGTATACTAGAACGCTGGCTACCATGAGCGCCTACTGTTTGTGTGCCCACGTATACACTTGGTGTAACGTTTGTGGATCCATAATTTTAATCGTTAGTCCCAACTCCGGTTTGAGCCTCTTTAAGAAAAATCCCACTAAGTATTCTTTAGGTAAGATGAGTTTATTAGAGTATTGATCAAATAGGGCGCAGTAATCCAATACCGATCCTTCCTGCCGTAACTCTTTTAAATCACCTATTGGATCCTCAAAAATATTTTCATCGAAATGTTGTCTAACGAGTGAGATGAACTTCACCCACTTCATTTCATTGCTCTTTTTCTGATTTCGAATCTTTGGCTAATACCATTTGAGAGCGACACCTTCCATGTGAAGAGAAGCAAGCCTTATCTTCATCTCCTCAGGTGTTTGCTCCATTGTAAAAAACCGGTCACATTGGTAGCTCTAGTTCCTCACCCCAGTGTCGTCAAATGTCAAAAATTCCGTCTTATTGGCCCTCATCAATATTGTACCCTGTTATGATCTTTAAGATCTAAAGACGTTCACCTCACTACCTTGCTTACAATCGTTTAGTTACGCAAGAAAGAG
>JANZLF010000005.1:10843582-10857290 GCA_026546835.1 Erythroxylum foetidum
TGATCCTTTAAGCCCCACATGGCCTCCAACGAAATATTAGGATTGAGAGGAGCTCCATTTTCCAGCTCTTCTTTTTCCGGTTCCTCCACTTCCGGGTCCTCGTCTTCCACCATGTATAACTAGAATTGCTTCTTCCTACACTTGTGTCCCGGCGAATACTTCTCATCACACCAAAAACATAGGCCCTTTGCTCTTTTTTTGTCAAATTCCCTACTGCTTGTTGTTCTACTACTCCGTTGTTCTACTACTCCGTTGGTCCCCTGCTCACTGAGCTACTGAATCTAATTCCCTTACCGAAATAGACGGGCACACTAGCGGCAACAATCGCCTCTTGTTTCCTCGCCCATGTATATGCTTAGTGCAGAGTAGATGGATCCATCATTTTTACTGTCAGCCCCAACTCCGGTTTAAGCCCTTTTAAGAAGAACCCGACCAGATATTCTTCTGGCAAGGTGAGTTTATTCGAATATCTGTCGAACAATGCGCAATATTCCAACATCGCCCTCAAGGGGTGTGGCTTGATGGTTGAGAGCCGGGCTTGACTTTGGTTAGGTCTCCAGTTCGATTCCATGCTAGCCCCTCTTGTAAGAGTTTGGGGCAGCTAGGGTTTTACTTGTAGATAGAGAACTAGTTGGGCCCTCAATGATGAGGTGCGCTCGCTTGGCCCGCCTGTGGGTGGTGTGCCAGTTGGGCCCTCAGAGAGGTGTGCCCTCTTGACCCGCCTACGAGGTTTCCTTGAATCCAAAAAAAAAAATCCAACACCGACCCCTCCTGTTTGAGCTCCTTTAAATCTCCTATAGGGTCTTCAAAGATATCTTCATCAAACCGTTGACGTAAGAGAGTTACGAACTCTTCCCATTTTAAGTCGTGCATCTCCTTCCGATTCCTAATAGTAAGGTGATACCATTCAAGTGCGTCACCTTCCATATGGATTGCAGCCAGCCCTATCTTTAGCTCGTCAGTTGTATGATCCATAGTAAAAAAACTGTTCGCATTTGTAGCTCCAGTTCCTTACTCCGGTACCGTCGAACGTTGGAAATTCGGTTTTGTGGGCTTTTATTATTCCCATTCCGCGCCTTCTGTCTCCAGCACTCCTTATCGAGGATTTCGCCTCGTCCTTGTCCTTGTCCATTTTCTGCATGAGTTGCTGAAACATGGATGTTATGTCGCTGATTTCTCTTTCGTGTCTGGATTGAGCTTCCAACATGCTCCTGATGCTTTCTTCCAGACGGCGAACCTCCGCTCCTCTCATGTTATCCGCCATGCTATTTCCGAGGAAGGACTGCTTTGATACCAGATGTTATGATCTTTAAGATCTAAAGACGTTCACCTCACTACCTTGCTTACAATCGTTTAGTTACGCAAGAAAGAGAAACACTTAGGAAGAGAAACATAATTCATTCAAAATCGCTTGTCCATTTGCATACGGTTACAACGGTATATATGCTAACGTAATCAGAATGTTCTAGATAAAACCATAAGACATGTGGGTCATCTGTGCCTGTGACTCTACGCTGCGTTTCACTTATTCAGCTCTTGCCTTCACGACGTCGTCTTCTTCTACTTTTTCCCCACTGCTTCACGCTTCCCCAATTATCGTAACATACCCGTCCTCCATCTCCTACACTTCTCATAGACGTCTTCAACTCCTCTTTATCTATCTTTTGCATGAGCTGTTGAAACATGGATTTGGTATCACTGATTTTCTTTTCATGTCAAGACTGAGCCTCCATCATTCTTTTGATACTTTCCTCCAATCGACGAACTTCGGCGCCTCACATACTCTGCCATTCTTAGTCTGAGGAGCGTATGCTATGATACCAGATGTTGAAATATTTATGGTTACTTCCACACTAACATCACGTAATTCCTTGTAATGAACAATCAATCACACAGAATGAGAGGGACGCGCACACACAGATAGAGAGAGAAATCAGAAAATCATTCATTCATTGCATGCCTTTCTTGTTTTGTTACAACGGATATATCTACGATATATGGAATATTCCAGACTATTAGCACGTGAGTCTGATGAGTGTCCGCTGCTCCCTACGCAACGTTTAGCTTATTTAAACTTGCCTTTTGCGACGTCGTCTCTCGCGTCTTCTTCTTGCATCCATGCAACTCAAGTTTTCGTCACATATTTCCTTCTTAACAAATCATCACAGTTTGATGATAAACATGCGAAAGCAGGAATTATCAGGAAAGAGCAAAAAGCAATTATAAACTCAGGACGCATCACCCGATGAATATTCTACATTAGATTGCCAATAATAATATCACTCCAGCGCATCAGTTTCCGTATTTTGACATTTTCAACATAAAAAGTTTTTGATTCTACTTAAAATTAACCAAATTGGAGCAGTAAACTATCCATCAAAGTGGACCACTTACCAAACCGCATTCTACTTAAAGAGGCAAGAAAAAGACGATAACGAGGACTCAGTGACAAATTGCTAAAAGCAAAAGGGCTTGGTGGCCGTGGAAAATGCAAAATGCAGATCTTTCATAGTCAAACATTCTCACCACCAACTCAGGCGCCATCGATTCAAGTAAATAATTTGCAAAAAAGACCCCTCTTGCGGAGCAGGACGAAAAGCTCTAGGCAAAACTTTTGCTGAACCCCTTTATTTACCATGCTATTAGTATATTCAGTACCCTTAACCACGGTCACACGTACTTTTGATCCAACTCTTCCTGCGGAGGAAACTCCAGTTCTTGCCTTGATGACAAAAAGGTGGGGATCTCTTTGCTCTCGTAATATATCATACCAAACTTCAATTTTCCACCATCATCCATGCCATCATGAAGAATACAAGCTATCCCAGATGGAGAATACAAAATTTACAGGCAAAAAGTTTTCAAGGAGTTTCATTTCCATATCTGGATGTCATTTTCATAAATGCAAAACAATAAGCAAAGTCTAGTACAACAAATGCCTAAAATACAGCCCGCCATATTAGCTGTGGTACAAAAAGGCCAAAAGAATAGAAGATAAATACTGTACAAAATTCAGTAACAAAAAACCCATTTATATGTAACTACATTGGCTACTAAGTTATAACTCGACTATTACTCTATTTAGAAAAGGACTTCTCTCAAAGCCCACCTAGTATTTTACTTGGGAGTTTCAAGGAAGCACAAGATATGTTGAAACCTCTCATTGAAATTTCTGTTTAGAAAGACGTGGAACTTACATGTCATTATCAACATGAACAGCTAAAAGCAGTATTGCCAAAGCACTTGGCTTCATTGACGATCTTCCTAACTCCTGTCTCACCAAGAGAGAATCTTGTACTAGGAGATAAGAGGATTCTGTCCATCACATTGATCTTGGGGGCTTCCAGAATTGCCTTGGGGAGTGATAGCGCCCATTGCATACCCCAAATTGACAGTGGTCTCATGTATATAAGGGACCGGAAGTGGCCATCAATGGTCCATGCTTCTGGAGTCTGAAACCAGTATCTGTACTCGCATAAAGCAAGATTCAGTAACAGTTGCTCCTTCAAAGAAACAAAATCCCAGAGAGAAATACGGTATCAATTTATGCAAACACAGACACTAAGAACATGCATATATGCATAGTCTGCTTATGTGATATGGAACAGAAAATACAAGAAAATTTCGCCATCAAACAGCAGTTCATAAGGGAGATCTTTACATATGCAGTTGTAGCTGATCATAACTTGGATATCAAGGAATTCCCAAACACACCCTCTTCCCCAAGAAACAGTTAAAGTGCATTTGTTATACGAGAAAAAGATACATACTCTCTCAGCAATGACAAGAAATCCCTGCTAATTTTCACCTTAGCTCTGTTGCAAGTATGAAAGAGGAAAGGGAAAAAATAAAGCATATGTATCAAACATTCAATTGATCTGATAATGAACACGAAGACTGCCTTCTTAAGCATTTCAAACATGATTTTCAAGCAACAACCAATAGGGGAGTGAAATAGCAAGAACTACTGTCATTATTTGAATAGATCCAAAAAATATTAAAAAACAAACATAAGATGAAGTTCATCAGAATTAATGAGGCAAGGAGAAATGCACTAAGCAGAACTATATGAGACCACAGTACAAAACATTTACGGACTGGGATTTACATATTGGACTTGTTGCAACTAACTTACCCATAGCCCTCTTCTGACCAGCCTGCAGTGAAAATACCTTCAGCAGTTGCGAAGGCTTGATCCTCCATCCCAGCAAGTATCATGGTAGCGGCTACACCGTACGTGACACCAGTCCAAATCTCACGTGATTGCATGCAAGTTTCATCAACCTTTCCATTGGGATGCATACCATTCACAGCACCAATCCTGCCTCCACATACTTTCATAACATTGAAATCATAAATCTTTTGGAGAGAACTTCTAATTTTGAAATCATCAAAAAGTGGAAGCAAGCCTGAAGAAGCTGTATACCACTGTCCTGCCAGTTGATCTGCCTGTATAGATTTACTATTACTACTTGAACCACTATCGTAGTTGAAATATGAACCATTCCACAGTTTTTCTTCAAATGCTGACTTAGCCTGCACGAATTTGTTTTTGCACAGTTCAGCAAAGAACTTGTCACCTACTTGATAGGCCATTGCAGCGGCAGCTTGGAGTGCTGCAAGCCATAAGCAACCACAGTAAGCACTTATACCGTGAACTGTCCAAGTGTCGTATGTTTGATCTGGGAACCCATCATTTTCAATAAGACCATCATCATCCCTGTCAAACTGTTCCATGTACTCCATGGCAGTTCGAACTGCAGGCCAAACATCAACCCCAAATGACATATCCCCTGTTGCGGCAAAGTCTCTATACACTTGAAGCACAAATTTTGTATTCAGATCCTTCCACTTGCTGGTATCATGTATATTATATGCATTCATTTCATACCATGGATCATGTGTGCCAAGGTCATGAGGTACAGCACCTCTAACCTTGCGTATTCCCACATCACCCTCAGCAAGAAACTTCACTTTTCTTCCATCCATTGATAACACAGCTTTGGCAAAATCACGCTGAATGGTGAGTTCAATTTTGGGAAATAACTCAAGAAGTGCAAAAGAAGCATAAAAGTGCACGTCATAGGTGCACCACATGATATATTCTACCCCTTCTAAGTACAGAAACCTACCAACATCATCATTCTTATTAAGGGCCTCTATCATGTCAAAAGAATGATGAGACTGGCTAGGATTTCTATTTTCCCAAGGGGATGCTGATTCATCTTTCCATGAGTACGATTTATGAAATTCTTCATCATAATCCATTGGGCTACCATTAGCAGAACCATAACCATCACTATCATACTTAGTACCCTCCCCACTGCAGCTCACTTCTGCCTCAACTACTTTAACATTTGTGGCTTCCCCCTTCTTTGACTCATGGAAACCATGTCTTACATCCGTCTCTGGCAAGGAAGAGTCTGCACAGAACAAGTATAAAACCTTTATGCTATGGCTATTTCATTCAATGAAGCATTAACAACTCAGAAATTCAATGACAAGAGATTGACTTATGAATGAGTGGTTAAGATAAGTTCCGAGTATGTATGATAAAATCATGCAGAATCTCATTTTGGCAATTGAAGCATGAAAATGATAAAGAGATGGTAGATAAAAATAGATAGGTACCTATCCAAACTGTTCCACCAGCAACCAAGAAATACAGTTCATTAAACAATGTGAACTTGTACCTGCAATATCAATCATGATACTAGACAAATAAATTGAAGAAAGCATGAAATTATAAAAGCTACTAACACAGCATTACAAAGAGTACAGTTAGAAGTTGAACCAAGTGTTATTGGAAATATGCCCATAATGGTTTCTGAGTCTAGAAAATGTAAATAATAAAGTGAAACCCTTCCACATAAGATTCTAGAGAGATGTTCAAAAGAGAAATTATTCAGGAAAACTTCATTGTTGAAGTCTATCAGAACATTATACATAAAAGCTCAAATGTTTAAATAGCAAAGAGTAATTTTAACTTCTTGTACTCTATATGAGCTTGGATAGAGCATTGTGTAAGTGTCTAACCCCTTATTCCTTATATTAAGATTGTAACTCAAGCAGCAACCAAAGTTTTCACCTAAAATGGCCTAAGCTGAGTCGATTTTGTGATTTAAAACATAAAAAGAAAAGGTTTCTAAGGAACTACGGATGTAAGACTAGATGTATATCAAATAACCTTGTCGTTGAATAATAATACTCACCACTCAG
The DNA here is from genome assembly GCA_026546835.1 of Erythroxylum foetidum. Taxonomy (NCBI): domain Eukaryota; kingdom Viridiplantae; phylum Streptophyta; class Magnoliopsida; order Malpighiales; family Erythroxylaceae; genus Erythroxylum; species Erythroxylum foetidum. The sequence continues at coordinate 10,849,802 of JANZLF010000005.1, forward strand.
GCAGCCTTTCATCCTTGAGGATAGGACTTTGCCATCTCTCAATATCATCCTCCCACCGTTTGTAATCTGATTTAGACAAAAAGTAGAAAGGCATATACATTGAGCAACCTTGAAGAACAAAATTTCTGCAAGGAGTTTCAAACTAACACATCTACTAATGGAGCTTAAACCATTTTGAAAAAATAAAGATGCATACTTTTTAGGGCATCATGCACCAAGTTTTGAGCGGCTTTTTCCGAGGCGCCATAAAATTTTGTGTATCTCCTGCAATGAACTAAGTGTTTTAGGAAACAAACTCCACAACACAGAACTATCCAATCAATACCGTACAATGTGTTTTCACCCATTATTATCCAAGACAGTGCTTTATGCTATTCAAGTATATAGATCTTGCAAAGAATAATGGAGAAAAGCCAACACCGAGGATAGCATATACTGCCTCTCACAGTTTAACAACATAAGATGAAGATTGCAACTAGCTTCAAGAAAAAAAATTGTCACCATTAATGGACAGTCCAAATAATGAACAACTATAGAACATTTAGCACAATTTACTGGTCAATCCAATTAGTTAAATCAAATTGATATAAGCCAGTGTTTCTCCAATCATATATTCACTTTGACCATGAACAGATTAACAGAAAGTAAGGTCTCTGATAAATTTACCTATAGTATGAACTTCCCTTCAGAAATCTTATTTTTGGAGATGACCAAGCAAGTGCAAATGCGACTGTGCACTTTCCATGAGGCTCCACCCATGCAGAAGCTGAAACTGCAGCACAAATTGTGTCTCCAGGAGATGAAGGCATGCTAGGTCCACAATTGAAATTCTCACGATCAAATTCCCCATTCTTGGGATGAATGAAACAAGTAAACAAACACTTAGTCAAGACAAATTACATTCAGAAAGTTATTAAAAGACCTTGAAGCACACGCAATTAGATGCATGAAACTTGAGATTAACGCTTTTGCATAGAAAGATTAACAATGCAGTCCTCATCGGACAAGTAGTCTATTCTAAGAAAATTGTTAAGCCAAACCTGTCAGGTGAAACTAGCAGACAAGGCTAGGAACTGTTACCTGTGCCATTTTACCCCACACATCCCTTGCTGTAATACAGCTTCCTTCAGACAGGCCAAAGCAAGGCAGAACAGTCACATTTACATTCTGAGTTTCACATGCAGCAACTGCAAAAGTAACTGGGGGACTACCCTTCGCAGTCCTGCAGCAATTTCAACATAAATAGAAATACTTGTAATGCAATGACAGAAAGAAATGGTCACAATTCAAAGGGAAAATATAAAAAAGACTTCTCATTATTTGAATGCGCTAGTATGTATGAAGGATTGAATTTTTAATATGGGAAGAGTGCAGAGTCCACTAACAAGAATTGGGCTTGGGTCAACTATTGTCCAAATAACTAGAACTAGTTGTTTGGATAGTTGACCTTTACCACTTATAAACCTTTTAACATTTTTATGTCTAGCGTGTTGAAATATAAGTAGGACTTTGTCCCACATCGAAAGAATATATGGCCTTGAGCATGTATATAAGCTTATTGAGTTACTCCTCCTAATACCAATTAGTTTTAGGATGAAACCTCATTTAAGCTTGTATGTACTCAGTTTATTTAGATCCAATTATATATCAGAGCGGGTTGCTCTTGAATTACTTGTCATCACCTCGTCATGATAAACTATGGCACGTGTTGGGCCATAAATTAGCCCACACGTGAGGGGGCGTGTTGAAATATAAGTGGAACTTTGTCCTACATCGAAAGAATATATGACCTTGAGCATGTATATAAGCTTAATGAGTTACTCCTCCTAATATCAATTGGTTTTAGGATGGAACCTCATTTGAGCTTGTATATAATTAGTTTATTTAGGCCCAATTATATAAAATTTAACAGGTACCCATGACTTCTTACTCCAACGAGATTGGGAGGTGCAAATCTAGCACGTATACCGGGAGGAAAACTAGTGTGCGGACCATCTAGTAATCTTTGCAGTCAAGACCAGCCCAAGCATGCATATTCTTCAGGAGCCTCCTCTTCCAATTCAGAATCTCATCCAAAGAGACAAGCAAGGAGCTGTGTACTGTAGAGCTATGCAAGAGTAGAGCTATGCAAGAGTTAGATGAACTGTGTTTCGCGATTTCCATTGTACTTAAAAAATAAAACTTTAGGACCAAGCGAGATTTTACATTTTGATCTAATTATTTCTTACGTAATGATCATGTGGAAAGACAAGCCAATATGACAGGTTGGTATGCATGTTTCTGTGAGGTGTTTTTATTTTCGTAGAAGGTTTCATATAGGTCCATGCTAGATTTGGATTTTTTAACCATGTCTTAAGAACTGTCCAAAGGTATTGTAGAGAAAGGATAGTGATTAAGCATCTTAGGGAAAAGATCACTGGCGACAAGGAGGAAAGAACATGGGTGCTCAAGTGGGGACTATATTGAGTCATTGACAAAAGCTTCCGTGTCATTTGGATATTGGGTAAATTGCCCTCACAAGAGAAAAGCTAGAAGAAAAAGCTAGAAGCCGTCATTTCATAGAAAAGACAACGACACACACGCTGGATTTGTCATGTGATAGGCGCCATCTCCATTATCGTCTTTAACTTTTTGATTTTCCATGTATATGTTATGTTTGTGCGTGGGTATATATATATATATATATATGTCAATCCTTTGCATTATAAATTAAACCCGTCTTCTTATTACTACGAACCAGGAGTACCTTAAGAAAGTCATTGTTCTCAGTAAACTATGGCTAGCTCAACTTCCCTACGAGCTTCGATGATGATTCTATTAATTTTGTGGATGAACATGAATGAATTGGAAGCATTAAGATATCATGGGCTTAGAGTTATACGTAGAAGGGATGACAGCAGCTCTCTTTTGCATGAATTGGGCTATGATTTGTCAAAGTTAAGGTATGTCGAGCGGAGAATAGTGACAGACGGATCCACGTCAAAGGTTTCACCAGGAGGGCCAAATCCTGAACATCACTAAACATCTTTCTTAATGTCTTCGAGAATGTTGCATTGCCTCTGCTTACAGAGAAGTTATTAGGCAGACCTAGAGAATTTGCATTTTAAGCAGCTTATGGGTTAGTTGCTACGACTTAGGCCTATATAATAACTTCTCTGACTGCGTAAGATATATAGAAATATGAAAATTAAGTTCTTGGACATCTTGCTGTGTTGGCCACCTTTTGGCAGCTTATAACGACGTCTTGAGGAGACTTTCACTGTTTCTATCTTATGTTAACTTCGTCTTTAATTTTGCGGGTCTAGCTGACGTTTATCTGGATAATTATTTGGAGGTTCCTTTTATTATCTTTAAGAGTGGCACTGCATCAATTCCCTATATCTCTTATGGCGAACATACACAGCAAACCAGATTTAATTGGATGTATACCATTTATTCATCCAAGTTCGAACTAATGTATAAGATAACAAAGACATCATTTGGACTAAGTAGGATTGAGAAAGTGACTTAATTAATTTTACCTAAATGCGAAATGTGATATAATTAAATGAATATAAATCCCCTGGACATTTGAAAAAGCATGCAAGTCTCCGTTGTCTTCTTCCTAGTTGCTCTCCTGTCTGTTGGAAATATTGCAAAAGATTCGCGAACAAAAGAAAACAAGATACAAGAATTTTTAATGAGGTTCGGCCTTAATCTTGCCTACGTTCACGGACTTCTTATACTTCCACTAATATAAAACTATTAGTACAAAACTTCTCACACACACACAAAATATACTCACACCAAGCCTTATTTATAGTACAATTCTAAAGTTGGCAAAAAACCAACTTGTCCACCAATTTGACAAAGTCAATTTGCCTACCTCCACTAACTAGGTCAACAAAAAACAATTGCCGTATACAAGTTTTATTTTTCCTCCTTTTCTATTGTTACCATCCAAAATTTACTGGCCATCCAAAATTGACCAAGAAACAATTCAGGTCAATACCTAACACTGTCATAGATCCATTTGACCTGTGGCCTTCAGGCAGACTACAGGCAGTGAGCACCTAAGATTTCGTTTTTCTTTTTCTTCAAAATTTAATATTTGTGGACTTTACTTTTACGTCCAGTCTCTAACGTTTCATCCAGGCTTTCTCAAACTAGCTAGTCCCATGTTTTAGAGTAGAAAGTTTGGATCAGGAACTTGTTTATGGTGCAACAAAACATTATCAATCAGGAACTTGTTCATGGTACAACAAAACATTATCAAACGGGAACTTGTTCATGGTGCAACAAAACAGTATCAAATTCAGATTTTGTATTATCGATAGGTGGTGTTCGTACTTTCATGTGACTATGGTCCAAAATTATGAGTTGCAGGAAAAAAACACCATAAAGTTGGTTTGGGTTTGTGATTAACGCCGTTCACGACAAGGTGAGAGACTGCACAAGAGAGAGAAGGAACTTACATCTGCTTTGGTAGTTAATGTTGGAATTTAGAACCAAAAACTAACAAAAATATAGTAGAATAGGAAAGGGAAAATGCAAGAGATAATTTATTGATTGGTTCACTTTATATTGACATAAAAGCCTAAATATATAGACAATAAAATAACAAACTTAGTTAACATCTAGATAAAACAAATCAAATTCAAAAGTTTAAATCCTAACTAGATAATAACTTTATCTTAATAAATAAAATTTTATCTTTTAACAAATATCTTATCTTTAAACAAAGCTTCAATTTTAACTTTAAATCAATCTTTTCAACATTTTCCCTTGATTCAAAACTGCAGAAAATTCAAATTCGACAGAGAACATCTCTCCAAATTTCTCCAAATTATTCTTTTGAAAATTACTTCTGAGACTGCAGAATAAATTATAGATAAAGCTTTTGGAACTTTTGCTTCTTCTTCTTCATGAGCCCTTATCTGATTGAGTGTTGAATTGTTTCCTAGAGATAGTAATTCCCTTTCATTTTCTACTCACTGTCACAAGCTAAGACCTTTTAAACGAATTTTCATCTTAACAGCCCATACTAGATCATTTTCACTATTGAAACTTGGAGGTGAGATAAATGTTGAATTGCTGGTAGCCATGACAACTCTAATTTTGTATTTTCTCACTCAATCTCACAGTCCCTCAAGAATCTAAAGATCTGATACCATGTTGAGATTTTGAAGAAAAGAAGATGAATAGGATGGGATAAAATAAAGATTAAGCAATACGTAACACACTCATGCTATTTTATTATTAAACTTGGTTGTCTTATATAAACAAAATACAAAAAAATTAAATCTATTCTAAGATAAGATTAAAAATAATATAAGATCTATTCTAAGATAATCTAAGATTTATTCTAAAGGAAGTATTTTGCCTATATAAGGCAACCAAGTTTAATAATAAAATAGCATGGGTGTGTTACGTATTGCTTAATCTTTATCTTATCCCATCCTATTCATCTTCTTTTCTTCAAAATCTCAACATGGTATCAAAACTTTAGATCCTTAAGGGACTATGAGATTGAGTGAGAAAATAGAAAGTTAGAGTTGCCATGGCTGCCAGCAATTCAACATTTATCTCATCTCCAAGTTTTAATGGTGAAAATTATCTAGTATGGGTTGTTAAGATGAAAGTTCATTTAAAAGGTCTTAGCCTGTGACAGTGAGTAGAAAATGAAAGGGAATTACCACATATGGGAAACAATTCAACACTTAATCAGATAAATGCTTATGAAGAAGAAGAAGCAAAAGCTTCAAAAGCTTTATCTATAATTCATTTTGCGGTCTCATAAGTAATTTTCAAAAGAATAATGACTTGTGAAATAGCTAAGAAAGCTTGGGATATGCTGAAATAATTATATCAAAGAAATGAAAGAACAAGAAGGATGCAAATTTTAAATCTCAAAAGAGATTTTGGGACTTTGAGCATGAAAGAAACGGAGACCATACAAGAATATTCTGATTGGTTGGTAAATGTGGTGAACAAAATTCGACTATTGGGAGAAAATTTACCTGATAGTAATATTGTAGAGAAAATGCAAGAGACAATTTATTGATTAGTTCACTTTATATTGACATGAAAGCCTAAATATATAGAGAATAAAATAACAAACTTAGCTAATATCTAGATAAAATAAATCAAATTCAAAAGTTTAAATTCTAACTAGATAATAACTTTATCTTAATAAATAAAATTTTATCTTTTAATAAATATCTTATCTTTAAACAAAAACTTTAATTTTAACTTTGAATCAATCTTTTCAACAGTTAAATCCTATGAATAGAAGGAATAACCAAATAAACTGTACATAGCTCACGTGTAGGAGCAACGAGAAAAAGAAGGAAGTTGTAGGTGAATGAACATAAAAGGACTAGTTAATATACTTGACACAGAGAAAGTAAAAAAGCTATATCTAATATATGTATATATGTATGTGTTACTGATTTTAATACCTCTGCCTGTCTTTCTCTAAATTCAATTGTCCCCTTTGAATCCCATAAGCTTTGTTTTACAAAAGCAGAAAAGAAAGATGAATCAAATGTAAAATCAGCAACTTCGGACATTGAAAATTGTCCATAAACATGGTTTCTGAAGTCTTTGAACCACAAAAATCTATCAAGCCTCCCGTTAGTACTATCATCCTTGAGATAAGGCCTACGATACTACCCAAAATTTTGGTAAGTTGGGAGTTCAATAACAAGATTAAAATTTCAGAATTTGATTAGACGGAAATGCTCTGAGTTAACAGCTTAATTCGGTAATAATTCAGAGTAAATGTAAGCTAAAGGAATATATTTCTTTTGTAGCAATGTCCCCTATCTTAGTAGTCAAACTCTTTATGTAGGAATCAAATCAAGAAGATGAGTCCGAGTGTAACTCATCTAATTCTTCTAATAATGTATATCTGATCTAATTTCTTGAAATTAAAGAGATTTCGTCGATGCTTATCCACAATATCCGAATCAATAGGATATAAGAGAATTTCATAATCACATGACTACATGAGTAAACAATCACCCTTGAGCTTAAAGAATATTTTCACAAAGTAGGCATGAATACAACAGGCCTGCATTTAAGTAGCCAGCCTAATTAAAGTAAAGAGAAGCATGAGCCTCGTACATTTTAGATCTGCACCTAAATTTCTAATGAATCTCCCTTTGGGATTTAATGGGCCTTCAACTCAGAAATGAAATCATAATCAAACCATATCATTTCCTCAATTTTTGTTCTTCCGTCGAGAAGAGTGGGAGTTTGAAACTTCGTTAGGCATGTCAAAATGAATAACATCCTTGAATTCGTACCTCAAAGAGATATCGCAGGCAAAACATAAACAGCTCTAATACATTCAGGAAAACTCGACATGTCTATTTATACCATAAATCATCATATTATGTAAATCAAATTAACGAGCAAGTAAATGTAAGAGAAAGAACTTGATGATCGGCTAAGATATATGATTTGTATTGAGTTTGCTAAATATATACAGCAAGTACAACAAGAG
>JANZLF010000005.1:10860066-10890628 GCA_026546835.1 Erythroxylum foetidum
ATATTTATTGATAAAATATTATTTATAAATTCATATTTATTTAACTATATTTTCATTATTAAATCAAAATTTTATCGAAATATATTTTTTAAAGATATTTTAATTTAATTATTGTGGTTTTTTAAAGATATTTTAATTATTGTGATTTTTAAATGATATTTTTTAAAGATATTTTTAATTTAATTAATATTACGGTTTTGGTAAATTTTAAAAACTCAAACAAAACAAAAGAAACCAAAATCATTTAAAAACATGAGGATGGAATGCTGCTTATAATATGGGAAGACAGGGCCAACGTGTCCCTATCCTCCCTTTTTAAGAGGGATAATAAATCTTATCCTTGTATACCGGAGACGGTGGACAAAAATTCAGAGGCAGTAATCAAACGCTCACGGGGGCAAAATTTTTTGGTCATGTCTATTATCCTCACTCACGCGGACAATAACCAAACACATGGTTAGGGTATTTAAGACCCATCTTTCGTACTCAACTTTAATATCCCTTCTCAATTATAATACCATTTACTTTTTTTATTGTGCCAATGCTAAAAGCCATGTTAATTATGATATGCAAGAATTTGATAAATAATGTTATCCCAAGGTTGTATATATAAAAAGTCTAAATCCAATTTTATTATTTAATCATCTTTATTTCTTAATAAATATACATTTAAACTTTGTTAACTATTTTTAAAAATATTTTTAGTAGATCATTGAATAGTAGGAGAATAAGAGATCCCGCTTCTAGAGCTACTATCTAGAAATAAATTTAGAGAGACATTAATGTTTATCAAATGTTTAATAGCATTAATAATCGAAATAATTTTTGAAAACACTAATACATGCTAATTTATTCATTTAAATTTTAGTAATAAAAATTTGCCTAAATTTGGTCACCTTATTTATTCAAATGGACTAACACAATTTATTGCTTAAAAAATTAAACGTCTATTATTATATGTAATTTTTAATATAACATAGAATAGAGATTTTGATTTTTAATACGATTTTAGATATTAAATTTTTAAAATCTTTATGTTTCGAATGGTTTTTGGAGAATACCAGAAAACGTATTCCATTGAATATGAAAATGATCAAGGGGTGGCGCTGTGGGACTTCTAAGAAAGAAATCAAAATTCTTGACGTTTATTCTACTGCATAAATCAATTTCACATGCAGAAGAACTAAATGAAGAAAAGATGGTAATTGGCACCAGGTTGGCTTGCCTGTTAGAGAAAATTCGGAATCATCGCCTATAGTTTTCTTTCTCGTCGGATGTTGATGTTCTTGCGGGAAGCACAGCAGTCTCTTTGTTTACAGAGTCTGCTTGCTCAGTATTCCTCTCTCTCAAGAAGACGTTATTTGATGCAGCAGAACGCATTGCCCTTGGCAACTTCAGAGGGATTCCCATTTCTTGTTCACTTGGAGCATTCTCCGGAGCTTTGGGTGCTTCGTTAATTTCTGATTGTGCTGCTGGCAGGGGTGCTACTACTGGAACAAGCTGGATCACTGATCTGCGCCATTTCTTTCTCTGGCTTGGCTTCCGTGCCTTGGATTTTCCCTGGAGAAGATTACGGTGTAGTGAATACCAGGAAGTTGGATTATGTATAATCGAACAATCAAGATTTTGGAACAAAGCATTGACTTTTATGTAACCAAGAGGTGAAAATGCCAATCATAAAGGGTTTGGATATTAGCTTGTGAAACCAATGGCACTACTATAATGAATGAAAGAAACAATTCTGGAAAGCAAAACCAGAACATACCACTGTGTTTCCAATGTCTGATAAAGGCTTCCTTTTCACTCCATCATCATTTGTCTCTTCACCATTCTCAATCAGGGCGTTCTGAAGCAGTGTTGCACCTTGTGAAGCAAGCGAATGAGTCATATCGGTTTCATCAGAACTTGAACCACTTCCCCCAACTTCAGCTGCTTCTTGATTTTTGCTTGAATCGTTCAGCTTGACCATATGGGGTACTCTGTTAGAGCACTTGGCTAGGGAACAGCCACATGTAGCACCACAAATGCCTCCAGCTGCTCGGCACTGGCACTTCGTTGTCTTGCACAAAGAACTTCTACTGCATGTGCAACATGCTTCAGATTTCGTCTCCAGAGAAACAATTTCCTCTCCAGAAGAATTCAGTTTTAGTGTTTCCGCGTAATTAGTATCTCCCGAGCTAGAGACATCTTCTGCTTTGGAACTTCTTTTCCTAACTCTACGTTTTGACTGCACCCATTCTTCATCTGTCACTTCATTCATGTCTGAATGTTCTGATTCAGAAGTATCCATATCCTCTAATAACATTATAGACTTTCTATTTCCCTATCTCCAACAAAAACATACGACGGTAAAACTTAGAAACAAAAAGATTCAATGGAATAAAAGACCGATAACAAAAAACAGGGTAAGGGCAATACCTGCTTGCGCAAGTCATAATTATGTCTCTCATTATTCTGATCCAATTTCTTCAACGCTGAATTCTGATAATAAGTTCATATAACACTGATCAAAATTATAAAATTGTTCCATAACCCAAAAAAAATAAAAAAATCGAAACAAATTGAAGAAGGATGAAAGAGGAAATCGCAGAAACAAGCGTAGGAATATCTGGTGGAACTCCAAAGGCCAAGCATGAACTGAGTGAACCTCCAAACAACAAAATCTTAAGGATTTGGTTTCACGCAATGCAGCATTTTTTTAAATGGGCCAATCCAACTTTAAATTAAGAAAACCAGTAACAACGCAGTACTTAACCTGTGACTTCACTTGATGGATAAGTTCTGCCTTTTGTTTCTCCAGATGTCTAGCGTAACTGCTGAGCTTCACCACTTTCTCTTTAAGATCTCTTATTTCGGAGTCTTTTTCTCTGCTTTCAAATTCTTTATCCCGCAGTAGACACCTTCAAATGCATGACAAAACTCAGTCCAGTTAGTGAAAAACAGCACTCAAGACCAAGATAAGACTGATGAGGCACTTGGGTTGAGCCAGAACAGGAGCAATAGTATAAAAGGGCTAATCACCTGGATGAGGATGCTAGATTGAACAAATGATTCATCACATTCTTTGCATCAGCAAGAGAGCGAACATGATTCCACCGTCCCCTTCCACTAAAACCTCGTTCTCGCTCTTCAGCTTCTGAAAGTTGTGATGCCATAGAAACCAAGGTGCTAGATGAAGTTGCAAGCATGTTTTCAAGAGCAAAAATCCTTGAATTTCTTGCGCCTGGAGACATAGTTGGAGGACAATCGCTTAGATTAGATTGTTTAAGCACCTCAGCTTCTTCCTTTAGCCTTACAACCTCCTTCGCCATTCTACCCCTCTCTTTCATTTGACGTTCATACTCAAATCGTACTTCATGAACTCGTACTATAACTTCAAGCTCATGCTCAATCACCTGCATCAGGGCCTGAATTCCGGGACCATTTCCACTTTCCATGCTGAAGAGGAAATTGTATCTCTGAAGACGAAAACAAGAATTGGGCTTGGGTCAACTACTGTCCAAATAACTAGAACTAGTTATTTGGATAGTTGACCTTTACCACTTATAAACCCTTTAACATTTTCATGTCTAGGCAATATGGGACACTCTAACATGAAGTATTTTACATGATTTATTAAAACCATAATATAGAGAAATGGTAAAGTGAAAGGCTCAACTCGTTTTGTTATCAATGTTTTATGACTGGAGTAACAAACAGAGGAAAAGATTTAATCTTATAATATAGTCTCAAATCAGGTTAGTAATTTATAGAATTTCAACCACTAAACAAATATCCACAATTTAACAGCAACAAAAAATGAGTCAAGTGAAAAGGCACTTTATATTACATTTTCAGATACGCTACAATTCATTTTACAAGTTTTATGGCTCATTTTAACTTCAAGCAGTGGAACCTATAAATTGAAAAGTTGAACTTATGCTTTGTTACCAATGTTGGATCAATTTGACTGGAGTAACAGAATTGTGGGAGAGAGGGTCAATGGCTAAATGGTCCAAAACACATTCATCCACCGTAAAATCAGGTTAGTAATCTAAATACATTTTAAATTACTAGAAAAGAATTATGACCAAATCACATTCTTATACTGTGGAGAAGTTTCCATACCATAATTGCAAACCAAATTTTAATCATGATAAGTATAACAAAAGTTAAGAAAACAATATATTTCTTGTCCTGAGAATTCTAATACTGTTAGAACTCTAGCTGAATATACTAGAGTTGGCTATATTGATATTGATAATAACAGTAGTATAAGGCTATTACAAGGTGATTCACTATGAGCACCTTCTAACCAGAGCTGAATAAGCTCCTCAGGAAGAATAAAATCTCTCTGTCACAATATTCTCACTCCTTGCTTCTTTTCCCCAATTCCTTTTTTCTCTCCTTGCCACCTTACTTAGCTACCAACCTGTACAGAACCCGTACATTCTGTTAATTCCCACTCCTAACTAACTTGTGCCTCATTGCCCTCATTGCCCACATTGCCCTCAGCCCCCTCTCTCTTTCTTCTTCTCGAATATACTCTCCATATCCTAGGTTTGGTGGTGTTGGTAGTAATCCTAACAAATACTAAGAAAAAGTGAAAAGTGAAAAGTGTATCATAGATCATGCCATTCGAAAATTCAATACACATTTCTTATAAGCCAAGTCATGGCTCATGAAATCAAGAAAGAATAAAATTTATAGGACAGTTCTTACACAGAGAGGTGAACTTTTGATGTCTACTAAGGATAAGGGTAAGGAAAATAAGGTCAAAATAGCTGCTAAGATATCTCCCTTGACATTGGATTGAGGTTACTGCTAACTGTTTGGATCCCTAATTATAGTCCTGACCATCCAAAGGTTGGGAGAAACATTTATAATAAAGGGACCATAACTTAATGTCCTAAGATTCTTGTGTTGAAGATGGAGTCCCTCTTTATATAAACATTCTGAAACCTAATCCACTACTACACGAAATTGTAGATAAAACTCCTCCAAATCCAAAATTTGACTTAGTAAACATTGAGACTGGTATGAAAATATCCACTTTTCGATGTTGGGTCTTAATACCCTTTATAAATATACGGTAAATTTCTAAATATAACTTATTCAATAGGGGACTAATCTAGTCAATGACTATTACAACTACTAATCATTATCTCATAAGAGTTCTCTATAGCACTATCCCATAATGCACTGCTTCACCTAATCCTGTTTCCATAGATAACAGACCCTAAATCAACTAACAGCTTACAACTAACCATGTCAGGAAATCCTAACCTAAAATCTAAATTTCTAAATCTCGTGTTATCATTTCCGAGAGAAAAGCAAGGAATGGCACTAGTTTATATGTAAAAATTAAAAATCCTATTTTCCATTTGATCTTGACTTTTCCCAGTCTTCTATACAACTATTTAAAGTGATAAAAATTACATAAAATTGCAACTTAGTAGATAAAATCCTGCATTGGCTAACTTTTCCACCTGTTTTGGCCCTTTTCATTAATGTTCTAGGGAAGTGTAAACACTTTGCTTCACTTAAAACAGTGAAATGACCAAGAGATATCTGCAAACCAACCGTCATATAGAGCTATTAAGGTTTGGTGACTTGCTTGTGATGTAGAAGTACACCGCAAACTCCATCGTCGCCTCTGTCAGAAAGCACAGACAACAACATCAGACCAAAATTCAAACATAAGAACCCAAACAAGTAACAAAGAACAACACAGGCACTATACTAACATGAATGGCTCATTGACATGATCTCCTGATAAAGATGAAATCCCTCCAACAGAATTCTGCATCCATCAGATAGCAACAAACTGCATTTAAGAACCTAGAATGCCTCTTCCAACAATGAGTAGAATGCAAAAGAAACTTGGTGAAACAAGAACTTACCGCCCATGTAAAAAGAAGGCTAACTTTTGCTCTTTCCTTTCCAGTGTTCACTAACTACAGTAGAAACATAATCATATGGTCACAAAACTGAATTAAGATACAAAGGTTCATATATTCTATGCTTTCAAATAAAATGCATCCTCGGTCTAGTTTCATCAATCATAGAATAGGGGAAATACAGATCTTGAGGCCATTGTCAAAACATACCAAGAGTAAGTAGCCTTTAGAAAAGAATTCTAACATGCTTTCCAAGATGGTGATGTCAAATGGGCAACTGTTTTATACAATCCCAAAAGATAAAGACACAAAATCCTACATAGATGCCAACCTTCTGTAGTTTATAGGTCTACCAAGATCTAAGTTTGTACATCACTATCTATAGCCAAGTGTAATACCATAAAGAAACGTCAGAAGAAAGAAAAAATGCATTACATTTTCCATGCAGAAATAAATAACCGATTACCACATATTTAAATACCACGTAATCCTAGCTTAGTTGAAAGGAGATATAAAACGTAGCGCTAGTAATGTCAAGCTGCTTGAGTATGCCCTTGAGCCAATAAGGACACCACAATTAATGAAAATAACTTTTCTACAGGTTAGAGCCTATATGCTTGCTCTAACCTGGCTGCTTATCAAACAATGAATATACAATCTGAATTATGACTTGGTTGTGCGGAATGACTGGGAATGTCCCACTATAATGTCCCATGGATTACATGATGAAACGTATAAGCCAGGGTTTAATTAACAAACAAGTTTGAAATATTTCCTCTTACAAGGAACAACAACAAAAGCTAATTGGTATTTTTCTACTGGTTCAAAAAATGAAAATTTCAAAACTCTGAACTAACTGTTACAATTTATAGATCAGACTATCAGCGTAAAACATCACTTATGACCAGTTTGCAGATGTATAACTTTGTCATCAGTCTACCCACACCATGAACTTCAACAACTTAGGTTGAGAAATCGTAACAGACAAGTCCAAAGTAATGGCAAATTTTTTTGAAGAAACTAATTCAACCAGCAAGTGACCTGAAATTAAATATTCAAATTTGTTAATAAATTCATTTGACTTGATCATTGATTTGAGATAGCATACTGTGTAAACAAAAACTGCAGTAGGAAGACTGCTGTCTCTATAGTTATGTGGTATGAATGGTGATATTTGTCGGCAAGAGATCTTCAATTCTGGGTCTGGTTCACCTGTAAGATAAAAAGATCAACTTGAAAAAAGGGATAGAAGAAGAACACGTGATTTTTCACGCAAAAGAAAGGGATGTACAGAATGCTACCGTCATATATTGTCCATGCCCGAGGAAACAAAGCATGATATGTGGAATGCTGGCCACTCAAGTTCCAGCCCCATGATGATATACCATGATCAGTAGCTTTCCTGTGTGATGATACCAATAGATCAGTATTAGTATGAGTAAAAACCCAAGGTCCACAATTATGCCATTGTTTGGATGCTTCAATTCTTTCGAATACATGGGACCAGTGTCACACAGACTTTTTATCTTACCCTAACCCCTCATGCTGACCAGGAGCCAGTACTGAAGCATAGCTTTTATTCCCCCCATCTCGAGATATAAAAATCTGCAGTACAACAATAAAATTAACTAGATCACAGAAGTGATTTCATGGTTCACATGTAATCCAAATTCATTCTAAAACAGTGGACCATAAAAAGTCTGTATCTTAAATAGGTGACTTCATTCTCATAATTATCAGTATTTCCAATTCATCAATTAATAAATAAGGAAAATTATGACCAGGAGGCAAATTACAGATGCAAAGTTATCTCTCTATGCATCAGATAACTTTGCATCAGCTAGTTAATATGTACTTGTATGCAACCACATGTGATGGCTGTCGATTTATATTGAGAATCACATTCAAGTGTAATGATGCAATCGATTCAGAAGTTAAAGCCCTTTCGAATTATTTAACTACTAACTATATAGTATTTGCAGACATGACTCCCGAGGTTCTGTAACGCTGGAACTAAAACAACCTTTGATAAACTAAAGTGTCCAAGTGCTCACCTTTAAAGTTAATCCTGAGTAGAAATCACTAATTAAATTAAACCATGCATGACCAGCCACTCACCCATCAGTTTACCTTCATATAGTCAAAATTACACAATCTTCCTAAAAGGATTACACGGACAACTAAAACCAGAAACACTATGGTCCACCAGAACTACAAAATCAAGGTCCAGATAGGGAAGGAAAAAAAAACTCACTGACAGAACAAACAGCTAAAGACATGTTAGCAAATCGAAAACATATAGCAGTGGAAAATAGATGGAATTTCAAAGCTTTACAGAGAACTGATTGGCCATGACAGGTGAAGCCTCACGGGTTCCAGGTACAATCTGCCACTGTCTAAATTCGCCTCTGAAGCCTCTCGATATGCTCCCACTTCTGCAACAGAAAGTAATTTTCACAAAACTAGACAAAGAAATTACAGCAAATCATATCACGAGTAGAAATAGAAAATTTCTAACCACATACCCCATTCCTCCAAGTGGAACACCCTGAGATGCAGACGGCTTGCAACTTTCACGAGTAAAGGGATCAATAGGTGCTTTCTGAAAAAAAACATGGGAGATGCAACTTTAGCAATGGATCTAACTCAGCTACCAAAGAAAATAAAAACAAATTCTGCATTAACAAAATGGAAAAATTTTCACCCTTCCATAGGATGCCTCCTCCCTGACATAGGACCAAAGTCGGATACCGAGTCGAACCTAATATTCCCAGAACAATGAGTGAGACTAGCGTTATACAGGACATATCCATCTCTTAAATTGATCCACATAACTCACCATCTTTATTGCTTCCTTGAATGTAACACTAAATTCTTTCAGAATATTCGCATGGCTATTTAACCTCCTTCTCCAAGCATGTTGGGGTGGAGCAGCACTATCAGAATCCAACTACATCATTAAGAAAAAGGAATAGTCAAGAATCCAATTTAAACTGAATACCCTGACTAAATTCAAAAAATACGGTAGACAAGCAAGCATCTTCTAGTAACTAATGAAATATGTATCGGATGCAACAAAGAGCACCACCATGCTCATACTTTGCCATACTGACTGATTGAATCTGCAACTATCCATCCAAACTAATGCCTCATACCTAATCAGTACACTGACAAATCTGTTTATAAATTTAAGCAGACCTCAGACAACTCCTTCGGGCTATCATTTGAAAATATGCTAGAAATGATCAAAAGGAACTAATAAACTAAAAATGATCCACGAAATTTCCCGTAAATGAAACAGAATCAAAAGGAAGAAGAATTACCAGCTGCAAGGTGGCTCTGCTTACATAGTCTTCAGGAGGCCACGAATGTTTTCTACAGTGAAACAAATTGCTGCTCACCATTTTGCCTCCACTAGTTCCTTTCTTTTGATGTCCAAAAGCTTTGAAAATGTGAAGATTTTAGAGGTGGGACCTTTGCTTAGATCTTACGGGTCACTCTTTTATCGTCGTTAAACGCGATTCTTAACGACGAAGAGATGGCAGTCAGAATGAGCAATATAGAATCGGTGATTGCGCAGAAACAATAAACGACAAGAGATGGGTCTGCCTTGAAAGAAGGCGTAGTACGTAGGAGTTGCGAGTAGAGGATCAACCGTCGTCTCTCTGGGAGATCGCCAGGCCAAGTGGTGGCGTTAGTGGAACCTTAAGCTCTGCTACTTTTCTCCTTCTAGAATAACTTGAGGTTTACGGTGTTTGAAAAATAAATAGATGGGGAATTATTATTATTATTATTATTATAAGTTTAGAATGAGGCATGTCATTTTCTGGCATGCACTCTCTGGTTCAAACTCAAACATTTTCAACGTCCTCCAATTTGGACTCAGCAACCATTCCAAAAGGAGGAGACCAAAAAGATGCTAATAGTACCAAGTGCCAATCAAAGCTGCCTGCAATTGCAAAGTTTGCTTAGAATTATTTTGGTTCTCCTTTTCCTTTTTGGAATTGTTTCTTTTCGTTCCAAAAGGTTGAATCTTAGAATTGTCTTCGCTAAAGGATTGAATCACGGTATGATCTTGATCAGCCTTCTAACAGAGTAGTCCACTGCTTTTCATTATCAGAAGTCAAACCTAAGATCTTGTTCCAATTAACCCTGTTAGTTGGCCAACCAAACTATCCGTGCAGGCAACTCATAATCCGTATCACTAGTTTGATGATTCATTAATCATGTTAGGATTATGGAATCTAATACAACTTTCAAGTAACATTCTACAATTAATTTTCTACATGTCCTTTAAAACAATTTTGTTTTTGTTACTTACGAAATGTTTTAGAAAGGTTTTAATTACGAGAAAATACTTTTCAGCTATCTACACTTAAACTAATTTTCGCTCGAATTGAGTAAGTCAAAAATAAAAAAATTTCAACATATTAGTTACCTTAAAAATTCCAGATCGTCACGGTAAATTGGTTCCAAAGTAAATATGTTGCCACATGATGTGACAGAAACTGGATGCATGCAATTGTACGTACGTGCTGCTAATGAATCATAAGCCTCCAAAACTAATCATGAATGTGTGTGGAGAAGGAAGAGCAGAACATGTGGACAAATGGCAGCCATGTACTTGACAGCATTCATTTGGACGAAAGAGAGAGAGTTTCCTAGTTCCAAATACCAAAAGATAATGGAAATGACAGCTGGGAGAGAGAGTGTTTGTCTTCCCTACGTTAAATTTGTAGTCATGCAGTAACGAGATACCCGTGCCTGTAACTTTTGTGTCCTATCCACACAAGCCTGCTGTCCATTGAAACACGAAATCTGGTTAGATAGTTAGACCACCCGACTCTAGACGTTGGGTCCAGTTATAATACATACTTTGAATTTCTGATTTATTTCGTCTCTGTGTCCTCTCGTGAATTTAAGGTTCTAGATCAAACTATTCAACACACAATTTTTATTACTATTATTGGGAAGTCTTGTAAGAAAAACCAATATTGACGCTGAATACGTTAATGAAACATGATAGATAGTTTGACCTTTCAACTTATTTATTTACATAAAACTTCACCATGTTTCCTTCCATAGAACCCATTTGTTGAAAGTTCTTAGCAACCAGTCAGTTCCAGTCTTAACTTGAAATTGTATGTGACCTATTAAATTCAGATTTATTCCTTGTAATGGTAACACTTGAGAATTTACAAATTAAAACTATTAGATAATTGGAATCTCCGCTATACCAAATTTCCAGCTCATCAATGTCATCATGAGCAGCTGTTAGCATTTCTTTTTCTTCATGCATTAAAATGAAAATTACATTGTAAATCGGAGATGCTTCTTTTAATGATTATAATCCTTCTGATATTCTACATTTGATAGAGTTGATGTTTTAACAAATTCGATTTAGTTTTTTGGTACATCTTAGTTGCTCAGTAACATATGAATGACATGATAGGGGATCAGTTTTTATATCCAACTGTACTTAGGAAAAGAATAAAAAGAGTTTTGTAACTAGATTTTGTATCAACACCTTATACTTGAAAGGTTTAAGAGTAATCTCATCTAAGCAAACATGTGATTGGTTCATACAGGCTGCATTATTAGCTGAATAAAAACCAAATATAACTGCTTATACAAATACAATTACTTTTTGTTTTAATGTTGCTCTTTTAAATACCGCTTGAAGGAGTTATCCTTCAATTTAGACGTAATTATTTACTTATGTTCTATACTACGTGCAAAGATACAGAAAATTTAAACTCCAAGCAAGTCCATATCCAAAGTGGCCAAACTGTGATGCCTGATTCTTGGGGAAAATAGAAAATCTTTCAATGCCAGGTTACACAAGCTTCGAATGAAATCAAAATGGTGCACCTACTTCACCTCGATGGGTGAAAAAAAAGCTCAGGTACTTACACACATCAATCCAACTACCTCAATCACTCTTTGGTACAAAGAACAATTTATGGTTCCTAAGAATGAACACCAAAATTTTCAATTCTATAACACGAAGACAAACCACAATAACTAATGGCTGAACCATAGGAACTTGTCTCTCTGCACAGGCTACTTGCTTATGTAACGTTTTGTACTTACAGATGACGAGAACTCCACACTTATCAATGCTCTACAAAATTTTAAACAAATGTACAAGGCAGAAAAATTGCACCTTCCGTGAAGATGGTAAGGTGCATTTTCCGCGTGGTCTGTTAACACGGTCGGGAAGTCCAGAAGCTGAGACTTGCAGTTTCATACTCAGGTGTTGGTATCTTTAGGATCAAGAACTAGGTTCATGGGCCCAAAACGCGTCAGGATCTGGACAAAACAGAGAGAAGTCTCGAATCTCGAGATTGGCAATGTGCCAATTAATAAATCGGCCTTGTATGAACTTGAGTAGCAGCAGAACTGTTGGTAATAGCCACCATTTGGCATCCTCTCTGAGTAGAAACAATTCAAAAGTCTGAACATGTGAATAGGAACTATAATTTCGCACAAACAAAAATCAGATCGAGAGTAACAGTCAGCTTCTTTCAAACAGTTGTTTCAGTATATTCGTAACTTGAGGTCAATACCGAAACTCATCATTAATTGGATGAATTAAGTTGAGCTCGATTATCAGAAGAAAAGAGAGTGATGGATGCTCATTTTACACATAAAGAAGCTAATTGTAGTGTGTAGAAAGAAAACTAGAATAGAATGATTAATTTTGACCTTCTAATATACTGAGCGTTTCCCGTATCAGATGGCTGAAAATAAGAAATCCCATAATGGACAGCCCCGCAAATAAAAGCCACAGCCTGAAAAAAGAAGTTAAAATTTACTTTTTCCGAAATTTATGCAAGTATGATAGGTAAGAGCAATATAGTTCAGCAACAAATGATAGCTAGGTGGCATTCAGGTTGAAGCTCATATAATCTTAAGGAGTTTCTCACTTGTGACAAGAAGTCGGTACCTTTAGCTGAAAAGTTCTTAATTGCAAATTAACTTACAACATTAGATAGAGATGTAGCATTCCACAACGCATAAATACGAGCAAGTGAAGCTCTTCTAGGCTCTTTGCTATACAAGGCATGCAAGCCAGCTAGGAATGGAGAAAGCAAAGATAAAGGAAGAACAAGCAGCACAGCGAGGAAAGCACCAATATAAATCCAATAGAACTGAAGCAACGTGAGAAGAGTGACAGCAAGATCTGACAAAAGGACGACAGTAATAAAAAGCTGAAGAGTTTCCTGAAAAACAGAAATAGGCATTAGCTTGTCACAATCGTCACCACAAAAAGAAGTGTTGAAGTGGAAATACCTGACGACCAACAGGTCTTGTATTGATTATTACAAAAGAAAGGGGAAACAGAAAATCCTTCCTAAACTCCAGCGATTTCAAGGTAGCATCATTTATAAGACCACCATTAATTCCTCCATTCAACCGTTTACGAGATAAAGTTTGACTCATTCCTAGTCGATCTTGCTGCAACTGCTTAAAGCCTCTGTTCATATATAAGATATTTTTCCTGTAATACAAGCCCGTTAAAGCCCAAGGATAATTTGATCCTGTTGTATGCAAAAGAACTAACTAATAAAGCATAAAGCAAACTCCAAAATCCTATGTTAATCACATGCTACCCTGCCACAAACTACCCTAATACGGAAAGTTTGCCTTCAAAATGACTCTGCCAAGGGCTGCGCAATTTAAGTCAATTTAATATAGAGAAGAAATAATGTCAGAATTGCAATATTTCAATTTCGAGTTCTTTCCTTTCCATTATACAATACACTTTCTTCTATGATTTTCTCTAACAGCATGGTGAAATCAAAACAAAGATATTACACTGGTAAAAGAGTCTTTCCGTTCAAAGTTTAAGATGAATGAAAATCAATTGTGAGTAGCCAATGTGATAAATAAGGTGTAATCGAATTACTAGAAGTAGCTAATTGATGCAAAAGGGCTTAAAGTTTATAGAAAAATAAAAGAGGAAAAATTAGTCAACCACAAGCTTTAATTTGGTGGGATAGAGGATGGAAATTGAGTTGGTTGCAAAGGCAACAAGCACTGAAATTTAAATTATGCTAGAATTCCTTATTGCATAGGAAGTAGTAGTAAGATAACTATATTATTCTAGTTTCAGATATGTTATCCTAGTTGTTTAGAACTTAAACTTACATAAATTTTATTAGAATAGGATTTGAATTTGTTAAGACCCTTTCCTACTAGAATAAGGGTCTAAGAACTTCTCTATAAATATGTGTACTCAGCCTTTCAATAACAAAATATCTTGAATTTTTTTCTATAAACTTGAGTTTTCATCTAGAAGGTGTGACACTTTCTTTAAGAGTAATTCTTAGATCTTAGGAGTGATTCCTAGTTTCCTACGATCAATTATTTGTATTCCTCACCAAATTCCAGCAATTGTAACCTAAAATTCCAATAACCAAAAAACCGAAATTCTAGCCATATCAAACATATATTCCAGTCATATCAAACTCTGAAATTCTAGCACAAATTTCCAGCAATAAAACCCTAAAAATTCAACCATACCAAATCTGAAATTTCAGCAATCACAGCCTAATGTCAGCCATATTTCTTAATTTTTTGAATTTTAGCTGTTAGTAAATACTTCTCTGTTTGTCCTACATCACTTAAATTCTTGTAACCATATATAGACAGTATAAGTGACAATCTAGCATAATGAATCACATAACTACCTGTGACCATCAATGTTGCTTCTATCTAGCAAATCAGATGGGTACATACTGCACAGAGAAAATTCACCGGTCACCACCAAAATACCCAACTGATAATAGCCAGAAGGGGTAGCTTGGAACCATCCAAGGTCAATCTTAACCCCGTGGAAATCAAGTTGAGGATTTCCATGACTGCTAAGCCAATGAATGACGGGAAGCAGAGCAGAACGTACAGACCCATGCCTCACAGTCCTCAACTGACAATTTAAGCCAGCCACAAAGCGATTCCATACAGTTGCCGGGACATGCTGGGAAAAGAATCAATCCTTACTTGTCAGATGAATACCAAAATGAGTACAAAAATGTTTGGTAGAAGTAATACCTGACCAAGTAGATTGGTCAACAACATGTCACTATGAAGGTTATATGGTGACATATAACTCCCATCTCCACCAAAGATTATGCACATGGGAAATCGTTTTTCTATTATAGTGACAATATCCAAACGCTTCTCATCACCACCAAGGAAAAAGTCAATGTAAGCAACCATCAAGTCAGGTGTTGCTCCAACCTACACTAATTGCAATTTGCAAGATGAAGATCCTTCTCAGTCAGAATTACCACCAATAAACAATACTCTGAATTTGATGGAAAAGAGAAAAATCAATTTCTCCAAGGCAATGGCATGATCCAACTACCATGAGATTTTCACTAGTCGAGTCACACGAGTTTGAGACAAGATCAAAGGACAACAGATAGAAGTTTCAATTGTGAACATATATCAGGAAAAAGAGCACTGTTAAACCAGCACAATAATGAGGGATATTGGAGCAATTTTGAAGAAAAAAAGAGGTTATTGCTTAAGAAACCCACTCCAAGTTTGTTCAGATAAGTTTTGATCACTCTAAAAGGTACGAATTGAGCTATGATGCTTAGTTTGCAGCTGAAGAATAAAATTAATGAGAGTCAACCTTCATGCCTTTGTACAAGGCTCGCGATCGACATGAGCGTAGACATGAATGATCATATTCAGACTTCACATATTCTTGAAGTCGATGAATTTTCTTTCTCCGTCTCCATTGTTTCCAGGACCAGGCACAAGGATAGGCAAGCACTGACAGTATGCTGTGCACCGACCCTTCCCACCAATCATATGCAGCAACAGAGTTTACCTCATCAATAAACCGGTTAAAAGCATCTTCATAACTGCAGGTCATAAATATCAACCTTTAACTAAGAGAACAACATAATTTTAGTTTCCAAGTGTCAGGTCCCTCTCAGTGATTCACCTAGATTTCACAAACAAGATAGGATTTCACCAACAGCACTGGAAAATTTATAGAAGGCATAATAAATTTATCTGGTCATCTTCAAGGACCAAGTTGGTATTTTATGGACTATACGGAAGCAGTAGATCTCTTGGGTCTCCAGAACATTTAACTGGCAAGTCAATATTGAAGTGAATAAATTTCTCTTTACAGACAAGTAAACATAATGAATTTCGTAACCCTCTTTTGAAATAGTCTTAATATTTATCATAAAGTCTTTCTTGTGGAGAATAACATCATGTTGGTACAGTAGCAATAATTCAAACCATTTCATAACCTTATAATGAATCTTACTTACACAATCTCAATAATTGCATCAGGGGGAGAATAAGGAAGATGCCAAGGTTCCCTAAAAGCATTTGGACCCATAAAGTACATTCTGTAGACATGACTCTGAGTTTCTTCAGCTCTAGTTCCTCGCACCTAGGTTTAACATGTCAGAATAACTGTAAGTCTAACTGCATTTTGATCTTGTTATGGACGTAAAGAGGCAAACTGAACAAAACATGGATAGTTCACCTCAGATAGAGAAAGTAAATGAGGAAAATGGTGATGATTCTGGTGCTCCATTGAACTTGAACAATATAAGCCTGGCTCAACTAACTTCATTCTCAACAAACTTAGTAATAGTGCTAGAAGCAACAGAAGGCAAGACAGGAAAAGTGCAAACTGCCAGGGTCCTCCAAATGTATACATCAACTCCTCAAGAGGCGTATAGCAATTTGGCATCTTGTACTTATTGGATATGCATTTATAAGGACAAGGTGCCTTAGTAACTCCCCCTACAATCAGCACAATCAAGGCTATTTGAGCTGAAAAAGTATTTAATCAAGACAAAGGCAATACGGCACAGAAAATGCAGTAGCGAAAACGACCTCGCACATATACAAAGTTTGCTCGGCTAGGAAGAAGCTCAAGCAAACAAGGAGTGCAAAGATTTTTATCAGAGCCATCAGTATCTTTGTAGGTGCCAACTGGGCATTCCTGAAAATAAGATATTATGCAGTGTTAATCAGAGTTCATATTTAATAAAATAACAAGCAACACTTAATGATGCAAAAGAACTTAAAGTCTATAAAAGAAATAAAAGAGAAAAGATTAGTCAACCACAAGCTTTAATTTAGTGGGAGGACTGAGAATTGAGTCGACATCTAAGATAAGGGCTAAAATTTAGATTACGTTATAATTCCGTATTGGAATAGTAGTAGTAGTAAGTTAAATATGTTATTTTGTTTAGGACTTATAGAATTTCTATTGGAATAGGATTTATATTTTAGGAACCCTTTCTTACTAGAATAACTAAGAACTCTATATATATGTGTACTCAGCCCTTCGATAGAAGAAGCAATCTGAATTTTTTCTGCAAACATGAGTTTTTAATTAGAAGGTGTGATGCTTTCTTCTAAGAATGATTCTTAGACCCTAGGAGTGATTCCTGGTTTTCTACTCACCATTATTTGTGTTCCTCACAAAATTTCAGCAACCAATATCCCAAATTCTAGCCAGATTAAATATCAGCCATATTTCTTAATTTGGTGAGTTTAGCTACTAGTTAACAATTCTTCTATTTGTCCTTTGGTACCAAAGCGTTGGTACATGATGGCAACATGTAGTTGAAGGACATATAGAGGAATATTCAGTGACTATGAGTGAGATGAAATACTTCTAGCAGTTGTAGAAAGAATGATACTTAATGACCCTTAATCACAAGGTGCTCCAAGAACTAGTCCAAAAAATAATATCAGGCAATAAATTACACTTGATGGTGAGGGTGGAGAAAGTGAAATCCAAATGAAGATGCTAAAAACTAATCAACAGCGAATGGGGTTATGAAATCAACGTCTACTAAGAGATCCAAGACAGAGAACCTAACCAGTAGCACATGAAGAGAGCACGTGAGCCTTTAGAGGCCATGATAGAGTTGAAACACACAACAAACTCAATGAAATTAAGAAAGTTCATGTTGAAGCCCCTAATTTTGCAGGAAAGATGGATCCACACCTGTTCTTAGACTGGACAGCAGCAATGGAAGATTTCTTTGATTGGTATCCATGTAAGAAGATAGAAAAGTTCGATTCAAAAAGATGAACCTAGTTGGACATATTAAAATCTGGTGGATAAAGATAGAGGATAGACTTTGAAAAATAGGTAAGTCGCCAATTGTTGATTGGGAAGAGATGAAGCTGAACTTATCAGAAAAATACTTACGATTTCATTATCAGGAAGATCTCTAAGATCAACTCACAACCTTTAAATAATGGATTATATCCGTAATCAAGTACATAGAAAATTTTGATGAACTTTCTACCCGATTTGAAGGGATGGAGTCGAAACTACAACTTATATCTCACTACAAAAATGAATTAAAGGCAGAAATTCACAAGCAGCTGATAATGCAAAGGATTTACAACCTTGAAGATACATATCAATTGGCTTTAAAAGTGGAAAAATACCTAGGATAACAATTAATAAAAAAGTTGCGAGGTCAAGTCAAGGAGTTCGGCATAAAGAGAACTATGATGGTGCAAAAATTTAGACCAACACCTAATGCATCAAAATTTGCAACACAAAACAACACAAAACTTCTCAAGGAGTTGAACCCAAGGGCAAAGCCATAGCTGAGATTGGGACAAAAAGAGGCAGCAGTGATAAGAAGTACGTCCGATGCATTGAGAGGGACCACTTTG
Source organism: Erythroxylum foetidum (assembly GCA_026546835.1). Taxonomy (NCBI): domain Eukaryota; kingdom Viridiplantae; phylum Streptophyta; class Magnoliopsida; order Malpighiales; family Erythroxylaceae; genus Erythroxylum; species Erythroxylum foetidum. Next base: position 10,878,636 of record JANZLF010000005.1, read on the forward strand.
CTTATAAATGTCCTAATAAAGGTTTGCACATGATCGGAGGAGAAGAAGAGGAAGAATCTACTGAGTGTGTGCATGTAAGCACGAACCCAGAGAAGAGTTGGAAGGAGACTCTAGTGACAAACTAGCTAGTCGTACAAATGTTAATGCATTGAGATGCATACTTACGATCCCTAAAGCGGAAGAACAAGAAGAATGACTTCTTACTACTATTTTCTTCACCCAAGTTAGATACGCAAATAAAGTACATAAGTTTATCATTGATGGAGAAAGTAGTATGAATGTAGAATCGGAGAACATGGTGAAGTGATTGAATTCACTCACGGAGAAACATCCAAATCCCTACAAAGTTGCTTGGGTAGATGATAGTACCATACTAGTTGCTCGAAGGTGCTTCGTGTCTCTCAAATTAGGAATATATGAGGACTCTATTTGGTAAGATGTCATTCCTATTAAAGTATCTCACATTTTACTTGGGTGACCATGGCTTTATGATCGAGATGTGCAGAACTTATGAAAAGCTAACACCTATTAATTTATATTTCATGGAAAGAAGATAACTTGAAGTCTATGAAGGGTGGACAAGGTAGGAAAACAAAGAGGAAGTGACAAGACAGTCATAAACACCAAGAAAAAGCCTCTTAATATCCTTAAGGAGAGAGAATTTGAAGCTGTTAGTAAGGAGAAGGGAATTGTGTTTGCAATGGCATTGCAGGAAGTAACAGAAACAACACCTGAAACATCCCTTATCTTACCAAAAGAAGTAGGTGAATTGCTAGTTGAATTTTCAGACCTTAAACTGGATGATTTACAAGGTGAATCACCTCCTTTATGAGATATTCAACATGCTATTGACTTGGTACCTGGATCTACTCTACCAAATCTCCCACTCTATCATTCGAATCCTAGTAAGGATGAAGAGCTGAAGAGACAAGTAGAGGAGTTACTGAAAAAAAAGATTTATTCAAGAAAGTCTTAGTCCATGTGCATTTCCATCACTATTTACTCCTAAAAAGGATAGTTGGCAAATGTGTGTTGATTGTTGGGTGATAAATAAGATCACAATAAGGTATAAATTTCCAATATCTCGCCTTGATGACATATTAGATATGTCGACCAGAGCTACTATCTTTACCAAGATAGACTTATGAGGTGGTACCATCAAATTAGAATCAGACCTGAAAATGAATGGAAAACAACTTTCAAGACTAAAGAGGGACTTTATGAATGGCTAATGATGCCATTTAGACTCTCTAAGGCACCTAGCATTTTTATGAGAGTGATGAATCAAGTGTTTCGACAGTTTATGGGCAGAATTTTGGTGGCTTATTTTAATGATATATTAATATAAAGACCACCTTTTACATCTAAAACAAGTCTTCAGAGTTTTGAGGCAAGAGAAACTTTATATCAAGTTAAAGAAGTGTTCTTTCATGTAAAAGTGTTGTATTTTTTGGTTTATTATATCCTACTGTAGAGTAAAGATGGAACCCAAGAAGATTAAGGTCATACTTGATTGTCCTATTCCAAAGGATGTGTACGAGACAAGGAGTTTTCATGACCCAACAACATTCTGTAGGCAATTTATTCGTAATTTCAGTGCCATAATGGCACCCGTTACTGATTTTATGAAGAAAGGACGGTTCACTTGGTTAAAAGCAGCAACTAAAGCATTTAAAAAAATCAAGAAAAAGATGATTGGATCCCCTGTTTTAGAACTTTCAGATTTTTCAAAGGTATTTGAAGTTGCTTGTGACACATCTCATTTGAGAATTGGAGGAATACTCAGTCAAAAGGAGCACCCAATTGCTTACTTCAGTAAGAAGTTAAGTAAAGAGAAGCAACAATATTCGACCTTTGACAAGGGATTTTCTGTAGTAATACGTTCTCTTTACAATTAGTGTCATTATCTCTCATACAAGGAATTTATTCTATATTCGAATCATGAATCTCTTAAACACTTCAAGTCCCAGAAGAACTTGAACAAAAGTCATGCCTTATAGAGTGAATTTTTGGAGCAATTTAACTTTGTTATTAAACATCAGACAAAAGTTGAGAATAAGGCAGCAAATGCAATGAGTAGGAATTGTCATTTGCTTAACACTTTAGCAGTAAAAGGTGTAGGGTTCAACAAAATAAACAGAGAATATGTTTCAAAGTGAGATTTTGGAATAATCTATTTAGAATTTGTAGTTGGACAAAGAGATTAACACTTTACTTTTGTGATCTACGATATCTTTTCAAAGGAAATTGACTTTGCTTACCTAATACTTCTATAAGGGAGTATGTGATTTGGGAATTACATAAAAGAGAAGCAGCAAGACACTTTGGAAGAGATAAAACATTCACAATGGTTGAAATAAAACGTTCACAATGGTTGAAGATCACTTGTATTGGCCCTATTTAAAGTGGGATGTGTCTAAGGTCATACGGCTATGTTGAACAATTCAATTAGCTAAAAGAAGGAAGATGATATGCAATTGAAACAAGTTCTTGCTAATAGTACAAAATTATGGATTATACACATTACTGCCCCTGCCTTATGAACCAGACAAGACATAACTATGAATTTTTTCTTGGGAATTCCTAAAACTATAAGAGGTTCTGATTCAATTTTTATGGTGGTGGATAGGTTTTCCAAGATGAGTCATTTCATTCCATGTTCCAAAACTTATAATGCTATCCATATTGCTAAAATTTTCTTCAAAGAGGCTGATGTCCCCTGGATTACTTTTAACCATCATCTTTGATCGTGACGTGAAGTCTATGAGTTAGTTTTAGAGAACTATATGGCAAACATTGAACACTAAGCTTCAATTTTCAAGTTCTTTCTATCCCCAAACCGATGGACAAAAGTGAATAGATGTTTAGGGGACTTGTTAAGATGTTTGGTTGGAGAAAATGTGAAAAATTGGAACCTAATTCTTCCTATGGCAAAATTTGCATACAATAGTTCTATATATAAGTCTACTATTAAAGAGTCCCTTTGAGATAATCTCAGGAGTTCAACCAAGTAAGTCTATTAATCTAGTTGATTTACCATAAACAACACGAGTTAGTGTTGAAATTGAAGGTTTTGCACAACACATGTGGGACATCTTTGATGAGAAACGACAAAAGATAACAACTAGTAACTTGTCTTATAAAGAACATGTTGATCAACATTGTCGATTGGGGGAATTCGACAAAGGGGATATGGTAATGGTTATGATTCCTCCAGAGTGTTTTCAAAAGAAAAATATAAGAAACTTCATTCACTAAGTGCTGGATCTTATAAGATCATCGAGAAGTTAAGTGCTAATAATTATGTTTTGGAATTACCAAGTGATATGGGAATTAGTCATATCTTTAATGTTGCAGACTTAACTATTTATTATGGATATGATGATACACAATCTCCTACTTCAATTGTGAGAATTCCAACCATTCCTCATCTTAAAGAGGAGATAAAAGATGTTTTTGATGAACAAATTGTAGCCACAAGAGAAGGAAGATATTGACAATTTCTTGTCAAGTAGAAAGGAAGACTAGTTTTTGACAGTACTTGGATTTTAGAATATGAAATTCAGAAGTTGAATCCAGACTTATACGATCAACATTTATTACATTCTAAATCGACGACGACTTCAAACAAGCCGGAGAGAATTGATTCAAAATAACTTAAAGTCTATAAAAGAAATAAAAGAGGAAAATTTAGTCAACCATAAGCTTTAATTTGGCGGGATGAGAATTGAGTTGATATCTAAGATAAGCACTAAAATTTAGATTATGTCAAAATTCCTTATTGGAATAGATGAATTAGTAAGCTAAATATGTTATTCTATTTTAGCTATGTTATCCTAGTTATTTAGGACTCATAGAATTTCTATTGGAATATGGTTTAAATTTTAGGAACCCTTTCCTACTAGAATAAGGGTTCCAAGAACTCTATATACACGTGCACTTAGCCTTTCAATAGAAGAAGCAATATGAAAATTTTCTAGAAACTTGAGGTTTCAACTAAAAGGTGTGATGCTTTCTTCTAAGAGTGAATCTTATATTCTAGGAGTGATTTTTAGTTTTCTACTCTCCATTATTCGTGTTCCTCACAAAATTCCAGCAACCAATATCCTAAATTCCAGCCAGATTAAACCCTAAAACACTAACCTAATATCAGCCATATTTCTTAATTTTGTGAGTTTGGCTACTAGTTAATAATTCTTCTGTTTGTCCTACATCACTTACCTAGTGAAATGTAGCATGAATCACTCAACTTGTCCAAAAGAATCTGGGTAATCAGTTAAAGATTATATAGATTCCATTTCAATTGAGTTGCCATGCCATAAAGGAAGATAAAACCTTCTTGGCACCGACCCCGTAATGAACATAGTATGTTCTCCAAAAACATAATTACTAACCAACATATAGTATGTTCTCCAAAAACATAATTACTAACCAACATAAATTTGTTGATTGACTCAATCTAGTTAAAAATGGATTAGGTACAGATTAAAGTAGACAAAGGAATTGCAATCTAAAATACAAAAATGATTAACATCAAACTAACACTATGAAACTAAACTGAGACATTTACTATGGCCATCCAATTGCATACATGTCATGATCATAGGCATTGTCTACATGTGGATATTAATAGTTACACTAAGATAAGGCACGAAAAACACAAACTTATTTCTGTAAGACGGCATCTCTGTCCATTTCTCAAACTAATGTTTCAATGATTCACTATATATTGCATCACTTGATAACTTCTTGTAGTTGGCATCAATAATGTCAGTATTTTGGAAATGACAATATGCTAATATAAAAAACAAACACATGTATGGTATACTGGTTAGCCACGTTCATCCAATACATGCCACATTTTCGTGATTTGCATAAGTAATGTCAGTTCATTAGTATTAATTCTCAAGTAATGGCTTGAGCAGATGCCGAAAAAGAAAGTTTCTTAAATACATGCATAAGCAACTATATTTCAGAAGCCTAAGAACTTTTAGGTACTCAATGATTGTAAAGAACTTTTAGGTACTCAACGATTGTAGTGACTTTACTAAGATAACCAAAGCCAAGTTGTTAATCTAGCTATGAAATTTTACAGGTAAATTGGACATTTTGAGGCCACAACGTTAAGTATCGATGCCAAATTTCCATCAATAGATCACATCAGGCTATGATTTTGTGAATAACAAATTTAAGGCTTCACTTTTGGAGGACGAATAATAAGACTTGTTTACATGCCTACATAAAAGTGGAGATTGTTTCTTGGACAAAATTTAAAAATTTAGCTACAGTCTGCAGAAAAACAACAGAAGTTAAAAGTATGCTACTGGATCCAAAGGCACTGAATTCTGTAGAAGGCAAAGGATGGAAAATAATTTTGGGTCTTGGTATCTAGGAAATCAAGACTAGAAAGAGCAGAATTTGTGCAAAGAGTACTAGCTACAAGCTGACGATTTGTTACAGCAAACTTAAAGGAACTGCATTACATGAAGAACGATTTGAGAACACTAGAAAAGCATGCGGCATAACAGAAAATGAAAATCTATTGGTCTGTTATTCTGCCTCAACTGCATGTATCACCACAAAAATAAAACGAGTGAATAATTTATCCAATATGAAAAGAAATTACTAAAACATAATATTGACTTTTAAAGAGATCTTTTAGGCTCAGAGAAGATTCTAGAAGATTCTAAAGCGCAATAGTTATCAAACACCATAAAAGTACATAAGAATGGTGAAACTGCAGATCTGGTCAACTAGGAAATTCATCCTAGATTCAGTAAGCAAAAAGCACATGCAGTTGCAGCGTAATTTAAAATAAGAAAGATAAGATAAAGCACCTGACAAAATATACCATAGAGACCCTTTGGGCACTTCTTTCCAGTAGTGGTGCCTTCCTCCCCATAGTGACCACCAAATTTGCCTGCTCCTCCACTGTTAGACACATCAAGTAAAATGCTGACATTATAAATTTTCGTTGAAATTATATGCAGTCTAGTTGAAGTATTCCCTTAGAAGAAATCATGGGTTTTGGGGTATGGGAATGGCTTTAAGCCTTCTGTATAGGAGGTAAATGAAATTCTAAGAACGTAAAAGAGCACAAAGACTCATCATTGAACTTCTTGTATTCGAATGTTAACAAATAATAGATCATACCTAGTGTTAATTGAGCCATTTATACTAGCTATTGGGGAATATTCATTGCCATAATCAATCTTTGACCAATGAAAATGAACTCTTCCACCACCACCACCACCACCACCAAGAGGACCACCGTTGCCTCCTATAACAGATAAACTTGAATTCTTGGCAAGCATGAGCTTCTCAAGAAACAGAAGTATTGTACCACCAGAACCTCCACCAATTCCACCAGTCAAAGGACCATCACTTTGTATTGAATCTTTTCCAAAGCTTTGACCATCTGCCCTCAAAGGTCCATAGAGATCTAACCGTAGTAAAGGCCACTGCATGGAGCCCAAAACTAGCAAAAGAAAAAAAGAAGCAAATAGGTCAGGCCGATGAAACAAAGAAGCACATAGTATCCATTTTAGCTGAAAGACTGAAAGTGCAAAGGAAAAGATGGCCAATAAATGCAGATGTCAATCATGATTAAAGAAATAGTCAAGCACTCCAGCTAAAATCAGAAAGAATTATGCTATAGATGGTGCACATTGTATAAAGCTAGCAAGTAGCAAAACAATTACCAATCATCCCCCCTCCAATTGCATTGACATAAGACTGATTCGGACCCCAGGTTCCACTTCCCACCTCACAGGGGAGATCAGCACTGCCATATTTATTACCACCATTGCTCACAATTCCATTGAAATAACCTGAGCCTCCACGTCCACCATGGCCAGCCCCACTACCAGCTCCATTGGAATAGTTTCCTTTTCCAAGACCTTCACTGCAACCTGAAAAGGTAGTTCTAACATTAATATATATAGGATAATACATGGATAATGATGATGATGATGATGATGATGATGATGATGAATACATGGATAACTACAAAATTATTTTTAAAAAAAATAATTAAAAGAAACAAAAGAAATAGGCAGAGCAGAAAGACATTGCCAGAAACAATAACCAGTACCTAGTCCTGATGCAGTAATCAAGCCATCAGCATCAATGGTGACAGTTCTCACCCTGTGGATCTGGATGATACTGCCCTTAATGATGCCACTCACAAGGATATCCTCAACACGATAGATCTGCATTTCATCATTTGATCTTAGAAGTTCCAACTAAGCCAAAAACCTTATTCAACTTAAGATGGAACTCTTACTTGGAGAGAGAAGGACAACGTATAATTAACATGGCAGTCATCCGGAGGGGTTAGCAGATCAATGGGGCATGTCTGAGTCCCACATAGCGATTCTGTAACCCTATAGAAGATTTCAAAAGATTAGGGGAATACTGAGATGTATATTTGGAAGTAACAATTGAGAAATAGAAAAGAATAAGTTCCTACTCACACAGCCCTTCCAGTATCATCTATTGGAGCTTGAAGCAAAGAACTTGGTCCAACCTGCGGCAAACCAGGATTTTAAACATTTGCCAAAATAGAAAGTGAGACTCCATACCATATCAGGCAATTCAATTAACAATAAATCAAGGATAATGACGTTTAATCCCAAATATGTTCAGAAAAAGAAAAGGCAATGGAAAGAAATGCAATCTCTCTATAGGTAACAAAAATATAGTGCAAATGAAGGGGGGAAAGACTGATGCACACGTGAGATAAGTAGAGCTTTCTCTGCCATGACAAAGAAACAAATCTGCAACTTGTTAAGCTCTAAATTTCCACCATCAGGATAATTTTCCTTATGGAATTTAACTATAACTGTATAACATTATTCAATTAAAGTATCTTGCATGAACAAGACTTGATTGTCCTCATAAAGTAGTTATCAACAACTGAACAGTTCATAGCATGTTCATGAAAGCTTTAGATCTAGGAGGGCATTAGAACAAAGAGCAAGCCAACAAACCTTTAGCAACTAGTGTTATAGAATTCTACAGTGACAACAGGTAATATTGGTATTGAGAGAGAATGATACACATTCCTATCCTGTTGCTTACTGTTATATTATAAAAAAGAGACAATGACAGTCTCTGGCCAATGATTGCATCACCAGAACCTGTCAACCTTAGTAATCCCTGCCCATATACCCCTAAGTTTGCATTTGAGCTGATAACAGAGGTCGCCTGCAAAGACAGGAAATAAAATTGTAGACTAAAACTTTACTTGATTAAAAACGTGAAACAGACAAAACGCAAAAGGTAATATTCATCTATATGATGAGGTTGAAGCGTACATACCCTGAGAACAACCAGATTTCTGACTTCAAAAACAGAAGCAGTCACCACAGTATTTCCACGTCCATCAATTTCAATTTTTGAGTTCCACATTAGTAAAATTTTGACAGCAACTCTGAAAGCGCCATAAACCTTGAGTTTGAAAATGAAGAATTTTAGACTCTAAGTGAAAGCTACGGCCGTCAGGTTGAAATTTGAAGAATGAAGACTTAAGTATATTTATCCAATGCAAGGCAAGAAGGAAAGATCTCAAAGATATTAAATAGCACAGCACAAACCTGTAACTCCCCAACCTTGTCTTTACAATTGAAAAATCTTCAAATGAATGCAGTAAAACATTAATTAAGTATTAAGTTTAAAAAACGCATTACTTTGCAAGAGTATGCACGTCTTCCCATCTGTCTTTCAGTGTTGTTCTGTGTGTATGCATACAACAATATAATTGTTCCCTATCTCTTCCCCCGTTTACAAAAGGCGTATCTATATCTTTATTCCAAATATCATAATAATTTCGCAAAGATACTTGCATCCTATTTATCAATGTATGTTGTCCAAAAACATAATGATTGCAAAGAAAGTTCATGATTAAGTTCTATTTAAAGAGATAACCAAGCATAATGATTTTGCTATCAGGCCCACCTTTATGATGGAGTCACTCATCAAAAGCTCCTCTGCAACAAGCTCAAATTCTGAAATTGGGAACGCAGACAATCCAAAGACAATACTGCCTCCACGATATAGACTTATTTGGCCTCGGACCTTCATGTGAGAGAGAGAGAGAGAGAGAGAGAGAGAGACGTGGGGGGAATCAACAACAGTTGTAAAGACTTCAAATGACATCGAATTGTTTTCTAAATGAAAACAAAGAAGCTGTATAAAAAATACAAAAAGTAATAATAATCCAAAAGTAGAAGAAACATGAAAAATTGCATCATAAGTCATCAATGAATAAAGAAGCATCGGAACCAAGGTGAAGTATAGTTACAGCCCAGTAGTTGTAAAGACTTCAAATGACATCAAATTGTTTTCTAAATGAAAACAAAGAAGCTGTATAAAAAATACAAAAAATAATAATAATCCAAAAGTAGAAGAAACATGAAAAATTGCATCATAAGTCATCAATGAATAAAGAAGCATCAGAACCAAGGTGAAGTATAGTTACAGCCCGGTAGTTGAAGCCTGTCCAAATTGTGTCATATATTCAGATCTACTAAGTTTTACTATCACTCTTTGCAACACACAGATGACATGGTTTTTCACCAAAACTTCATAAATGGGACCTACTATCCCAACCAATGGAGAAAGCTTCAGAATCAAATATTCCAAGCAAGTTGTCAAAGATGACAGATAAAACAAAACAAACACAATAAGAACATGAATATCCTTCACTAATCAAACTTGTTTTAGTTCCAACCAAATAGAAATTGGTTGTAGACTCTATGAAATGTCTACATAGAAAATGTGCCCTGTGAACATATCTTCGATTCTACGTAGCACATCAAAGTAGGTCACCAGCAACAAATAAGATTTCAGCAACTATCAATTCAAGAGGATCTGTTATAATTGATAACTAGAAGGAAATTTAACTACACAGAGCTCTAGTTTGCTTCAGATTTAGCTTTCATGTCAAGCTTCAATTTCTAACTCACCAGAGAACTTTAGAGGAAATTTGTTATGGTATATCAACCATTTCTTAACCTAAGCAACAGAAGCAATAACAGTAATATGTAACAGTTATCAGAATCATTTACAAATTAGAGTAATGTCTAGGCCACCTGAACTCTGGACCAAAGTAGTGGCACCAAAGCTTTTGCATTATTCTCAACAATGACATTTGACCATAGAGGTGACGTAGGAAAATCAAGCAAAGGGGTCTCTGTGTCTGTTGTGACATTATCGTTGCTCACTTTCAGGCTCAAAAGATCTGCATTAAACAATGTACCAGCAGCTCCGGAATTACCACGGCAACCAATGCTCAAACCACCTGCAACAACAAAAGGTTATATTGCTGAATGCAACCCACTTAATGGTTACATTCTCTTTTCCATTTAAAGGTTACATGCTCTTTCCAAGAAATCAAGACAGAATGAACAGCAGAAGAGATAATAAAAGGACTTTGACAGAATGAACAGCAGAAGAGATAAAAGGACTAAAAGTTGTCAAAGTGAAGACAAACATATGCCTGCTGCTTATAAATGTTGTTATAATACCCAAAGAGAAAGAAGAAGTTAGAAAATAAAATGGAAAAGGACAGTATTGTGATCAGAAGTTCAATAGGGAGAAGCTCTACCTGACGATCAACAAACTTTACTATTATCTGCTGCATGGATTTGTAGTTATGCAAACAACTAAACTAACGGAGAGGTGAATTAGCTAAAGTCAATTATATGAGGGTAGAGTCAAATTCTGTAAACTGCTCAAGATGTATGATACCTACAACATCAAATGAAAGTGGAGATTTGGAGAATCTTTAACACTATTACAAAAATATGCAGCACGTAGTTACAAAAGGATTTTATAATGCATTCAGATTGAGGAAGCACAAGAACTAAATTATTTAGCTGTTAAATAGATATTGATTCAAGTAAAAACTAACAAAATGGATAATTTAATCAGTACAAACCATGCACAGTAACTTTTACATCTTCCTGGATGCTGTAACAGTCCAAAGAAATTCTTCCACCACCACCACCGCCCCATCCTCTTCCACCTGCTGCACTTATGATGCCATATCCCTTCCTATGCAATTTGAAGTATGACACAAAACAGATAAGAACAAATACAACTGTACACAATCGAACAATTATGAGATGTCATTCACAAATATCACAAGCAATACTATACATTGTTCAGCTTCTACAATTTAGAAGGAACAAAAGTCAGTATTGTAAGTTCAAGATAAGTTTGAAGGAAACCAAGCTATATTCTGGTTCTAGACAACGAAATAGATAACAATAATGAATGATGGCCAAAAAAAGGAAATAAGAAAGAAAATACATCTGGAATATAGTGAGTTGTTGTAAGGTTTGGTAGGAGTTAGTTGATTGCGAATTCAGTATAAATAAAGCAACCAAACAGTAATTTATTCTTCCATTGAATTTATCAACAAAAATGGTCAAAGTTGGATATCAAGGATTTTTTATTTGAAAGTAAAGTTGATCCAAGAAGGATCATACAAGAGTTGATGGAAGATGCACTCTGACAAAGATGACACCATTCAGGATATTCCGATCAAGATGAGAGACACTCAGCATATCCAATTTGTAATCGTTTAATTTAAACTGCAAACAAGAGTTGGAATGTTCTCAATAGATTAAAGTGATAAATAACTGGACAATCAGTTATTATCAGTTCAAAACATTCAAAAGCTTTATATGGACAATGCTGACATTATTATCATAGAATTAAACTATCAGGAGAGATGTACTCACAGCTTTAAAGCGTGCACAAACACACTTCCACCAGAGCCACCTCCCCCACTTAGTCCCCCATCTCCACCTTCAGCAGTGACAGATCCATTCACATATAGTATGTTTTCCACAAGAAGTTTGACACGTCCACCACCATTGCCTCCAAATTTATGCTCAGAAGAAGTACCACCACCCTTACTCCCATAACTCCACGGCTCAGCCAGATTTGACCAAGAATAAACGTCACCACCCCAATTTTCTGTC
>JANZLF010000005.1:10901005-10916980 GCA_026546835.1 Erythroxylum foetidum
TGATTAGATGTTTAATGAAATATGTATTTTACATTTATATTTGCCCCCACTGAGCAAAACTTCTAGCTTCGCCCCTGCTACAAGTGATGAAATTTTTAACTCGTATATTTTGGAAGCATCATAAGAAGCTTTTCTACAACCCTTTAAGTAGGAAATTCTTCACCAAGTAACTTGATTTGATTGATAATAGACATAAGTTTGCTTCCATATTTCTTGACACCTTCAGAATTCTTCATTTTTGACATCTCAAATTTATGTTTGAGATTCAAAATTTGCATCATCTTAGTTTGAGTGTTGCCCTTAGATTCTTCTTTTAGTTTCTTTCATGCTTCTTTGGGATATTCACTTGCCATTATACTTGTGAAAATTCCTTTCATCACGGCCGAATAGAGGCAAGATAGAGCTCGTTGTTTCTTTTTTCCTTTCTTCTTCATTCTTCTTGATTTGGTTTGAGGTCAGATTTTGCTGAAGACGTGTACACTCAAACTCACTTTCAATAATTTCCAATAAACTAACAACTTGCAAATCGGACTTCATTTTCATAGCCCAAAAGTGGTAATTTTCTCCATTGAAATTATAGGAATTGAAACAGTATAATTGTTTGATGTTATTGCTAGGATTAAAACACTCATAATTTTTTAAAAGGGTTTTGCTACTCAATCCTCACAAGCCCAAGAATAACTAGAGCTTTGATACCAATTTGTTGGGAAAAAAATAAAAATGGAGAAGGAAGACAAGGAGTTTAATAGTTTAACTCATTTAATGTTCCATTCCAAAATAGAAGCAAGTCTATGCTTACTTAAATAGGCTTACAAACAAAAAATAAGCAACCATCTAAGAAAGTGGATAAACATCATCCCACGTGATTCTCCACTAACAACTAAAGAATACTAACAAAATATCACAAACAAATTTAACCACTTACTCCACAAACATCCTAACGCTAGAAAATAGGAACTAAGCAAATAAATTTATTTATTTATTTTGAAGCATTTGCTAACAAGTTTGCAACCTACACTTACTGCTTCATATGGTGTGTCTTCTACATTGAATTGAATTCCATTTGTTTGCTTATCTTTATAAAATTTTTTGAACTTAAAATGGATTCAACTAGTTTAAATCTAACTAAATGTAATTTAAATTAAAAAATAAGTTAAATTTGGACTATACAATACTTGAGACTAATCTAAATTGTTGCATCTATTAGATTGAATACTATATGAATGATCTTCAATTTCAATTCATATATAACACTCGCATTGCTTACCTTTAATTTAGCCCATTTTGTACTTTTAATAGTGCTTGGCTTTTAAAAAAAATATTTTCTTTCATGTTAAAATCAAAATTATTACAAATAAAATTTTTAATAGACGTAATAATTTGTAAATTATATATTTAAATAAATTAAAATTTCAAAATCAAGTGAGACTGTTTAATTGGTATTAACAATTTGATATTTCTTTATTTTCAATCTGCTCTCATTTAAGTCATTAAAACTAGAATTAACCAAAATATTTGAACTTAGATATAGGAACATAAAAGCATGCTTTATTAGTTGAATCACCTCCTCATAGGGTAAGTTGGTGCTTATTAAAATATTAATTCCCCCTAAAAGGAGATGGGAGATTATCGAGGTGATCATTCAATTGGGTAAAAAGGAATTGAAGAGTAAGCACCTTTAAAGGACATAAGAACGTGCACCTTTTCATTATTCTGTTTACTTCCATCCCTTTAATTATTCTACATCTTGGATGTGCTACTAACTGCATTATTTGAGGAATTAGGAATTTATATATCTATACTTTAAGAATGTTAAAAAGAAAAGGAGAATCCACGCTGTAATAGCATTTGCATTTGCATTGTGTTGAACAATACATAAAAATATTTCTGAACTATGGACTAAATTGCCTTTTTTATTTTGGATAGCCTAGAAAATAAGGATAGAAATAGAGAGCTATTAAAATTTTATTTATTTTTTGGGTCAAAAAGCTATTAAAAAGTTCATAGCACAGATACTCAAATGTTCATTCCTGTTTAGATAGAAGGAAAACATAGCATATCAATGTAGAGCTACAATTGGCCACTCATCTTTTACTATAGCGCCAACATCTTGTCTAGTTATATTATAGACCAGATTAAGAGTACTTTGTTTGATATGACCTTATTAATTAGTAAGCATATATAGGATTAATAAAGTGTTAATATAAGTAACATTATGCAATTCCTTTTCATGTTTTGTTTTTCTCAACTCTTTTTCCATGCCGGCGTGGCAGCCCCTTGGCAAACAAACTTACCGCCTCGAGTAAAGGCCATTCATATACTCTGTAACCAACATGGGCATGCGAGAACTGGAAATAGGTGGCCAAAATCTCACCATATACGAACTCGACGATGTCTACGACGCTGCAACTGGTCACACTTGTACCGGGTCCTGGATATGGGATTCAGCCCTGTTCCTCTCCCAGTGGCTGGTAACCTCTTCATTCGACCTACAGGCCAAATCCGTACTGGAGCTCGGTGCCGGCCTCGGCCTCCCAGGTTTGATGGCGGCTAAGCTAGGAGCTAGCAGGGTCGTGCTAACTGACGTTGCACAGCTGCTTCATGGCCTAAGAAAGAACGTGGAAGTAAACGGGTTGGAGAACAGAGTTGAGGCGAGAGAGCTAGTTTGGGGTTTTAGTGAAGGGTCAAGGACGGATGGTGAGTTGGGGAAGTTTGACGTAGTTTTGATGAGCGACGTGTTTTATGACATGGCGGAGACGGCGGCATTGGGGAGGACGTTGAAGAGGGTGTGTGGCGGTGAGACCATGGTTTTGGCAGCTTCTGAGGTAAGGTGCTGGAGTGGAGAGTGTCTGGGAGAGTTGGTGAGCCAGGGCTTTGAGGTTGTCGAGCTACCAAGTCATGTGGAATGTGAATGTGACGCTTTGGTCGGTGGTGGTGGAGTGGATAAGTTCGCCATTTACCGTCTGATTCCACCAACAAAATGATAAGAACTGCCACGTAGAAGAGATGGTGACGTAAGTAATTTTGGCCCACTTGTGCTCTTAACGGAAGGAATTGTGGGCTGAAACCCTGTCCTTTTTCTTTCCTGATTGTCGGAAAAGAGGTAATAAGTTTCCTTATCCTGTTAGAAACCATTTCTCAACAAACATGTGCTCTGTTAAGTCGAAGCATATAATAACGTTATATAATTCACCATCAAGTAGAATAACAGTGAGAGAGAAAAAATCACCTATCAACTTGTACATATACTGAATTTGCTCTTCGCCAGTACAATCCCTCTCATTCACTTGTCCCAAAAACGAAATGGGATTGCGACCACAAGCAAACCCAACTTTGTCATAACATTAAATTTAGATCCCACAGCTATAATATTTCACTCCTAACGTTCCCCCATATAAAGTAGTGGAAAAATTTAAATAACATGTCAGCAAAGAGCTGAGCTGAAAGGTTTAGATGACGGACATACAATCCTTGTGAATGCTGTACAGCAGTTTCCACGTACTTGTCAATGCCGTACAACAGTTTCCACGTAGTAACTGCTTCTTCTGCTCTGTACCGTCCGTTGTATGCCAAAAAAGTGTAGTATTCCATCTCGTCATGTCCAAACCCTTTAATGCCTCTCCACAGGAACAATCTTGACTTCGTCGAGTCAAAAATATAATCGCGGTTATCCTGTTCTTTCTCAGCTTTTTGATGTGCAGCCTACGTCTGCTGGTTTAGCCTGTAGAGGCATAGCTATTGCCAACTCAGCTTACCTTTTACATCACCATCCAAGGTTTTCTTTACATCCAAGTAAAAGAGTATCAACCGAACTGACATCACCATAGACGACAAACCTCTTTGCTCTTCATGCAAGCTGCACTTGGGACCACATGACACCACAAACCAAGTTGTTGAATCAAATTTTATAACTCAGTGACCTCTCAACCATTGTAGTGGATTTTCTGGCTTTGGGCTCCCTGACCCTGCTGAGACAGCTGTTGAGGACCTTGCAAGTTCAGGGGTTGTGCATTGTAATGGGCGAAGGGTTGGGAATAGAGAGAATTCATCAAGCCCTGCATAAAATTGACAAATTGAGAATATCTATAGGAAAAAATAATAATAATCAAATTAGTGATAAAATTCACAACACTAACAATCATGCCACCAACATCTGGTTTTATGTACTCCCTAAAGATAACATGTGTCATAACTACCAAATTGTGACTACATTCATCAAGTAAAAGTGCCTCAGCTAACAGTATTTGATGGCAAAAAAACCTGGGATTGAAGGGGGTTTATATTGTCTAGGTCAAACTGGCCTTGGGTTGCATTGCCATGGGAGGGTTCATTAAAGCCAACCTGAGTGAATAGTCCTTCTGATCCGTGAGTCATATAATCCTGCAATAGAACAATGGTTGATCAGAAAAAGATAAATGTTAGTTCAGAAAAGCAAGAGATACTTTCTGCATAAGCAAACCTGAGATATGAAATCATTTCCAGAATTGAAGCGAGAATATCCAGCTTGGGAATTCTGATTTAAAAAGTTTGCTTGAAAACCACCTTGCGCTCCTTGTGGAACATAATCAACTGAATATCCGCTTTGTGAAGCCTGCAACAAATTGGAAAAATGACAAAAATGGAAAATAACTGAACACAAGAAACCTCAATGATTTAACTCCAGACAAGTTTCTAAAACAGCGAAACTCTTTCAAAGCTGCAGATTGATGTACAATGCAATAGCAAGTTCATTTCGCAGCTGTAGTGTTGCACACAGATTAAACCTCACATTAATACATTTGCAAAATTCATTTCTAGGACCCTGCTTTCTCTGAATGAAGCATTTTATGTCTAGATAAATTCAGTGACAAAAGTTTGATATGATTTGTGCGTACAACACATGAACCAAATAAACCACAGATTATCACAAAATAAACACCACAATCATAACGTATACCTGAGTGGAGAAGTCAGCCACATTGTAAGGAACATGAGATCCCTGGCTTTTGAAGTCATCACCTAAGAAATCCTAATTGATGGCCATTATAAGCCAAAATCAGAAAAGTATGTATGAAGAAAACAATCAGCAAACATAAGATGAAAGTGAAATTGACATACCTGAGACATGCCTCCCATGGAAAATCCATCACAAAATGTTTGACTTGGTCCTTGAACTGCCATCTACATTAGCCACAAAGATATACCCAAGATCAAATATGTCACGATAGCCGAAATCCATATAAAGAGAAAGGTGAGAAGAAAAAGGGACTGCAGCACTCATTACATTATTAACATAACTAGGTTGGGATAATGGACCCCCAATAGATGGCTGACTAGTAGGATTCTCCAGGGAAGGAAAATTATAGGCAGATCCCATGTGTACAATGGCCTGCTGTGACCCTTGTTGGTGAGGAAGATGGCCACCTATAGGAGCACCAGTATTACCAAGACCAGCACCAAAACCTTGACTTCCAGAAGGACGGATATGTGGAACAGCTCCTACTGACCCATGCACAGCCCCATGGGTTGGAATAGTGTAAGGCTGAGAAGTTGGACCACCATGTAATGGTGGAAGAGGGACCCGAGGAACAGGAAACCCAGAGGGATACACACCAGACTTGTGGGTTCCATTAGGTGGGCTTGGTGGCACATGAGAGCCTGTAAACAGGAACATTGTAAATCATGCCTTAATAGATACACATCAATGTGACAGCAACAAAACAAAAAAGCAGAGAACCTAACAAAACATGCCCATGTATGAGTTTGACAGCATATAGCAATTTCAGAAAAAAAAAGTGCAAACTTGAACCAAATAATATCATCAGACTCTGCAAATTATGACTTCAGTTCAAAAGCTAAACATAGCATACCCCTGGAACGGCCACTTCTTCTATCAGGACTAGACGTTGAAACCAAACCAAAATTGTCATTGCCCACAATTACATGTCCACCTCCATAGAAAAGCCTTCTATCATTATAGATCTGTCAAGAGAAACCAGTGCAAATTTATCACCAACTAATGTAGAAGGATAAGAGGTCTATATTTAAAACAACAATTATAGCACAGATAAACAGAGACTCCAAGGAAACGGTAAATATCAAATAATTAAGCCCTTTAAAGGTCTGGTATACCTTTTTAGGCTTTTGAAGTTGAACCATACTTTGCTTCAAGTTATTTAATGGTCCTTCAACCAAGCACTCATGTTCCTGATGAAACATTTATCAAAAAGAAAATAACCAGAAACCATTAGATGATAAAACAGCCGTTAAATAGTCTAAGTGGCAGTGCCAACACAGACCATAGTTCCAAAATTTTGCACAACTTAGTCAAGTTAAATAATAGCTGTCCATAAAGCAAAAAGGTAGTGGAGTACCTTATAATGTGACAGTAAGCTATTCCATAGAGGCTGCCTGCTGAGCACTTTAGGGTTGCCCAGAATGACGATCCCATATCGAGTACGTGTTAGAGCAACATTCAGCCTCCGAGGATCATTAAGAAATCCAATTCCCTGATTAAGAGTTCAGCGATCAAAAGTCAATGTGATGACATAAATTAATGATCTATCCATATACTTCAAAAGAACATACCTTGACAGCAAAATCAGATAACAAAGGCAACTTGAAGAGAAATATCTAACTTCTAATAAATTATCCATAGCTAGAAAAAGAA
Organism: Erythroxylum foetidum; assembly: GCA_026546835.1. Taxonomy (NCBI): domain Eukaryota; kingdom Viridiplantae; phylum Streptophyta; class Magnoliopsida; order Malpighiales; family Erythroxylaceae; genus Erythroxylum; species Erythroxylum foetidum. The sequence goes on from JANZLF010000005.1 coordinate 10,907,655, forward strand.
ATGTTTTCCATGACAGATAAATAGCATTGAGAATACCATGCACATTTAGAATACAGAACCATTAAGTGTCATTGCATAAGTGCTTGACAAATTATCTAACAAGCAATAGATTCACACAAATCCTGCAAAACTGAGGGCTAATTAACATTTATGTTACCAGATTGTATAACCGCACAATTCCAGAGTAGCATGCTAAAAGCAATCCTTTGTAAAGACTGATAATAAGTTCTCCAGAACTGATCTCATGGTAGGGTTATTATAATATTCTGCAGATCAACTGAATCCTGTACATCCAAACTTGTTTTACCATGTGAGCAAGTGTTTTGTCAACATACATTCATTTAAGATCTGAACCAGAAGCCAGGTCCATGGACGTTTATTCAGAACTCTGCAAATCCCCAGCAAGTATGGAAGGTGGGCAATAACAAAATAAACCTAGAAAAGTCCCATTCAACAAACTATTTATAAAATCACTATCAAAGCTGGCATTACAGAGGAAAACAAGATGGAACAATCTGGCTTCACAGTGGAAGGGTGCAGTACAACTTTCTTCTTTTCTATCAAATTCAAATAATGCCAGTTTCGTTTCTCTTTCTTATTATTCTATATTTGACTAGAGGAAGATAGGAAAGTATAATAAACCAACCTGATGTTCATTACTCCTAACACAAGACAAAATAATGTAATCCTTTTCTCTTCCTTGGAAGGAATCAACACTCGCAACCTGCCAAAAACACAAAGGCCATAACAATTACAATTAGAGATCTAAATGGAAATCCAAACTATATGAGCAAGTATCCTAGTGACTGAGGCTTCCACACTGTAGCAGTCTTATTTTCCTTTAGTAAATAGTTGTTTTAATGGCTTAAAACCATGGCATCCAGTCACATTCAAAATAAAGGGATTAGAATCAACGATCAACAGCCGTGTAAATCTCAAAAATTAAAATAAAAGCACATATCCTACCTCAATTTCCTTGTAAAGTTGCTGCCGCAGAGCACCATTTCTTGACATATAATTAACAATGTAAGCTCTCTGACCCTCATATGGAGTTATCACCCCAATCTATAAAAAATTTGATCCGGTTAACATGCAGTGCCACAATGTGAAACTGGATAAATAAAACCAACTTGAAAACATACCTGACTAGGAATCACACCACTCCTTAAGAAAGTGGTTACAATCTTCTCAACATTCGCAGCCTCAGTACGATTTAAGTAGGATGTTCCACTAGCACTGATCTCCTCTTGTCCCATCTAAAGAAAAGCTTAGTTAGAAAACCTGGACTCGGAAAACTATAGGATAAGATCAATAGGAACTGCAGCTAAATAGTTTATCCAGGTGGAACAAAATCATGGAATAAGTAAATGATTTCATGCTTAATACCTGGACATAGAAAAACATGGGGCGATTTGGCACAGGCCAAGGAAAATCAATCCCTGACAACTGCCTCTCATTAACAGTCACACCATTTTGTAAGGTTCCTTCATAAAAGCTGTTAGATGGAAATTCTGAAAGAGCTGGATGCATTCGATATTGAACCTATATTTGTCAGGAAAGAACAGGCTATAAGCACCTAAATACTCTTGAAAAATTAGTTAAGGCTGCTGATGAGACAAATGCACGAACTTCAAATCCTCAAATTATAGCCAGTTGCCACACAAATATTAAACAAAGCAAAACAATTAGGCCTATCTTAAACTTCCTCACATATCTCCAAGAAAAAGATTGAAGAGTTTGGGTCTCACTAGAATTAGCCATTTTTGGAGAATGCATGCAAATATAATTCAAAGTTAGAAAAGTGAGTTCAGCAAGAGCCACCATAAAATATAAGATGGTCAAACTTAACAAACAGCATGACTTGGGAGTTGGGACTAATTTTCAGCAAAAATGGAAAGAATCAACATAAAAAACTCAAATTAGAGAAACCCATTCCTAAATGTTCACAAAATACAGTAACTTCTGATGCATTTGAGTGCAAAGTTACACACATAGCAACCTTCCAAATACATGGGCCAGCAAAGGGGCAAGTCATACCATTTCAAGATCCACAGAATTAATTTCCATATAAAGTCAAGCTTTTAATAAGTTCCACTTTTCCCAATTAACCAAAACCTGTTCAATCAGGAACAGGACACTTTTTCTTCTGTCAATCTGTTGGCCATGCAATAAATGCCCTAGATGAATAAGATAGATATTTCAGAGCTTATATGGAACATTTGTCAATGCTTTCAAACGAAGAAATGATATTCACTTCTATCACTTATTCACGTTAAAAACACTACAGAACCTCCATTTTATCCCATATTACATTAAACTTCCATGTGTGGAAGTCTTAAATATTTTTAAATGTGAACATAATCCTAAATTATGTACAAAAAGTTTAGAAGGGAAAAATCACAACATAACTATGAATTCTTGAAGAGTTAGTATGACCATTGACATATTTATGCACACACTGAATGAGCATATCTAAAAGGAGAAATGCCAAACAAGACACTTACCTGCAATCTAATTGGTTTGACACCGAGTAGAACAAGGCGTTCAAAGAGAGACTGAGCCAGCCCAGCACGAGCTGCTTTCTTACACATAATCACTGGGCCAAGCTGGCAATGGTCACCAACAAGGATCGCCTAAACAGAAGTTTCTGTCAGAATATAAAGGAACATACGGTAGATCAAGCTAAAAAATGTCGATGGAATCTTAGGTACCTGTTTCGCCCCAAGGACCAATGGAATAAGGCACTCAGGTTCTGTTGCCTGAGTAGACTCATCAATGAGTACCTAAACAGCACAAAGTGTGAGAGACTTTTAAAGCATTTCATTATAAATCAAATATTAAATCAAATTCATTCAACCTGACGGAATCTAAAATTTGCCAAACGAGGATCACCAGCACCAACACAAGTGCAACAAATAACATCAGCGCTCTGAGAAATCTCCCGCTCTGTTGCTCGCTTCAGAGCTTTATACTTCTTCTCATCACTACTCGACAGTTCTCCTGTTTAAACAGTATTTCAATTTTTTTCCCACACAACAGGTAGAAAAGAATACAATATTAGAACAAGGTCCATGAATTCTAATTTAAAAGTTACATATGAAACTAATATATGGAAACAGAAGTCATTATTTATATTGGTGAAAACTTACATTTTAGTTCATCAGTAATGAGGTTTCTACTAGCATAGCATTTTGATCTCATATGAAGGATGACCAAATTATCAAATAAAAATGATAGTTTGAAATTCAAAATTCAGTAGCAACTCAACCAAAATGCCTTTCAATCTAAAAAATAAACAACAAAATTGTATGAAAGTTGTCCAGATCAGTCCTAAACAAGTAACTCAAATTTCAACTAAACAAGTCCTTAAAAAAATCCTTGTAATAAAAAGCCGATAAACATCACACCTTGCTCATCTTTCAATTGTTGCAACTTGTGAAGTTCACTCTTCTCTGAAGTGTCTAAATGTCTAACCTGCATAAACACAAATTGTATGAAACATATAGGGGAACGTTTGGCAGTAATGAAAACAGAGAACGAAGCCTGAAAATCAACAAACCTGATAGTGAAGGGTTAGATGCTCAACAGGCGAACTTACAGCTTCCCTTGATTTTGCACATAACCTAACCACCTAAGTTTGAGAAAAAATGATAGAAATTGAACAATTGCAATTATCCTGATGAAAAAAGAAATAAATATAATGACTTAGAAAATCATTTAGCAAATGTTTAACTAGGAATAACCAGTACTAGTTGCACATGATGTATCAACAAACAAATAAGCCAACTGAAGCATAGGATAAGAAAATGAGAGGCAGGTCACTAATAGAAAGGATCATCAAGCATACTTGTATGGATGCCACAGCTTTTAAAAAATCAGAGATGTGATCACGCCAACAACTAGATCTACAATTTCAATTTATAATACAATCAAATGGAGATATCATGAGCGAAAAAAGAAGTCAAATATACTAGGTCGCACAGATTTGTTCTTTGTTCTGTTATGAAAAATTAAAACAAGAATTTCTTTTGCTGCCATTAAACCAGCACCAAAAGCAGTCTTCAAGAAACCATATTTTTAATCCAATGACAACTTCCAGTTTCAGGAGAGTTTATGCAGTGAATTTCTTTAAATATATTTTCCTTTTGAAACTTGTTCCAATCACATGCCTATATGTTATAGTTCACAGTTTATTAGACAAAGTTGACTTCATATTCCTACATCATACTTGTGTTGAAGTTGCTTCTCGACCATATCAGAGATTGAAAAGAAGATTGGTATACAGAAGTAACAAAATATGCAGTTGATATAACTGCAAGTAGGGCCAAAATTTCTACCTTTAATCCAGTGGCACTTATCTTTTCAGCAAGTTGGTCTACAGCCACATTACTTGGGGCACATACCAATACCTGGTAAAGGTGTATGAACCATTAGTTTAACCGAATACTAAAGAGAACAATAAAAGGATTATCAAGAAGTCACCTGTCCCTGGCCCTGTTTTGCCATGTGATATACAATAGCTGCAGAAGTGACAGTTTTCCCTGTACCAGGTGGACCTTGAATTAAACTTACAGGCTTCTGAAGGACACTCTTCACAGCAAAAACCTGTCAATAGAGAAAGGTCAACATTGAAAATTATCATGTCAGATGAGCAATAAACTTCATATTTAACATTGGCAACATGGCAAATAATAACACAACAGATTGAAAAAATCCGTAAATTATCAGACGTATAGGTCTGATCATACTTATGGTTTTCCATAAACGAATAAAAAACTCGATGAGGATCTCAGCTGCAATGATCTAAAACTAAACGTGAAATCAATATAACTTACAAAGTTACTGAATTACTAGGCACATTAAAAGTTAAAATACTGAGTTATTTGACAGATAACAGAAGAATAATAGCATCTATCTGTTTAGGAACACTTACCCAAAAATTCTTTCAGCCTTTAACAAATTTAGCAGTTCAAAATATAACTTTTGGCATCGTGAAGCCACCACGACTTTCAAGCAGTTCATCCAAACAGAGAGATACAACTTGCAACAAATAAAAACACAACCAAATGCGATGAACTTAAATTGAGAATACAAGAAAATATACTTGAGACGCATTCAGCTCTGGAAGACCAGGTGCACCAAACCGGCGAGGCAGTGTATTACGAACCACTTGAACCTCCACTTCATGGCCCAACAAATGATGATATATGTATCTGCCCCAAAATGAAATATAGTAAAGAATATAACTTTGCAACCATCATAGGTGGAATAATGAGCTATACACATCAAAGCACTAAGAATCAGGAAGCCAAAAAAAGTGGTTAGAATAATTAAAGTTATTCAACTTGTTTAAAAAAAAACTATAAAAGGGAACATAGAGAGGTAGGAGATATTAGTCACTCACTCCCCAAGTTCTACCTTAAATTGACAACCTTAATCCAGCATACACTCATAAACTCGCCTTGCAGAAGTGATGAGTTCAAGGAAATTATAAGTCAACCTACCCACTCACACTTGTTTCATCCACAGCAAAAGTTTTCATTGCACCCTGCATTCGATCAAAACTTGTACTTTTCCACACAAAGTCAACAGTAAATCCATGGTTCAAATCAACGGGAACTCCCTGCACATAAGGTAACTATTAGCCCTAATATCGTGCACATAAAGTAACTATTAGCACTAATATCTAACATCAAGCAATTAAAGAAGATGATAAAGCAAATTAGTGTTACCTGACTAGCACGAAGCTCAAGTGCAACCTCCTCTTGCGCAGTAAGCTTGATCTGAAATGACAGTTTGTCTACTCAATTGTACAGTTCAAAGCACTCAGCTACTGAGTTTTTGCTTGCAAAAGTATTGCACCACACAAACTTATCCATAACATACTAATAATCATTTTTTCCAAAGTGAACAAACCATCAAAGAAGTTGAGAAAAGCATACCACATGCCCAACTGACTGCCATGCCGGATGAGCTGCATCTCCTGAATAACGCAGTCGCAACTCATCACCGGGTACAAGGCGCAACTCATTGTCTTCCTGACATCACATCAATCAGCTCATTTTTTGTGAGATCGATACAGATAACAGATAACAGATAACCAACACAAAACTATCCAGAACAAGAATACTCAGAGCCAATATAAACAGTGGCAAAAGCATTAGAATAAAGCACCTTTGGAAATACAAAATATGCAACACGCTTCTTGTTAAGGCCAATATCCCAATGAACGGTCATGTTGTCCTTGCTTTGTGATTCTTTCATCATCTACAGGAATTAAACATGTTAATATGTCAAAGACAACAAAATTGAAAAAATATATTCTAAAATTTAGGCAATATATTATAGCAATGACCAAAAAAAGAGCCCCATACACAGCATCAATAAGTTACAGAAAAAGCATCGATAAAAATTAACAAAAAAGAAGTGTGCAGCAATAGCACATACTTTATCATAATCTGCTTCAAGCTTGATAAGTGGAGCAAATACATTTTGATACTGCAAAAGAAAGAATTCTACTTGTTAGATGATTCCAAATGGATCATTAGCTTTCCAGCCTTCTCATTACATGGTTCAACAAAAATGTGCCTGATAAGCATCTTCATATTTCAGTGCCACTGGTTGAGGCTCATCATCTACACCACGCTTTTCAAGATCTTCAAGGGTCGCATCAGGGTTACTTTTCCAAAGTTCTTCAACTTTATTTATTTGTTGAGCACTAATTTGGCGTGCTCTCAACTGCTCCTGTTCAGATGGGATCTGCCAAATACAGAATGTCAAAAGTACTGACAAGAAAAGATTAAATGGGGAAGAAAAAGGTGCTACCAACCTTAACAAGCCACTGCAGAAAACACCTATCATCAATCAGGGGGCACCACTGACTAAGATCCCAGTTCATGTCCTTCAATGCGTTAACATTCAGACAGGGCTCTCTGCAAAGGAGGACAACAACACTCTCGGTCTTGGCAGATATAAATCCCAGAAGGAAAACATTTCGACATCCACAGTTGTAACATTCTAGTATAGTTTCTCCCAGTGGGCTATCCTTATGCAGACAGACTTCTTTGTGTTTTGCTCGAACCTATAGATGAAAACTCAGATAAAAACCCACTATACTTTCACGTGTACTAGATGTGGCCAAAAAATCAGTTATTATCATTCAAGTGACTTTCACAAAGTGGCTACAAGTAAGCATGGCACAAAATCCAAATTACATATACAGCACCGAGCTTCCTTGGAGGTTCAAAACTTCTTACACAATTGCTTTTGGTTTTCATAGGCTAACTATAAACAACAACTATCATTACTGATTTAGAGAAACTTCTCATCACTGTTACTGGAGATGCCAAACTACTGAAAACAAAGGTTGAAAATACAAGAGGCTATCAAATTCACCAAAAATTTTACTCTGAAAAGGCAGCTTGGTATGCTACCTGTTTGAAGAATGACACTTACTACAAAACTTTGAAATTAACAAGTTAATTTGTACAAAGAAACGCCTAAAATAAATGGTTGTTACTTTATCTGAAGAGGAAAATCCTTCAATATTGCACAACAAATTTTGAACCAAAACCAAAGGTATCTAGCATTCAATTCACATGAAAATGGGCAGAGCTACCCACGAGTTATAAGCAGCATTCGAATGTCCATAGCAAACAATAAGAGAAATTTTCAAGAAATGCCCCTTAGGAAGCACGAAAGTAACAAAGAACTTCAAAAGTGATATTCACGCATCAGCTTTGGTCAACTCCACTCAAAAATTTCTGTCGCCTTAATATCTCACGTTGCAACATAAACAGTTTCTTTCTAAGTATTCCCATCACTTGACTATACCAAAGATACCTTCAATATACACTTAAAAATTCCAACCAACACTCAATTGCATTCACAAATTAAAATTCCAGAACAATTAAAAACTTCACTGCTCTTCCAAATAAAATTGGAAATCATAAGAACTAAAATAAATCAAACGTACAAAACAGTCCTCAAATTCCCTAAAAAGTGCAACTTTCATGAGCTAACATAACAAAGTAATTTATTCACAGATCTCAAATTTGCATTCTTAACAAAATCTCACATCGTGCCTTTCCATCAAGCACAAATGATAAACTTATCAGTCTAACGTCTCCAATTTCAGTAACATCAACGATCTAAATCACCATCCCTCGTTCAAACCAAAGTAATTGAAACCAAGATGGTGTCGAGTACGTGAAAAGCAACAACCCAAAGAAACAAAAAAGTCACTACTTACCAAGTGATTGACGATATGCGAACCAGAAGTATTCCCTCTAGAATTACAAAACCACTTCCTACAAGACGGAACATTGCACCTAACCACGCATGCAGGGTTCGAAACGCCACAATAGCGGCAAGCATGCTCCGTAAAATCTCCTTTACCGATTTCATAAACGTCATCGTCCCCAGTCTCCTCGAAATTCAGTGCACCAATCCCAGAAACTATCCCATCTGTCACAAACCCTCCGTGCGCCTTCGACGACGACACTGGAGACACGGCGGGGGATTCCGAATGTTGATCGGAGGGCGACGTCGGGGCGCGGTGGTCCGAAGAGGGCGGCCCCCCGACCGATGGAGTCGCGAGAGAATCGGAGGGCGCTGGCCAGGCCACCGGGGAGCGAAATTCGGTATAGTCGATATCGGATTCACCTTGAGTGTTGAATTCCAGGAAGGTGTAGATGTCGGTCCCGATGTCCGGCTGCGACGCCGTTTCGAAGAGAATGTTGTCCGGCGAATCCATGAAGCGACGTATGGGATTTTTAGGGCTTCTGAAATTAGGGGAGAAAATGAGGGGTTAGGATTTGGTGGAAAAATGAGGGAGAGGAGAGGAGGAGACGGAGGAGGAGGGAGAGGGACTGTATGCATGGAGGAGAACAGAGCGAGGGCAAGCGCTGTGCAAGCGGTTCAAAGTTCAAACAGCGTGAAGGCACGTGACGAGGGTGTTAGAAACTGAATATGCACGTGACTGTGGTGAGAGCTCGTAAGGAAAGAAAGCGTAAATATACAACTTTTTAACCAAAGATATAAGGCATGCTTTCATTTCACTTCTACTCTTCGTTTTGATTTTTGATTTATTTTGTTTATTAATTATTAATTATATTTATATTAAATATTAATTACAAATTAAAAATTATATAAAAGTTAATTTTTATGAATTAATTAAATAAATATATTTATTTTAAATTTCTTGCATAATATTTACTATAATATTTTATATTTTATTTAAGATATTTTAAATTTAAAATATATTTATTAAATAATTGTTAAATATAATAATATTTAATTAATGACAAATTTATGACAAATATATA
>JANZLF010000005.1:10928131-10945469 GCA_026546835.1 Erythroxylum foetidum
TTTTTACTAATACAAATCATTCGTTTTAAAATAATCAATGAATTACATATTTTCAATCATATTATACTGCAGGGGTATTTTAGTCATTGACACTGTTTTTATGTTCTGTCAACTACAACTAAACATATTTTTATCCTCGAGATGGAGACAGTTTTATCTGTTTTGTCCATCACAATCAAACACCTCATTGTTTCCAATTTTTGTTCTGTTCTATCTCCAAATTTTTTTCTCGTTTGGTCTCTACATATGAGAGACAATAACCAAACGCAACGTAAGACACAAAAAACTAATGAGAAGGAAGTGGAAATGTTCTTGTTGAGTTGAGCCCGAGTACATAACTAGGACAAAAAGAAGAATAAGGAAAGCGTGATACTTTAAATTACTGCCTTCTGAATAATCTACGTAAACTAGTATAGATATATAAGTGCTATGCTATATAGTTGATACACAAAATTGACTGTGTGATGTAATTTGCTGGTAAAATCCATGTTGAATCGGGATGTGAAACTTGTCCAATGTCAAAGATGTTAGCCTTGGCTGCTGTGGCTGCTGTCAATGATTGTTGGCAGCAACCTTGGCAGTCAACAATTGTTGGCTGCCTAACACAGCCAAGGCAAGCCAACATTTGTTGGCTGCCTAACACATGCTCTCCTGCCTATAAATAGGTAGGAGATGAAGAGGAGAAGAAGTAGAAAACAAAAGAGGAAAATAGAGAGAAGTGAGGTGTGTGAGAGAGAAAGAAAAAGAGAGAGACAAAAATATTTTGTATATTTTTGTGAGTCTAGTTTCTCCTTGTAATTCTCTTGTTTTCAATAGTAAAAGTCTTCTATCTTTGCCGTAGTTTTTACCCTAATTTGGGAGTTTTCCACGTAAAATCTGTGTATTCTTTACTATTCTCTCAATCCTATTTAGCTGCAAACCTGCTCTAATCCGGTCAATTTTCACAACAAAAGATGGCAGACTGTAAACATTTTTCGATTTTTATAATCTAAAATGATGATGATGATGATAAATAGGGTTCAATTTTGTGAAGAGCAACTCTCCTTTATCACTTCACTCGTACGTTTATAAGAAGGGGCCTGGAGAGCAACTCACGGTAATCTAAATACCTTACGAGGTATGGGTAACACTTAGAGAGTTGATCGAAAATGGATAAGGTACCAACCAACTTCCGAGTTGGGCTAGTGTTCCCTTTATTGTCATGATATGGGCACTTTCCTACCATAGTACTTAACTAGCATTGTCAATTTAAAATAAAATAAACATCGTTCGGAATAAAATAATGTTCCCTGTCACAAAACAATAAATCGGTCAGTTTATTTATTTATTAGTTTGAATATGTTAATTTATTAACTAACTTATTTAAAAAATATAATTCATAATTTATTTCATATATCAAATAATTCATTCAATAGGTTTTAAAATGATAATGCTCTCATCGCGGTAATTATATACTTCCAATTTTGATATATAAATCTTAAGTTTTGAGTCTCATTTTAATTAAAAATAAAGAAAAAAAAAGCTCACTAGAAGGAAGTAAGTGCAGTGAAGAACTAGTTTTCAATTTTGATTAATAGAATAGGCAGGGATGATTTATAGTTACACACTTACATGAAATTGAACGTTGTTTTCAAATAAAATCCTTAAGCACATCGCTAAAGGTGCCTTAATGATGGGATTTAAACATAGTATTTTTGTAATTTGATAAAGACATACTGATTATTACAAGAAACTACTTTTTGGACTTTTATGAAACACAGATTTATAAATTCTCCAACTCATGTATATGGATATCTGATTCTACACATCCGAAAGTAACATCCTAGTTAGTTCGAACACGCCTTCCTTGTTCACACTTCTGGCACGCAATTCATCTTTAAAATTAAAAGAAAGCCAACAACCATGACAAGGTACTAGGCTAGCAAGGCTACAAACTAAATTCCCAGACCGTTAGATCGTGGCTAAATTCGACCAAAAGGCTTACGTGCATTGCGTGAAAAGATGGCCTACAGCTACAGATTTCCTGACGACGCCCATTACCAAAACCGATAATAAGATCAAAAGAGAAACGAAAAAGAAGAAGAAGAAGAATACCACAATTATATTTAGCTCCTCTCCTTCAAGACCGCATAATAATAACCCAATAAGACTAGAGTTGGTACCATGGGCATTTACTCACATCTTCAACCTTGATCTGATCCTCAGATACCTCTAAAGCATTGGCATTTGGCGGTGGTCATGGGCAAAAAGTACAATAATATACAGGGGTTCTTCTACATTATTGTTATTAATATAACGTTCCTCCTTCAATGTAAGGAATCAACGAGCGTCAATCTTGTCCCTTATTATTGCCAACAGGCAGCAAAAGGTGATCCCAATTTGAGCTACGACTTCTGTCGTGCATCCTTGGAAGCCAACCCCAAGAGCCAAAATGCCAGCCTCGAAGAACTGACGGCTATCTCATTTGAAATGACCATATCGAATGCAACAAGCATCACGTCTCGAATCACAAAACTCCTGGGCGGCAACAACTGGGATGCGTTCGCTAGAATTTCCTTGAAAGATTGCTATGAGCTTTACTCGGATGCCAACTCGTCGTTGCACGAGGCCGTCGATGGCTTGGAGTCTAAAGACTATTACAAGGCTAACATAGATGTGAGTGCGGCTATGGATTCTTCGACTACATGTGAAGATGGTTTCAAGGAGAAGAAAGGTGAGGTTAGCCCGTTGACTAAGGAGAATAACAAGTTTTTTCAATTGACTGCCATGATTCTTGCTTTTATTACCTTCTTAAAAAGTTAAAAAATTAAAAAGACAATTTGTCTTATAGTTTTCCTGAATTAATAGCAATACTTTGCTTGTATTCATTTGTACGTACTTGCAGGACATTGTTCCTTTGTTTTGTTTGGTGTGGAAATGATTATTTTCATAATGAATGGAGCTTTGTACGTATGCTCCAATTATTTACTTCAGTTCCTCTTCACACGCAACTTTCTACAACTATATCCATCTTTAGAAATAAAAACCCTTAGCCTTTACGACAAAAACCTTGTGCAATCCAGCGATTGTATTGTCCTTCTTATCCATTTAAGCATAGACATTATTATTCACGCTCTCTGCCATTTCTCTGCTGGTCCGCATATGAAGATTTTGAAAATAATTAAAATTGTCATAATAATAACAAAGCATCTTTTAAATAAAAGTTTCTAGCTAACACGTTACAGCTAGCACAAGTTTTATAATCGTAACCAACATACACATGCACGTTACAGCTAGCGCAAGTTTTATAATGTTGCTGTCCGCATTGAACTTTAAAAGTAACTTGAATCAGTATTTTTTAATTACAAAACATGGAAGATATAATACAACTATAAGTTCTATGTTTGATTTTAGCTTAAGTTTAAATTATTACTGTATTAGAATGATATTATATGTCAGAAGACCTAGATTATAAAATTTTAACTAAGAGAATTACAATAAATTAAAATTAATAATTACGCTGAATTTGTTTATACTATCCTGGAATCGATTCGTTTGGTGGACGATCAAATTTCAAGCCGCTTAAACATTTCTAGACATTAAGGATGGGCCAAGTTTTTGAAAAGGAGAAAGGTCATTCATTAGTATAAGCTATTAGTCAATGTCCAATTACAAGATTTAATGATGAAAATCTTCTTTCGTCATTTCGCGCGCAGTTGACCTTTTGTTAGATATGATCCAAGGAACTGAAATTAAAGCGTGGATACTTATTAGAGAATAAATTTATTGAACTGACTCGATTATGAAAATTTAAAATAAAATATTACTTATATATCTGTTGATTTTTTTATTGTACTAGTTGTATAATTAATCTTTAGACTTGAGATTATCAGGATATTTCATATGGAAATTATTATGTTTTTATGCTAATTATAAACTATCATTCGATAATTCAATTGGTAGTATTTAAATACAGTATGAACCATATAGAAATAATTGAGTAGGTCAATAAAGGATTCGTCACTCTAAAATAATTAGAGAAAATATTCTATTGTTCTTGATTAGTAATGAATTAAAGAATTCTTTGGTCAGAGTGAATTGACATTTAAAATTATGTTTTCAAATATAAATTGTAAATCAATTACGAATTAATAAGAACAAACATAATTGGATTTGAAAAAGTAGATGCTATATCTATACTCTGTCTAATTGAAATATTGGATGACGAAATGATTAAATTATATATCATAACCATACGTAGACAGATTAAATCAAACCACGTTGACATATATGATATTTGGGTGGTCATAACAAAGTTATTAGACGTCAATCTTAATTTATGATTATAAATTGTTTAATTGGAGAATTAAAGATAAATTAAAAATAATTTTAATTTATCTAATTCTAATTATAAATTAAAATTAAAATTTATAATTGTTGTCAATATATTAGGAACCTAAGAGGTTACACATAAAGAGCAGTTTATAAGAGAAAATCAATTTCAATTAAATTGAACTTAATTATAACATTTAAAAAACTTTATAGGCCAAATATGATAAATTTGATTTTATTAAAATTAAATTAATTATAATTAGAGTTAAACTTTAATTATAATTAATGTATTTAATTTTAATAGAAATTAAAACACTGATTTTGTTTTGTAAATAGGAATAGCATAAGGAGCTTGCACTCATGCTTATTTCTCTCAAAAGCTGAATTATTACTCTGTAGATACTGTTGGAGGCTAGAAGATTGTTCAACTCGTAGTTGACACATAAAAAAGGTTTCGAAAGGATTTTCGATAGGAATATCGAATCAGGTACGATTTCATAATTTATTATTTGAGTTTAATTTTTCAAGTTATTTAATCATTATGATCAAATCAAAAATTGGAAAAAAATTTCCGATGCACCCGTGATTCAATTATGATTGGTTTTCCAACAGATTACTCGAGCATTAACTTAATCCACCAAGCCTGTAAAAAATGCTTGGAAGAATCTACCATTTTCAACTACCATTTTTTCTTAAAGCAATTCCTGACAAGAAAGTGACCAACCTATTAGTTTATGTCCTATAGTCAATCGATTAGTTATAGTTTAGTGACAAAATAATTTAAAGGGATTCTTCATCTTGTACATATATAGATGTATATGATAAAGTCCATGTGATAATTATAAATTGCAAATAAAATTATAATGAAATCATAATTATGAGATTCATATTGCATTTATATACTATCTCTAAATTGTTTATAATTATTGTTCTATTAAGACTGAATATTAATAAAAAATTAAAAAGCTAGTACAAGTTATTTTTTCCTTATGAAGGAAGTAATCGATATCATAGGCTAAAGTATGTAGATACTAAACAAATATGTGAGTGCTTATCTGAGAACAAGTTCACTGAACTGACCTGACATGAGAAATCCATTTGAAACATTACTTATATGTCTATAAAAATTTTCATTGTGATGATTGTATGACTAATCTTTTAACTCGAGGTCTCTAAAGTTATCTTGTATATGAATTGCTATGTTTTGATATAATTTACGACCTATTCTATCATAGGTTGTTCAGTTAGTAATTATTGAATGTAACATAAACTATATGGAGGTAGTTGTGTGATCAAAACATCATTCATCATTCTAAAGTAATTAGAGGGAATGTTTTGTTATTCTCAATTAGTATTGATTCAAGAAATCTTTGGCCAAGGTGGAATAACATTTTGTAAATAGTTTACAAATGTCATTAATTGAATCGATAGCTAATGACAGAAAACTAATAGGATTGGACTAAAAAAGAGTGGACATTAATTTCATATTATGTTTAGTCGGAATATTGTGTGATAAAATGATTGAATTATACGGAAAAAATTTATACATGAAAAGATTAGTTAAAACTACTTTAACATTATTAAATATTTAGGTAGTCATGATGTATTGCTAGATGTCAATCTTGATCTATTATTATAAATTTTTTAATTAAAGATTTAAAGATAAATTAAAAGAATTTTAATTTATCTAATTATAATTATGAATTAATTAGAATTTATAATCATTGTCAATATATTTGAAAACTTAATGGGCCTCACATAAAGAGCAGGTTGAAGAGACCAAAGATATTTTAATCAAGTTAAACTTGATTGTAAAGTTTGAAAAAATTTATTATTAAATACGAGATATTTAATAAATAAAGTTTCTCATATTGACCTTATTTGAGCATAATTGGTATTTAATTAAATTTATTTGTAAATCTAATTAAAGTTTAATTGCAATTAAAATTTATTTTAATTAAATTACTAAAATATTTAAAAATTATTATAAATAAGTTTAAATTCTAAAGGAGTGTTCTAATTTTAATCAAATTACTAAAATATCTAAAAACTTATTATAAATAGGTTTAAGTTCTAATAGAGCAAATACTTGTTTAATTCTCTCTGTTAGAGTTATAGAGTTCTCACAATTTATTATGTAGATATTGTTAGATGCCAGAAACTTGTGCGACTATAGTGGTTGAGATGGATTAGTTTCGAAAATAGTTCAAAAAATACAAGAGGAATATGTTCAAACTTTGAAATAAAGTACAAATTAATATCCGTACTTAATTATAATTTTTTGTTAATTATTTTATAGAATTAAAGTGATCTTAAATTTAAAAAATCAAAGTATGAAAATTTTCATTATTAGTTATGGCATCCTATCTGCATTCACATGTTTCTGATAAAATCCAGGCGACAGGGGTATGTATGTTGGCATTTCATCATATGAAAAGTTTCAACCTCAACTTGTAAGCTTTTATTGTTGTGTTGATCATTAAATCTTGTATCACTGTTTAATTTGCATTATTATTTTCTCTACTCTAAAATTTTGTTAAATGATAACTTTTAATATTTTGATAATTTTTAAAAATATATAATTTAACTCATGATTTTTTTGTAATATTATGTTAATTATTATCAAAATAGTATCTATTTTACCTTAAATTCTAATTTTATTATATTTTGTTCATCTTTCATTATTTGAAAAGTCACTCCATCTTACATATAGGAAATTTAGACATACTAAATTCCTTATCAAGTCCACATAACTTTTTTTAATCAGATAACATTTCAAAAGAATTATGAAATACTAAATATTTTTCTTATTTTTAATAATTCTAAATAAAAACTTCTTATAGCAAATACATAAAAAAAAAGTATTAAAAAAACTTTAACCCCATTAATCTAAATTGCTTTTCTTAATTCCAAACAAACGTTAACTCATTTCTCTCTATCACTTAAAATTTTGCATCTCACTAACATGTTAATGGTAAAATTGGAGCCATTAATTATTTATGCTCCAGTCAAGGAGTGAGACTAAATTCCTACATTATTCACCAATTCCAAACCATTATCTATATGAATAACATTGGCATCCTTCAAAAGGTTGACTTGTGGTACAATTGATCTGGTGTCAGAATAATATAGCTAGAAGTTAAGGAGTACTAAGACAATGTTGAAGAAGGGTAGAGGCTGATATAGATAAAAATGATTTCATTTTATAGAAAAATTATATTGAACTAATAAAACATGTGTAAATAGTTTGTAGGGTGAGTGATAATGACCACACTAATTATTGATGCAAGAGATGTTACTAACTTTTGACTTGATTGACTTTTTATTACTCTCTCTCTCTCTACTCTTTATTTCAAAATGATACTCATGTTAATCGGAATATGGAGGAAGTAGGTGCACTATGAACAACAAATTCTCAATTCCCTTGATAGAGGAGTTACTGGATGGGTTAAGAGGTGCTAATTTCTTTTCTAAATTGGACATGAGATTAGTTATCAATAAATTCAAATGTTTGATGGAGATACTCAGAAAACTATCTTTAAAGACTCATAAAAATGCATTATGAGTTTTTGGTTGTCTTTTAGTTTAATCAATGCTCCTTCTACCTTTCAAAACCTAATGAATTTGATTTGTAAATACTATTTGGGTAAGTTTGAGCTAGTATTTTTTATAAGATTATGGTTTATAAGTGTTTGCTAGAATAAAATGTGAAACACCTTCATTAAGTGTTACAAAATTGAGAAACCAATATCTATTTGTGAAGAAATTCAAATGCTCTTTTGGAGCTAAAAGCATAGATTAATTAGGCCAATTCATATAAAATAGGGTTCCAACAAATCTTAAAAAAATGTCTATAGTGTAGAGTTAACAAATTTTAGTGAATTTAAAGCAACTTAGGAAATTTTCAAGACTGATAGGATATTATAAATGGTTTATTAAGAGATATGGAAAATTGAGTAAGCCCTTAACATTGTTAAAGAAAAACACTTTTAAATGTTGGCTTTGTCTAATTTTGATAAGTTATTTATAATGGGAATTAATGCAAGTGAGAGTGGACTAAGCGTAGTTTTGATGCAAGAGGATCACCATAATGGCTATGTTAGCAAAGCTTTATCTAAAAGGTATAAGCATATGTCAACTTATAAGAAGGAATTATAGCCTTGGTGGTATCCATCAAACACTAGTCTCATTATGCAAATGGTAGGAGATTAATGATATAGACCGGCTACAAAAGCATAAACTATTTGCTTGAGTAGAAGATCACTACTCATTTCCAACAAACTTGGTTGCTTAAGTTTCCTAGTTTTGGTTTTGAAATTTGATATAAGAAAGGAATGGATAACACTGCAGTTGATGGATTATCAAATGTAGATAGTGGGAAATTGTATGCTCTGATGGTTTCTCAAATTCATAACTTTTTGTTGTAAGAAATTAGTAAGAGGTGAGACACAAATGTAACTTTATAGTTTTTGACACAGAAATATAATAAAGAGAGTTGTAGAATTCAACTTACACTTGGTGTAATAATTTACTAATTTGTTATAAAGGCATATTAATAGTGGACGATGAAGCTTGTATAGATTTGTCCCTCTTATACATGTTCCATATTGGTGAATGATTCTAAACTTTTGATGGTGGATTATACTTAAAAGAACTAGGAGGGAGCTCGTCAATTTTTCAAGCTCATATTTGATGTATTTAGAATAGGATGAGCAATTGTAGAGAAGTAAAGTTCAAAATTAGAGTTTATAATGAATGAATGGGCTGGTGTTAAGCGTGAACTTTATCAATATAAGAATGAGCAATAGAGAATAAACCATAAATTATATTTTTTTTAGTGTCATTTAGGGTTCTATAGAAGGTATGTAAAGTTTCTTACCATCTTGAACTTCCCTAGGATTCTAAGATTCATGACACTTTTCAAAATTAAGAAATATGTAGTTGAGATATGATGATTCAACCCCACGATCTTGGAGTAGCTTAATATGTTTTGAAACATTTAGTGACTAACTATGAAAGGCATGCAGTTAAGCATCAGAATAAAAAAATGGGATAAGTTTTGTTCTAATGGTCACTTAATGATAAATGTGATGTTTCGTGGCAAATTTTATACAAATTACAACAACGTTATGTTGAAACCTTGTGGAAAAAATTATTGAGTGAATCATTCTTACAACTAAAAGAATAAGGATTTCTAAAATGATGTCAAAGAAAAGGGAGGTTGATATAGATAAAAACAATATTATCTAATAAGGGATTTAATCTAAAGTAATAGGACATATAAACATATAGTTGTAAGGGTATGTGTTAATGGCTATTAATGGTCATTTATGGAAGAGATGTAACTAACTTTTGACTCAACTAAATTTATGTCACTTTCTCTCTCTACTCTTTATTTATTCTTCCTTTCTAACTTTGAAACCAACTAAATCCATAAATCAAAAACCCTAGTTTGATTCTTGAAATTAAGATGTAGCAAACAAACTTTAACATCATCCAATAATAGTTTAATAGGCTTCTTTACAACCTCAAATGAAACAATGATACATCCTTCTTATACACCTTGAACTCCCACAATTCCTCCATATATATTGAGGTTGTGATTCTTTTCCCTAATTAGATAGATGATATTTTAATATATGGGTTACTGTCATGTCGATGGATTTTTCTATAATAGTTCGCAAAAGGTTGGTTTTATTTGGTATAAGGCTGAATGTATGTTTTAGTACATAACATTTATACTAAATATTAACTTAGATTAAAAGTTTGGGAAATTATAAAGAATTATAATATTTAAAAATTAATTGAATTAAAAATCTCAACTGTTGAAACTCTTAACTTTGTTGGGGTTCTGTTAGTTAGAACTTTTCATTAATCTTTTCACTTTTGATATTATTCACAATATCACATGGAGCCCAAGTGGTACTAAGCCCTGCTTTTAAAATAAGCCCTCTTTTCTCCTTTATTTTTTTTCCTTTTCCATAAAACCATACTACTCCTTGTTTTGATATTGTTAATTAAAATCTTGAATTTTGATTTGAGACTCAATTTTCAATAAAACCTCAACATTTGTCTAGATTGAAACATCAACTATAAAATCATTAGGAAGAAAGCATGAAAGGCATGAACTCTAATCTTGCATTCATTAAATATTACTAGTATAACGTCTCTTTTAGATTATCTAAAATTGCATTATAAAAAAAGGATTATTTATCTCATATCTAAAGAGGGCACACTCTTTGCTTGACCTATTTTAATAAAAAAAAAGAACTTATTCAACCATTTCATCTTTATCATCATTAGGTATATACTCAAATTTTATCTTTTTCATTGCTTATGTTGCGTCATTTATTGGGCCATTGTGATTTAAATTAGAACATCAACCATTTACCCAGTAGTTGCATTTATAAGCCTACCATTCTTTTACATGCTATACACCATATCCTGCTAATCATGGTCTTCTCTTACAATCACTTTTGATGACTCTGTAACCACCTTCTTCTCTAGCCATCTCCTGATCGGTTGTGCTCTGTATACCTATATGTGATAGACACACAAATAATCAACAAAATTTAGTTTTCTATTTTGTTTAATTTGGTTCATAAAGTTGAGTAATTTCATAATAGTCTAGTAGATCTACTAGTCTATCTTTTTTCCTTTTCCCCTTTTGGACCTTATATATTGGTTAGTTCTTTTCTTATTTCCTTCAATGCTTAGTGGGCTCGCAAGTCTTATGAATTCTTTGTTGGTAGTTTTGGACCTAAGAACGGGTGTTTGTTAGATTGAATGTATTAATTGGGAAGACTTTAATTTTTTTTAGAGTAGAAATGCAAATTTTTTTTAAAGTTTTCACTCTTATTTCGTTACATGTCACTTCTCTTCCATAAAAGAAATAATTACTGACTATTAATATCATAAGGATTTATATAATTAGTTATTATGAATGTATACAAAGCATAAATTATTCTTCTATACATGATATTTAGAACATTATTAAAGTTAATTATCTATATAAAAAAATTATAATTGTTGGCTATAAATGTTGTTATATTTGGTCTTCTCCTTTTCTCTAATATAATGCAAAGTTTGCTTAAAATTATGTTTGAAAACGAATTTTTCATATTCTTTTTAAGATATGGATTGTATAGAAGTGCAATTAGATTCTTATTTTACATACTTATTGGTAAAACCTGGTTCAACGTGTTTGTGTGCTTGTTTACTGAATGATTAAGTTTTGTTGGTTCCTTTTCTTATGACACCTTTGTGCATATGTAAATAGTGGATGGTGAAGTATGGTCTTTTTTCTCTTTACTAGTTGTATAATATTGATTAATTTGATATGTCATGTCTTTTCCTTTGTTTTCTTCTATAGTTGTGTTTAATTATTTTTAATTTTCTATTAAACAGATGCTTGGGGAAGCTTCAAGATTTGATCCAAAAAATAACTGCTTCAATGGCTAGTCAAAGAAATTAAGAAGTTTCGTGGGACTCCATTTTACTTATCTAGTCAAGTGATTAGTTGAGGATCTATTTTGAAGTTCTTATTGTGACAGTAGTATAATATATTTTTTTAATCAAAACTCCCTATTCATTGCGTAACAGACAACAAAAGCTAAAATTTCTCAACAATAGAATTTATATGTTAGTTAGTTTATGATATATTGGTTTCAATACTTATTAAAATGCAAATTAGAAGATTTCAATCCAAGTATCATATTTTAGTAAAGCAGAAATAATGGATCAATTCAAAACCTTTATTTGGTTAAAAGTATAACTGTTGGGCCCCGTTTCCGAAGCCCAACGATCGATTCGAAAATAAAGAGCATAAACATAAGCGGGTTTCCTAAGCTCTTTAACTACTATATTAATCTCACTTCACCTACTACCTCAATTTAAATTCAATTTCTATTCCTTTTTCTCAAATTCTAATTAAAGACCAATTCTATATAGAAAAAAATTTTTAAGCCATCAATCAAGCATAAAGAACCAATTAGGAAATTAAAACATAAATAACCAATTAAACAATTTAAGCAAATAAAAACAAGGTCTAACAATTAATCTACCCAAAACTCGAGTTTTAGGTAGCAAAGTGGTATCAGAGCTCAAATATGTGCCTGAGGCTTAACCCTATGTTGTGAGTTCAAATCCCATAAATGTATGATTCACTCATGGTCTTTACGTATGTCGCGGTTATGAAGAACGCCACATAAGCGAATGCATGGTGGACTTAAGTAATTTGATTCCGTCCATCCTTTAACTCGCGTTTTGGGTAGCAAAGCTAGTTATAGAAGATTCAAAGTACCCTGACTACAAGCTATGACTTTTAGTTCAAGTGGTATCAGAGCTCCAGGTATGGGTCTAGTGCAGCCCCACGTCTCGTGTTCGAATTCTAACACAACCACTGATTCTGATTAGCGTGAAAGTGCGCAAGTGAAAGCATGGTGGTTATAGAGGGTTTGAAGTACCCTGACTACAAGCTATAGCTTTAAGTTCAAGAGACTTAAGTAATTTGATTCCGCCCAACCTTCAACTCGAGTTTTAGGTAGATCAATGGCATCAGAGCTCAGGTATGGATATGAGGCTTAGCCCTACATCATGAGTTCGAATCCTAGCGCAACAAACTAGGAATGGAACCATGGTGAATCCGTAATCACGATACGGAGGAGTGCCGCAACAAGCAGATGCATGGTGGATTTAAGTAATTTGGTTCCGTCCTACATTCAACTCGAGTTTCAGGTAAATTAGATAGTTATAGAGGGTTTGAAGTACCCTGACTACAAGCTATCAGAGCTCCAGTTATGAGCCTAGTGCAGCCCCACGTCTCGTATTCGAGTTCCAGCACAACCACTAGTTCCGATCAGCGTGTAACTGCGCAAGTGAAATCGTGGTGGTTATAAAGGGTTCGAAGTATCGTGACTATAAGCTATAGCTTTTAGTTCAAGTCATCACTTCTAATCCTAATATATGAAAAATAAACCACAGTGAAAAATGGAAGATTTTATATATGGAGACAATTAAAACAAAACAGATGCAACAGTAAATTGAAGAATTAGAAGGGAATTAAAAGTTTAGCCGTCTTAATTCTTAAGTTTTAGAAGCAAGTGAAATATTAAAATTAGTGACAAGGACATGTATGCAACATTAGGAAAATTAAATGTTGCAGTTCCAATTATTATCATTATATAATTATAATTGTAGCTGCACTTACCGCAATTGTGTTTACAATATATATCGCCCAATAACAATGTAAATATATCGCGATAGTCAAAAAAATGGTACGGTAACCTACTGTATTGAACCATAATATCAGCAACGCACATGATGAATTGATAAAATTTAAAAATATGAGGACCGAATTGCAAAAATCATAAAACTGTCATTCCCACTAGGCCACTACTGAGCATAACACAAGAAGAAGCGGCACAGGCACTACAACAATTTGCCCCCAACTCCAGTATTCTTGCGCTCTGTCTCTCCCATTTAAAAGTCATCCAGCCACTCCATCCAATGTTGCCAACAGTATGTCGGAAGTTTCAACTCATCACTCGCCAGTTCTCTCGTCATTCGTCTGTCACGGTGTCACCACTCGCCGGCTCCTTTGTCACTGTCACTGCCATCACCACCGTCAGCTCCAAGCTCCGTCGATCGTTGCAATGTCACCAGTCACTAGTCTTAGGTCGCCACGTCCCTATTCCCACTCTAGTAGCTCCACGCCTTTACTCAAACCACTCCACTTAGGTTAAAAATTAAAATGTTACCAACTTATCGTTTATTTGTATTACTCTATTATGTAAAATAATTCGGGTATTTCTAATAGGAATTAGGCCTTAGGGAGAGTTTTCTATATAATTAATTATTAGGGCTAATTGCCTAATAAGTTTATTTAATGAGGTAATTATATATAATCATGTTTATTTTTATAACATATTAACTATTGTTAGGGTTTTGTGGAATTAAATTATAATTTAATGAGGGTAATTATACATAATATTTGTTTTTATAACTATATTAATCACTTGTTAAGCTTTTCTTTGGAATTGAATTATGACTTAATGAGGGTAAATTATATAATTGATGAATTATTTTTTAATTTTTAAAAAAATTGGGAACTTTTTTATAATTTTAAAATTATCTTAAACGATACTCATTATTAGTTGATGCTAACACAATACTATAAAATAACCAAATTTAGTTCCGATACTAAAATGATTTTCATAATATCGAGTTTCACATGAGATGGGTCAACCGGTTGAACCCTGTCTGTTCTGGTTCGCCGGTTCAATTTGGAATCGGTAACCATCCATCGGTCCATCAGATCGAACATTAAGCCCTTACTCTTACTCTATTTCCGTCTCCAAAGCTGATAACCAGGGACAATGATTCCCAGAACCCACAGATCATTGTTTCCGCTTGGAAATCTGTTAGTATTTAGAAACTCACTTGAACAAGCCACCACCAGCACAAGAAGCGACAGTCTTTATCCTGTTTTTCTGCAGCGTCGCAGTGTGGCGAAGGTGAGGCTTAAATGGGTAAAGAACCGCAGCATCGATCACGTTATTGACATAGAGACCGATCTCAAGGCTGCTTGCCTCTTAAAGGACGCTATCAAGCGCTCTCCAACTCAGTTTCTCACTGCCAAGTCTGTTGCTGATTGGCAGAAGCTTTTGGGCCTCACTGTTCCTGTTCTTCGCTTCTTGCGCAGGTATTGTGATTTACTTTGAAGTTTTGGAATGTGCTTAAGGCATTGAGAGTATGGCTCATTGATTGCCATTTTGTTCATCTGAAAGTTTCCGTTTTATGATTTTGATCATTTTGTTCCTAAGCTTGGAGCAATTGAAATATCTTCTCTCTGCATTTTGATGAAATTTTTATTGTAAATGATGATTAAGTTTTTAATCTACTTATGTGTAGGTACCCAACACTTTTTAATGAATTTCCACATGCCACTTATGCAAATTTGCCTTGTTTTCGACTAACGGACACTGCACTCTTGTTAGATTCACAAGAGCAGAACATACACCAAAATTGTGAGAGCGACACTGTGGAAAGGCTTTGTAGGTTTCTTATGATGATGAAAAATAGGATTGTGCCTCTTAAGTCGCTACACCCTTTGAAATGGGATATGGGTTTGCCTGATGATTTTGAGAAACTCGTGGTTCCAAAATACGCAGATCATTTTCGGTTTGTCAAGGCATCAAATGGTGTTGTCTGCTTGAAACTTGTACAATGGCGGGATGAACTTGCAGTTTCTGCATTGCAGAGGAGTAAAGAAAATAATGATATGGGCCATGAGTATAGGCAGTTTAAGACGGGGCAGACAGCTTTGGCTTTCCCAATGAGTTTTCCTAGGGGTTACGGAGCACAGAAAAAGGTAAAAGCATGGATGGAGGAGTTCCAAAAGTTGCCATATATTTCACCTTATGAGGACTCAAGCCAGATTGACCCTGCTAGTGAATTGATGGAGAAACGAGTTGTTGGGGTTTTGCATGAGCTTTTGAGCCTGACAATACATAAGAAGACTAAGAGGA
Organism: Erythroxylum foetidum; assembly: GCA_026546835.1. Taxonomy (NCBI): domain Eukaryota; kingdom Viridiplantae; phylum Streptophyta; class Magnoliopsida; order Malpighiales; family Erythroxylaceae; genus Erythroxylum; species Erythroxylum foetidum. The sequence goes on from JANZLF010000005.1 coordinate 10,943,971, forward strand.
ACTACCTCAGAAGCTTGCGAGAAGAATTGGTACTTCCCCAGAAGTTCACTCGGTTGTTTACAAGGTATCCGGGGATTTTTTATCTCTCGTTGAAGTGTAAGACAACAACTGTTACCCTTAGAGAAGGTTATGAGCGAGGAAAATTAGTGAATCCTCATCCTCTTGCCCGTTTAAGAGATAAGTTTTATTATGTTATGAGAACAGGGCTTCTTTACCGTAACAAAGGAAATGACCGGATACCTGAAGATATTTTGCTAAACAATTTGAAGAATGAAGCTATTGAAGCGGGTGATGAATCTTATGGGGAAATCAGTGAGAGTGATGAAGGATCTGATGAAGAATAGTTTCATACCTGAAGGGGCAGACAATGATTGCTAATGGTTTCAGCCCAATTTCAATGATTGGTGGGCAGACTCCCTGTAGGCTTTTGATCGTATTGCTGAGGTTCTATTGATTTAGTTGCAGAGGCCAGCACAAAGTACTTGGAACATATTCATCTCAAGCATTGTCTTCAACTATAAAACAAATAATTTTCATCAAACCACTGATGTAAACCTAGGATGGTTAAACTTGTAGCATTCTGGTTCTACATAATCGGTTTCTACTTGTACAACAGTCATTTGAGAGCAACCGTATAGCATTATGTGCTTACGTTTTCTAAATGATACACTTATAGTTGTTCTCCCTGCAAGACTTTTCAAGGCTTTTTTCAATGATCCTGCCATTATCAATCTCTTTAGAAATGAAAATCAAAACCTTATATAAGATCTTCTCTACAATTTTTGAAAGTTCCATAAAAATCAACCTCCAAAATCATTAACCAAAACAACCCCTAACTTGAAGTTGGACAATAACTAAATGTCTGGAAAAGTATAAAACAGAAAGGAACAGGAAGAAGGTCTTTCTACACATGTATTAAAAGATGAAGTTCCAAAATAATGCCTCTTCTAAATGTAGGTTTTAGACAAGAAGTTGCCGTGTGCAGTTCTTTTCAAAATAGGAGCTTTCCAAATTGATTCTCATAGCCTGTTGCCTATACCATTGCTAAATTCACCAGAAAAGCATCTTTAGCATTTTGTGCCCAATACGGGGAATTCTCAAAATTTCACCAGAAAAACATCATTAACGTTATGTGCCCAATACGGGGAATTCTCAAAATTCAAAAATACTATTCAAAGTTCTTCCTCCAAAATCTCCAAAACAAAAAAAGACCGGAAGCATATCTCCGAATCTTGGAATAACCTATTGCCATTCTCATATACAAAACTAACATCTACCACCTCCTACTCCTCATCTCATCAAAAAAGAAAAGAGTCAATCATAGGTTCCCCATAAAGCTAATCATCTGGTCAAAATCTCTTTTTTGTTTTCAGTTCTAAACTCATTTGTTGAATCTACAGAAACTCATTCATAACTTTAATTTACATAATAACGTTATAAACAAGGACTTAACACAAATTACAATATATACAGAATGCTCAATGTTTTCATGCTTATGG
>JANZLF010000005.1:10988815-11002849 GCA_026546835.1 Erythroxylum foetidum
ATGTTTAGAAGCACATGCAATAGTAGAATGCAAGCAATGAAAATTAAAAGTCATGTGATTTGAAGCACCAGTATCTAGTATCCATTCAATGGAGCTAGACTGATATGAAGAAGCCATACCTGCCATGTGTGCAACAGTAGGAATCGGAGGAGAAGATTCCTTGATCAAAAGATTCATGAGCTGCTGATATTGCTCTGGAGTAAAAACTGGAGCAGCAGAAGATGGAGGAGCAACCGAATGTACCACTGACTTAGCATCTGAATCATTATCATCATCTCCTGAGCAAGTAACATTATTAGCCCTCTTCTTAGTAAACTTAAAATCTGCAGGAAAACCAATGAGCTTGTAACAGGACTCCCTCTTGTTCCCTTTAATCCCACAGTGATCACAAGTTTCCTGAAACCTTCTGCGAGTATTAGAGGAATAAAAAGCAGTAGGTTCATTCAATGTAACCAAGGATGATTGTTGGCGTTGAGCTTCATCCTGAAGAAGCATCGAATATGCCTGATTTACTGAAGGCAAAGGCTGTATGAGAAGCACTTGACTTCACACAACTGAGTAAGTCTCATTAAGACCCATAAGAAATTGAAACAAACGCTGCTGCAAAAGATTCTGAGAATTCTTGCGAGACATGGCACAATCACAAGAGCCAAATGGAACCAAAGCATCGTATTCCCAGAGGAGACGCAATCTGGTGAAATAAGTAGAGACCGAAGCAATTCCTTGAGAATGTGATGCTATTTCACGATGAAGAAAGAAAATACAAGATCCGTCCACCTTATCATACCTTTCCTTCAGATCTTTCCAAACAAGAGCAGTACTCGATGCAAAGACAATGCCAGCAGAGAGATCTTTGCAAACCGTATTAAGAATCCAGGAAAGAACAGTGGCGTTGCAACGCTCCCACTGCGGATGAAGATCCGGCTCTAAATCTTCCCGTTAGCAAGTTCCATCAACAAATCCAAGTTTATTCTTTGCTAGCAATGCAATTCGCATAGACCTACTCCATACACTATATTTCTCAAATCCAGTGAGTTGATGTGAAACAAGCAATGTGCCAGGCGTGTCTGAAGGATGAAGATACAAAGGATGATTAAAATCAATCTTAACACATGTGTTAAGAGAAGCTTGCGACGATTCTGGATAATCAATCGTCATGAATTACTTAAACCAAGGCAAAGCAGAGAATGAACAAATTAGGTTTCCAAAAATTGGGGAAAATGCATAATGAACGAATAGGGTTTCAAAAAAATGGAGAAAATGCAAAGAATAGAAGAACGAATGCAAAGTAAGAAACAAAACTCAATAACAATGATCGATCATCGCCGATGGCTCTGATACCATGTCAAAATATGATCGGAAATGAGAAACAGTGAAAATAGAGAAGAGACGAAGACTAGTTTTGAGAGTAGGATAAAATGCTCTTCTAGACGACATTCCACTATATACACAAAAGCCCCAAATACAAAAAACTAACTAACGAAAAACTGCTACTAACAAATTAAATTACTCATTACATTTCTTCAACTATTCCTTACTTTACCAAAAAAAGCAAAAAGTGTAAACTCGCTATTAGTCTGATACACAACTTGCTTCACAAATAGGGTTTAGGCTAATGTATCCAGTTTCATGCCAAATTATGTTTCATTGGAAGCAACAAGACATTGGATTCCGTAGCCTTCTCTCAATACATTTAGCTTTGAACAACCCCTGCTACTCTTTTCCTGAACATCCCATTTCCTAATCTCTTACCTATATACCAAGTTTTAAATAATGTTCTCGGATTTGAAAATTAACTTCAGAAAAAAAAAAGATTGATTCGTACCTGCAAACTAGTCTCTATATATTCAAAATCGATGCTATACATATAACACAAAATCGACAATTTTAACAACAAAGACAGCAGCACAGACATTGATTAGGGAACAATGAAAGAGTAATCAACCAACTCCATCACCCAATTTTAACCAGCATCCCTCGAACTTGTCTTTCTAATTTCCCCTTATTCACCTCGTCAATGCATGCCATACGAATGCAAGTTATGAACCATTGAGGGGACTGGAATACATGATCACAATGGTGAATCAATTTGGTGAACAAAGAAACAGCCTCTTCGTACTGGGCACTTTCCAAATAACCAATGACGAGGATGGCCCAAGAGTCAAAGTCGAAGAACTCTGCCCTAACAGTCATTTCATCAAGCAGTTGGCGGGCGGTTTCCAAGTGACCGCAGGACACGTGCATCAGTAGGAGACGTTTGAACATGGTCAAGCTTAGCTTGTGGCGCCTTCGAGATAAATGAGAGTGTAACTCGATGGCTCTGATTGAGTCACGCGAGAGGGTGCATTCTTTCATTAGGGAAGCGTACATATCCGGTGGGGTTGGAAGGCCTAGGCTGTCCATCAACCGTAAGACGTCTGAGCTTGTGCTCTTGTTCTTTAACTTAGTCCCACAATTTCTAGCAATATCTGTAAGTTTGATATGTTGGGTTTGATGGGTCAGAACTGGGGGTTCTTGGTGAGTGAGAATTGGGGTTTTGTGATTGGGTTTTGGTCTTCTAAGAGGCAACTGAATGAGAACTTCTGGTGGGTTCTTTGTTGAAGTGCCACCATTTCCATTGTTATTGTTACAAGTGTATCGTAGAACGGAAGAGTAAAACTTAGTTTTGACGGAGACGGACATGACATGAATGTAGCAGTAGTAGCAGCTGTAGGTGGTTAACGTCTGGGGAAGGTGTTACCGTTGTTGTCCTGTCTTAAAGTTTGAGATATCTCAATGGCTCCCGAATCTCCAACTTAAGCGCTCCTTCACGGTTTATTTTCGGGAGAGTTATAAAAGGGGATATCCTTCTCAAAAGCGGTATGAAGCTAATTAAAACATCTGATTAAGAAAGCAACAATCCTTAACACCTTAGATCAACGATGTAAACCCCTATTTGGTTAAGCTCAACGCAGATTCCATCTTTAAAATATAATTCATCCATTCATTAAATTCTTTTAATTAATTAATTAAAATATAATTAACTACAATATAATTAATTAAAATATTATTATTAATTAATTACATTATAATTAATTAAAATATAACTCAATAAAATATAATTATTCATTAATTAAAATATTGTAATTAGTTAATTAATTAAAATATAATTCATTCATTAATTAAAATATTGTAATTAATTAGTTAATTAAAACACAATGAATTAATTAGTTGATTAAAATATAATTAATTGCAATATAATTAATTAAAATATAATTGATTCATTAATTCAAATATTGTAATTAATTGATTACAATATTTTAATTAATAAATTAAAATTTTATTTATTTATTTATTTAAATATAATAAATTTTATTTCTTAATATTTTTTACAAATTAATCATTATCAACGGTAATGGTAATCATTCCTTCTTCTTAACCAACTATCATAATTATAATGATAATATCCATTCCTATTTTTCACTATATTCATTATCATTTCTATTACCAATCTTCTGTGTGAACCAATCACCCCTTTAGTTATCATAAATTCATTTATAGTTATAATAGTTTTGACCCCCAACCTACTTTTATTCTTTGACACACAAACTTCAATCAATTTTACTTTGGCCTTAATGTAACATCTTGTTTTCACATAAAATTTTCAAAGATGTTAAGAGGAAGAAATAAATAGGAGCACTAATAAACCTGTAGGTTGTTAAAGACAAAGGTGATAAGTTACAATCTGTTAGCAAAACTTCTACCAAAACCTAATTCTCTTATAAAGAGTATCAAACAAACTTTAGTAATATTTAAAGGTGAGCCTTAAAATAACAATAATGATGCCAAGATATAGGAAAGGAGGTAGAGTCAGTTTAAACCCTGACATCTTTAAGACTTCCCTTGCAAAAGTTTAGTGTCTTATAAATACAAATAATTTGCTTTTGTATATGTTAACAGATAAGGTTGACAACTTTTGAAAAGTCTACATAGACCTGAGGATATTCGTATTGGCTACTGATAAATGATTAATTACCTATATTTATATACTCCTATTTAATGTGTTTTGCTTGTTATTTTAGAGTTTTATGATTTTTTGGTACTTATTTTGTTTCAAGTTTGTTTTTAGTTTATAATTGCCTTCATAAATCAAAAGAAGAAGAATTCAGGTGAAATTAAGGCATAAAATGGAATAATTTAAGCAACTTTTGATATATACGGTTGTATATAAGGACAATGTAAATCACTATAAATGTGTGGAGCTTATAAGACGCTATTTTTGCTAATGTGAAGATATATACCTGTATATGTTGACATACACGATTGTGTATGTGCCCAAGTAAGCTTCTACAAATGTGTGAAGTCACAATTTAGAGAGGATTTGAGATACACGATCGTGCAAATGATCATGTATGTTCCAGAAAACCTAGTTTTTACTATAAAAGAATATTATGAAGCTTATAGAAGAGGGAGGCATTTTTCAAAGTCAATACAAACACCATAAAAGGGATAAAAATACAAAGGAGGCCGTATACAAGTGGTAGCATTAAGATTAACTCTAACTTTCTAGATTTTTTAGATCAAGGCTTTAAGCTGATTTCATTCTCTTCTGTTCTTCTATTTCATTACCTTGTATGCCAAATTTGAATAGTTATGTTTTGAACTTGATTATGGATTGCTAAATCTATGTTAAGTTATTATTCTTGAATTGTTTTGTATAACTTCTACCTTATTAAATTCAACACATCTTATTCCTTTATGATATTTTTTATACTCATACTTGATTTGAATTGAGAGATTGAATCAAGATATTTGTGTTAACTTGCACAACGAGAGTTGGTACTTTAATAGATTTACAAATATTAGGTTAATAAGCAATTGAAGAGATATCTTAATTGTGACTTAATTATCCTTATGATTGCTTCAAATCTAATTGAGTACTTAGTAGTAGTTTTGATCAATCGAGAGATTGTACCTTAACTTTTATTTATTTCAATTGGAATTATTTACTTAGATCTCAAGAGAGAGTAATTAAAACCTTTAGATATCTAAAATCAAGCATAGTTGAAATCACACAGAGAAGGAAAGAAAAAACAATGATAGAATGATCCCAAGTTTCTATCATTAAATAACTTCAATTCCATTGTTATCTTTTTCTTGTTTAGTCATCAAGTTTTGTTGGTTTACTTTAATTTTTAGTTAATTTAATCTCTTGTCAGCTTAGACAAACTGTAACTCAAATTTTTAGGTGACTATATTCAATTCTTATGGAATCGATATTAGATGTAATACAATATACGATTCGTATACTTACAGTATAGCATAAAACTAGCAAACAACTTTTGAAAGCATTAAAAGGATATTTGACAGGTGAGATTGAAACCTATAAGTTTCATACACTTGAAGTGATAATTAAGGTCATTTTCTCTTTCAATCTTACTAGTTGTCAACCTGATTAGCACTTTCATACATGAGAAGAAGGGGTAGGAAAAAAAAGATCCTTATCCTAAGTCCTTATGCACCATTGAAGATTTGAGGTCGGCCTACTATTGACTAGCACTCCAAATGAAGTTATGATAAGATATTTGTTTTAGCCATCTAATGAAGGTTACAGGGAATCAAAATGTTATCAATGTATTAAACTAGAACCCCTATTCAACTGAGTTAAATGTTTTATAAAAACTGAATTTAAATGAGCAACTTCTAATATTAGTTTATTTATGATAGTTTTGGAATATTTATTAGGAAAGGAGGATATAATCCATAATCGATTTGCCATGGGTGAAAGCTTATTGGCTAGAAATGATGATGGAGCTTATGATAATCTTAAGTTTAGTTACCAATATCTTTGAAATGATTTTATAAAAACATTACAACAGGAGACAAGTATAAAGTCTATAAATGAAGTAAGGTTTTAGATGTTAGGTAATATTGTCTATTATTTTTTATTGTAATCTTCAATTTACTTCAAGATTTTGAAAAGGCCTGCAAATGACTTTGGGTACTTGAATCAATTTTAGTACCGCTTTTTACCCTCAGACAAATGGACAATCTGAACAAATTATTCAAGAATTAAAAGATATGCTTTGAAGTTATGTGATAGAATTCCCTGGAAGTTGGGATAAATATCTTTCTCTGATGGAGTTTGCTTATAATAACAGTTATCAGACTGATATTGACATGGCACCTTATGAAGCACTATATGATCGAAAGTGCAGAACTCCAATTTGTTGGACTTAATTAATTGAGAACAAGATGATTGGACCTGATATTGTAAAAGATACTGAAGAAAAAGTCCAAATTATTAAACAGAGAATAAAATTTGCTAGTGATAAGCAGAAATCCTATACCGATTTAAAAGAGAAAGATATTGAGTATCAGGTAGGGGATAAAATATTTCTGAAAATTTTACCATAGAAAAAATTACTTCGATTTGGGAAGAAAGATAAGCTCAACCTGCACTAGATTAGTTCCTATGAGATTCTTAAGAGAATCGGACCAATAACTTATAAGTTAGCTCTTTCTAGTGTTAGTCTACTGAGACAAACTTAGGATAAGAGTAATGCGAGGAAGTGGGTTGCTTCCTCTGTTTTCTTTTTTCAAGGGGCTTGACATGAACGCATTAGTTGTAGCAGCAAATTTATTCATAGGTAGAATTGTAGGACTGATAAAAAAAAAAGTTGTTGAATACTGGAAAGAAACTGTACTTTTTCTTACGTATACGAAACTGTACTTTCAAATAGTGCCCTTAGTCCAATCCAAGTGGAAAGTACAAGGAAGGGACACGCTTCCGTGATAAGTGATCGCACCTCCAACCACCGTTCCTCCCATCCCACGCCTTGCCTATAACGTCAGCTTTCTGGATTGGAAATGGAATATACCTCGACTCTCATTCTCCCTCATTCGTCTCTTTGCTTTGCCGTTTATTGACATTATATACTCTCTCATTTTTATGTAACCTTATCTGAATCCCATTGTTTTTTTTTTTATATGTATTGTTATTTGTGAATATATATTTACAAAAAAAGTTAAGTATTTGATGAAATTCCTAAAGTTTGGACCTTCCTTGTAAATATTCAATGATTTGTAAACGTTACGTTAGGACATTTACAAATTTATTTCAATGAAATATTCAATGATTTGTAACGTTTAACAAATTTATTTCATTTGCCGCTGCACAATGTTATTACGAGACAATTTTAAGAGTTATTAAGCATCGATTTGTTCAATAATTGCAATATTAATATTAATGGATTATTTTGTGGTAAATGATACCATTTTTTTTTTGTGATTTTACTTACTTTAAAATAGATTTATTATTTAAATTATATAAATATGATAATAAAATTAAAAATATTTTATTAAAAATAGAATAGTCGTATCAATTTATTATTTGCTTAATATTTAATTACATATGATATGTTTAAAATAATTTGATAAAAATTAATAATGTTTATAAAATTTTAAAAATGATGAAATATAATTTAAAATAAATAAAATCTCGTTAAAATCAATATATTTTCGTATTTCACCTCCAAGTCGGAATTTGTAAAGGCTTCAAAGGTAATTTGATCCTTAAGCCTTTCCCTTTCTCACACGCTTTTTGCTCTCTCTCGTGTGCTTTTGGGTCTTTCTCATTTTTATCTTTTCTCTAAATTTTCGTCCATTACTGATCCTTGGTTTCTGATGATGTAGGAGAAGAAGAAAAGCGCTTTTCTTCTTCACCTTTATAGGGTTTGCCGAACAGCTAATCAATCAGTTCATGTTGAAAAGCTGAAATGGATTTTGTGAAAAAGTTGAGTACCATCTTCTTCACTGATTATCCGCCTACTACTCAGACTTCAACTATTTCATCTGCATCCTCACCACTTTCTTCTTATTGTGGTTTTACTAAATGTAGAACCTCAGACCCTTCTGTCTCTGCCATAACCACCTCTTTTTCTTTTATTGCCATGAATGATCATGGAATCTCACTTCCCTCTTGTAATCTCTGTTACTGTTTCCGACTTTAGTTTATTGGGTTCTTGGTAAAGTTTTCTTCTTGCTGCTCTTTGTTCAGATTCCGTATGTCTAAAGCAATTGCAAATTGCAAATTCTCCCTATAGCAATCATTCGGAAAGAGAGGAGCTTTACTGCCTCTAGTTTTAGTACATTGTATTCGATATGACTAGTTATTGTTCTGCATCTGCTGTCACCATGCTTGCAAAATACTGCGATCAGTCTCTCAAGATCAGACTGAGGTGATTATCATGTTCATCTTGTTTCCGCTCTTTATTCTGACTCTTCAAGATTTGGATTTAAAGTAAAGGATGCATAGTTGTTGCTGGAAACGATTGTCTTACGTAATATTGTGGATCCTCCGATATTTTCTCTGTGACATGGGTATATTCCATGTTTACTTGACGTTAATTTTCAACTGTCATTAAAGAAGTAGTACAAGAATTTTGAATGATTCTAGCAAAGAAACCCAATTGCAAATCCTTTTTCTTTACGCTACACGATGATCATCATTCATCAGGTATGATCATGATTATCATGATCCACGTGGGATTTGGAGGTGGAAGAGGAGGACCCTTAGGAATGGGATTGCTAGTCTTTCGGTTTCAGCGTCAGCTTCTCCTCTTTCTACCAATCAGATGACGAGGGACTCATCCTGTCTCAAAACTTATCAGGAGGTTCTGTTTGTACCCACCAGCTAACCTGTATCTTATTACCTTATCTTTATTACCTTTTTTCCTTCCCTGATACTATTGTCATATTTAGACTTGCATAATTAATCTACCTTCTTAACCCACAAGTTCTCTTTAGTATTTTTGGCCACTGGTTGGTTATTGATGTCATACTCTTTGCGCACTTTCTCTGATCCTTTGATGCTGAAACACATGCCAGGTTGTCAAGTCTGCTAGGAAAAAGTTTACCCATGAAATCTCATTCCAGTCCAAGGACAAAGAGGTCTCACTTGCAAAGGTACGTGGACAACCGTCTTCTGGCTAATATGATTTTGTGAGAGGGCATCTTACCTTAATCTTTATTCAGTTAAGAGAATATTCTACTTATTTTTGACCCTTTTTCTTCGGAGTGCACTCCTTTACTGCCTCTTCAGTTTGCTAGTTATTATGACAGATCTATAGGGTCAAGTTTGGGTTGCCGGATCACATGTTCCTTAATAGTTTTTTAGTCCTTGGTTTTTGAAACTATAATGGTCAAGTTTCTACAAGTGGAAATTCATCATCCTACCATGTTTGTCATTTTCTGTTGCAGGCATTGCTGTATATTGCAGCAGAAGATGAAGCATTTATTGCTGCCAACAGAGAGATAGATGCTCGCTCAGTCTTGAGTGAAAGGAGAAATCTTTCAGTCTCATCTGATACCCAAGACCAGAATTCTGTGGACCGCATGCCTTTGGGTGGAAAGAGAATAAATGAGTGGCTTCGTGAGTTGGATACAATTGCGAAAGAAATCCAAGCAGAACTGGTATCCAGAGAAATAGGCTGCCATTTGGTTGAAGTTTTGGATGCTGTTAATGTTGTGCTTTTTGAGTTGAGGGGCTTCAAGAGGTCACCTGTTGTTGTAGATTCCAAGTATTCGTACTTACACACTGTACTAAGCACTGGATGTGGCAGTGGTAAAACTTGAAGCTCTTATCCTTCTGTACCTCTTTGGATTCTCATGCGTGTCTGATGTTATGTTCATTTTTGTTGCAGCAATTTTGCTTAGCATTATTTACATAGAGGTCTGTAGACGACTTGGTATAACCATTGTGGGATCTCGAGTTGGGGAAGATTTTTTGATTTGGCCCCAAATGGGAAACCCTGAGGTGCTTTAGTTTTTCAACTTCATATCTAGCAAACCGCATTTATTTTTCAAATTATAATCTTGTAAGGCATTATAATTTGTTTTACATTATATGTTGTAGGACATCTACTGTTTCTTGCCAATTCTGAATCTGGATTAATTGTCATATTGGCTATTGCTCTTTATAGGAGCTTTTCAAGGTAACTTCAGGACACAGCTTGTTTGCAATTGTTAATGGAACGTGTGTGGAAGACCCCAAGTCAAAGGCATCAGATTTAACTAGCAATTCACTTTTGGGGCTTGAGATAGCTACAAAGAGAGATATAATTGGCATTGCTCTGGCCAATTTGATTGTAAGTTTTGATCCCTGCACGTATGTACTATCTTTTAAGTTCTTTAAATATGTATTTAGTTGGCCTATTCTGCTTCTTTTTAGTTTCTTTCACTTTTGTTGTTGCCACATGATGGACAATTTTATTTGAATCTTTTCAGAGGCTTCATTGGAAGCGTGCTTCAAGATCAATTCATGGACTCATGCTGACAGCTCCACTTAGGGATGTGCACGATATCGATAAAAAACTTTGCAAGACTCATACTTCAAATGCTCCTCTGCTTCGTCCTCAAGATCTTAGGTAATGTACTTAGACGTCCATAGAGCATTAGATCATTGTATTTTGTTGAATATTTTAGCAGAAATCATTTCTGGTATTGCTTTCGTATTTGTTCAAGCAATTAGTATATGTAACGATTATGTAAATTATTGAAACATCCTTTTTGAATGGACATTGGTAAGTTTCTTACAGTAATAGGCTCAACATGCATTTGTATGTGATACTCTAAACTTGTGATTGCCATTTCTTTTTTCATTGCCTTCTCATTTTCTATTGTTAGCCATTTGCTGCAGTTTTTACAATATATAGCTCAGTGATACAAAGTGCCTCTTGTACTTGTTTGTAACGTGAACATTTTATGCATTTAACAATCATTGGGCTTCATTCTTAACTGAACATAAAGACTACGCGGAATTAGTCTGAGTTGTTCCCGTATCGTCTCATCTTGGGACTTGGTCAATGATGGAGGATTAAAGTTTGAAATAGTGAAGCAACTCTTTTCAACTTAACTATTCTAGAATTCCAACTATGTCCTGCATGAATGGTTTATTGTTTTCTCTGTATGAGTACCATAATGTAGTTCGATCTATTCCTGCTCTTATTTTCGGTTGCTGTTCTTTCTCTCCTTTCGGAATAGATGGATGATTTGCAAAGGATACTTCTAACTTTCCATACGCAGGCATTTTGTGTATGATATTGTCATTTAACTCAAAAGGTGTGGGTTTATGAAAGCCAAACCTATTGATGTGCCATTCTTGATTCTTATTTGCTGGTTAAAGTGACAACAAACCTGAGATTCATGGAAATAGCAACCTTGAATGATTTGTCAAATTGGGAGTGGCAATGATGAGCTTTTAAGCCCTTGAGACATTTGGATGGTGGGGGAATGGAACCCTATAAATTACTAGCTCTTCCCTGGATGATATTTCTATTCAAGTGCTGAGTTATTGATTTCTTTGCAGGCTGGCAATGATGGCTTCAGAAAGATTATTAATCCTACAGCCACATAATTGGACTCTGAGGAGGGACCATGGCATGATGTTGTACTATAATCGGTATAGATTTATAGGCTTAAAATTTTTCTATAGTTTGGGTGATTTATTATGGTGGATGACAGAATGTGTTTGATTGCAAACGGTAGAGAATACGCAGAGGCAGTGCAAGAGCTTAGCATTTGCATGGCATTTGCCCCGGAAGAAGAGGCAGAAGTAATAGAACCATTTGTTGAGAAACTCCATTTGTTGCGGCTTGAATCATCATGGAAGTCTTGGGGACAACAAGATCGGCTCACAGTTCCTTGACTTTATCTGTAAATAACTTGTCTCCCTCATGCATCGTATGTAGTTCTCATACGGTGTTCTGTGAGTTCCAGATAGTCTGCTGCTTTTGGATTTTTCATTGAAACACAATTTTAGGACTTGTCTGCTTTCTGTAAAAATATTCGTTACTACATGATTGTCCTTTTGTGGTCTTTTCATTCCATTTTTTCTCTTCCTGATGGATTTAGTACTTTTCTTCTTGACAACAGGCAAATCTCTGGATCTTTTGCTTGGATTGATGAAAAGTTGGACTTTTCACTTCTCTATTTCCGCCCACAATCCAATCAAACTTCCATTTTATTGAAGCAATTAGCAACATGGCTCTCTTGTTTGTCTACACATGGATCTACTTTAGATAAAGATCACAGGGATACATAGAGAGTTTGTTAAGCCAACTTGTTAACTAGACATTTGAACTAGTTTGGTCATAGCTTTGAATTGGATAATAGAAGCATGCACAAATTAAAAGTGTCAATCAAGGAACTAAATCTAGAAACAGGAACCTGGAATCAGAAAGGATAAGCTAAAATCCAAATGAATCTGGGAGTAAGGAAATGATTAGTTTAACACTGAATTGAACACCAATGCCTTTTAGAATTGGCAAGCAAATTAAGAGATGCACGTACAACGGGCAGGCAAGAGCTTGCTTGTGTGTAGATATTGTCAGAGAAGGGTGCATCTTCATCAGATCGTCCTTAATCAGCATCAGCAGTCAGATGAGGATAATAACTAACTTTTAAATCAGAGTGTAGCATAGCAGTAGAATGAACGGAAAATGATTTCTAGTCCCGCTGGATTTTCACAGCATTAGAGCGAACCACAAGGAAAGTAAGATTCTGTCGTTAAAAGGGTCACTAACAATTTGTTTTCTTCTGTAAATTTGTACGATTGCAGCAGCGGAATTATTACTTCCCAAGCAGTGGAGCAGTGATACGTAACACGATTGGCATATGTCTAATGATATGAAAATCGTCTCGTACCGGCCGGAAACTAGTATGAGCCAAATAATACCGGACATAAATTTCGGTAGATACCGACCGTTTTCGGTCGGTACCGGTCAGTACCAAAGATTTCGGTATTTTTCAGACCATTCCGTAAAACTTTGAATTCTTCAGGGATCAATTTGTAAAAAAAAACCTAAATATTCTACCCCACCTCCCCCCAGTGATACGTAGCAGGATTGACATATGTCTAATGATATGAAAATTGTACCATACCGACTGAAAATCGTACCGTACCGACTGAAAACCGGTATGGGCCAAATAATACCGGACATAAATTCTGGTGGGTACCGGCCGTTTTCGGTCGGTACCGGTCGGTACCAAGGATTCCGGTATTTTTCGGACCATTTCACAAAACTTTGAATTCTTCAGGGACCAATTTGCAAAAAAAAACCTAAATATTCTACCCCTTCGACCTCCTGGACTCTTCTTCTCTCTTCTTCGGTTTCTCCTTCTTCTCCACGCACGCACACCACTGCTCCTCCCTTCTCGGATCTGGTCTCGTCGTCTCCTCGCCGTCTTCTCCAGTCCTCCTCCTTCGACTCTTCGACCGGTGGTTTGCTCTCCCTTCGAGTCTTCGACGATTCGACCTCCCTCACCTTAACCCGCTCCTCCTCGTCGTCGGTTTCGCTCCTCCTCATCCTCCTCGTCAGCAATCGCTCCTCCTCGTTGCCGACACGACCACCTTAGCTCAGTCGGAGCACACGACGACGTCGACCCTCCTTGGCACCGAAGACCCAATTATTTTTGGGGTGTATGTTTTTTATTTTTGTTTAATTTTTCATGCATTTTGAAAATGATTGCTTCTGTGATTGTATTGGTTGTTGGATTATGGTGTATTTGAGATTAAAAATTGGTGTTATTGTGTTGAATTTGGGGAAAATTTTGGAAGTGGATTTTGGTTGACAATGAGAAATCCGAATGAAATTGGGGAAAATTTTGGAAGTGGATTTTGGTACGATTTTCATTTCTTTGGATTTGGATGATGTTGATTTTGGTTCATTATTTTTTGTGATTTGTGAGTTGTGAAATTGAACCGAAATTGGAAGTTTGGAATTGGGTTTCAGCATTTTGCATTTTGGAATTGAAACTTGAAAGTGGATTGAAAATTAAATTTGGAATTGGAATTGAATTTTAGAATTGGAATTGGAATTGGATTTGGATTTTTATATTGGATTGGAAACCTAATTAAATTTGGATTTGGATTTGGATTTGGATTTGGAATTGGATTGTAAATTAAATTTGGAATTGGAATTGGATTTTGGCATTTTGCATTTTGGAATTGGAATTTGGAAGTGAATTAGAAATTACATTTGAAATGGTGATTTA
>JANZLF010000005.1:11014007-11028962 GCA_026546835.1 Erythroxylum foetidum
CTGAGTCCATCCAGCTTGGAATCAATCCTTCTGAGAACTTTGTTCTGTGCTACTGCATTATGAGTTTGCCAGTTAAGATGACAATACAGAAACAATGATATTGGTCATTGACTAAAGACAAAAGGTTCCTGAAAAGCAACTTTCAGCAGATATAATCGGTAAAACACCAATGTTAAATAAAACACCGTAAACGTTTCTTTAAAAAACTTTCCACTGGAGTTATCGCTGAAAAACAAGGGTCACCGAATACATATACGAATAACAAAACTACCACCGAAATATAATCGTTGCATGCCAAAGGAAAGAAACTCCAACACCGAAGACAAAAGGAAACCAAACAATCATTCTCGATGACCTAATTATGAACTTGCTCTGATACTACTTGTAGGGATTTTAATCCCTTTAAAATCTAAGATCGATTCATATCAAATCATTAAGAATAAAATAAAGCGGAAGCATACTTAAATTCATTATAGAATTTGTACTGAAATTTTGCGGTTTTGTCTTCCAAATTAGAACGTAGCCCCTTTTTTTCAAAGTTTTCCGTAAATCTCTACTTTCTCTCTGATGATGGGATCTCAGAAAGGAATTTAAAGTTACGTTTAATTTAGGGACCATAACCATTTATATTAGGGTAAAACCTTAATTTAATTTCTAGTTTGACCCATCATAAAACTAGAAATATAAGCCCGATCTCTACACATATAGAGCCCACATTTAAAATAAATACATGAAGCACAAATACCATAAATATATTAGATCACTTTAATTAATTGAGCTTAACTTTATATGATAGCCTTTATATACAATTATACATGTATAAGCCCACATGATTGATTAAAAATCCTTACATACATTAATGCTAAATGTGATGTATCGTTGACAGCTCAAAATGTCAAGTGAGTGGAATGAGTGAATGCTTGGTGGCACCCCTCCTTGGTTTGTAACGTGACAGCTGAATGGTGGGTTCAGAATTTTGCTGCTGGAATCATGTTGGTGGAGCCTCCATCTTTTGTCCACGCCTCCCACTGCATGTTTTAGCTGTCTTCATTTGCTTTTTTTGTAATTTGCTCCTTTGTGAGTTGATTTCTTGGAGCTAGCGTGTGTCTCCCCTTCCACTTGTGTTTTGTTTTCTTCCCTTTTTTTTATTCAATCTCCCAAGTAGCATGGATGCGTGAATTTCGTTTGATGTGTGCATGGTCCTCAATTGCTGCTGTTCTTGTTTTCTTCTTTTGTGGTTCACGTACTCCCTTTCTGCTGCAGCCGTCAGTGTAAATCTTTGGTGCGTGATTTTCACTTCTTTCTTTTGGTCCAGCTGCCAACGAAATTTCATGTCATGCCACCTCCTGCTTCGTTCTCTTCACACCACATCTGCTAACGTTATATTCATGCCCATGTTCACGCTTCCAGCTGTTCTCTTTTAGTTTGCCTTGCGTTTATGCTTTTCTCCGATGCTTCCCTCTACAACAACATTGCGCCTTGGACTGTTGTGATCCTTTACAACTAAAATTAAGTACATTTCTTACTAATTAAACATGAATAATTATAAATGCGAATTCAGATAAACTAAACAATTTAGTAAAAAAAATAGGTATAAAACCTAATAAATAATCCAGAAATTAAAAGAAAATGCCATTAATTCTAATGATTAAAATGGCTTAACACCCACCTTTGTAGAGGATTTCTGGGATCTAACTTTTACCTGGTGTAAGTATAAAACATTTTCACTCAGAAAAGAATAGTTGAAAATTCACAAATTCAAAGCTCTCAGATTTACATTCTTGCTGTGAGCTGCAGATATTTTTTCTTCAACAATTTGACATACTACATGCCTACCGTTTTTAGCTATAAATCTGAGTGAAAGAGAACCGAAATCAAATTCTTTTACCGCCAGAACTTTGAGGTTCGGGGGATGGTTATGAAGAAGAATGTCTAAAGTTCAGTAAAATGGACAACAAAATTATAATAGGGGAAAATAGAAACATGAAGCAGGCAATGTACAAGGATGTTTCTGCACCTTTTTATTACCCTTCATATCGACCAAAATAGTGGCCGTTGCTTGATCTTGAAATCTTTCCAAGAAGACAACACACTTACGATAATCTTCAACTCTGGTAGATAAAAAATATGCACTTTCTGTAACTTCTGAAATTTACACTCCGGCGAGTTATATGCAAACTCAGCGCCCAACTTATCACAGGACTTGATTTCAAGAACTTCAAGATCTTGTAGAAGCTAAATCAAGGAGGATATCTTCTGGAAGCTTTGGACACAGCTCAACTTTTGGACTTTTTAGAGATGGAAACACGCCTCCAATGCTCTTCAATTCTGGTAGCTCACACAGATGCAACGAGTGTAACTCGCGAAATTTATGCTCCAATGAGTTATTCCCAAACAGAGTCACCAACTTATCGCAGGACTTGACTTTGAGAACTTCAAGATCTAGCGGAGGCTGGGTTGAGTGGGGGCAAATTTCTGAAAGCATTGGACACTGCTCAACCTTTAAACATTTCAGAGATGGAAACACAAATCCAATACTCTTCAATTCTGGTAGCTCAAACAGATGCAACGAGTGTAACTTCTTCAGTGATAACTCTGTTTGTTTCTCATGTTCAAACACAGTCTGTAACTTATCACAGAAACGAATTTCAAGGATCTCAAGGTTCTCTGGAAGCAAGGATGAGGGGAAGATGTTTTTAAGCATCGAACAGCAGTCCAGAAACAAACATTTCAAGTTCTGCATGACTTTATAGTGAAGGTTCCCCTTGTATATTGTTTCCAGATGTGGAAGATTTGAAATCCACAGAAGCTCCAAATTTTCCCCGAATCTTGCTTCTTTCTCTTCTTCATGAAGAATGGTTTGCATGTTGTTGCATCTATCAAACCAACAACCTTTCATGCCCTTAATATTATCAGCTCCTAACTCAGATAAGCTACTCAGTGATTTAGTATCATTGAACAATATATAAGAGGCAAACTTCAGAATAATATTAAAACTGTCTGGAAAACTATGAAATCCATGAATCTCAAAAAATCTGTCATCTGTTTCATGATGAGGGGTATGTCCAGTCAAGTAGTAGTACATATCCCAGACAAACGGTTCTCTGTCACAATGGATAAGTTCCTCTTTCCCTTCCTCCTTCACAGGACAAATATAGAAATGAGGGTAGGAGGCGTAATTGGATATCAGAGGCTCATAGGTGTCAGCATGGACATCACCCAACTTGAAGATGCTCAATCCATCAAAATGAATTTCCTCAGGTAGGGATTTTATCTTCCCCCATTCAATATCCTCCAATTTTGAAAGAGTAAGTATCTTAAGACTGTTCAACTCTAAGATCTCGGGATGTATTCCTTGGATGTGGCTCTCAGATGAATCCAGAACCTCATTTTCAGAAACAGTTCCAAGAGTTGGCACTTGACTTGATACTGAAGAACTACTAGGTGAAAGCTGACTGACACTCAAATGCTTAGCCATTGGTGGATATACCTTGAGAGGGACCCCAGAAAGGTTTACAATCTGAAGGGAAATCATATTCTTCAAGAATGATGCATCAAAATATTTAAGGTTACTTGTACCAGAGAGATTGAGTTGTTGAAGACGAGAGAAGAATTTGAGAGATTGAGTTGGTATCCCTGTCAAAGCCTTACAACCCGATATATCAAGAATTTCAATTTTACTAAGATCGTCCATCTGCGGCAACTGACAAAGGTTCTGACATCCAGCAAGTATAAGTTGGCAAAGGTTGCCAAGTCCAGAAAGTGATGGTACATTCTTAATTTTGGTATTTGAGAGGTTGAGAACTCGAAGATGCATCAAATGACTGAGGGATTGGTCCACAAATTTATCCAAATTCTTGGCATTCGAAAGATCAATTAACTCTAGGTTTTTAAGAGCAGTTGTGGGAGGAAATTGAGAAATTTTCTCACAGCCATTTAAAATGAGACTACAAAGGCTTCTAGTCAGAAATGGTGGTTCATTAATAAGGGTTCGGGAAAGAACAAGCATCTTAAGTTCATTCTGCTGCTGTACAGATCTTTCAAACTTGGTTCTCCTAAACTCAGAAAAGCTGCTACAACCTGAAAGATCAAGAGTTTGAATGCTGTGTGGAAGGCTTGGCAATCTTGCTAAGCACTCACAATTGCATAAGAAGATTTGGTTCAGCTTTGAAAGGTCCTTTACAAAAGGAAATGTACTAATTTTGGTTCGGGAAAAGTCAATCAGTTGAAGTTTAGACAATGGATTGAAATTGGCTTCACTGATGCTCTCTAACTTTGTAGCACCAGAAGTATCAAGAACCTCAAGGTTCTTGAAATGACTCAGGCTTGGTAATGCTTTCAAGCTAGAACAATCCTTAAGGATTAGCCAACGCAATGCAGGACATTGTTTGGTTGGAGAATCTAGTGATGTAATCTGGACTCTGGATAGATTAAGACTCCTAAGGTTTGTCATGTTATCAAAAATATTAAACCCAATTTTCATCAAGGAACTACCATCAGATATCTCAAGAACAGTTAATGCCTTAAGATTTGAGATGATCTGAACTTCCTCCAACATCTCACATCCTCTTAGCAAAAGCACTTCAAGTTTCTCCATGTTAGACAAAGACAAGGGAACAGATCTAAATCTGGGTTGGAAAATGGCAAGAACTTTGAGTTCCTTCAGATTGTGAAAGATGGTTTCAGGAGATACCTCAGATAGTTTATTTCCATCAATTAATAATGTAGAAAGTATCTCCCAGCTTTTACGGTTGCACACAGTTTTCATCATACCATCTGCAAGTGCAATTTTCCCAAGAGAGTTCCATTCTCCTTCATCGTAAATGTTAGCTAGTCCTAGCTTGGCAGTGCTACCAATCCCATGAACACGGTCATCAATCACCTCCAGTGCCTTCTTTTCCATGGTGATGATGTTGTCTTCTTGTATTTTAAGCATTCCTCGATCAATAAACTCCATAAGAAAACTGTGACCCTTCATGTAACCTTTCTTTAAGCAATCTGTAAAACCAAGATATCCCTCCATCATCCAACATGCAATTAATTCATTATAATGGATACCACCATGTTTTCCAAACAGTTGGCTGCTATACCAGCAGCAGTTTTTCAATTCACTGCTGGGCAACATGTCATACCCACAACGAAATAGGTCCTTAACACCATCATCATCTACCTTCTTACAAGCTCTTTCAAAGGCTTTTTCCAGTGTCCACTCGTTGGAACTGTGCTGTGCGATGTACCTCAATGCTTCTGCTATCACTATAATTGCAGCAGGTAAACCGTTACTCTTCTCCCAAATATCTTGTTTGACTAAATCAGGGACTTGCACCTTGGCTCTGGTTTCAAACAGAGATAATGATTCAGTTTTGGACAAGCCCCCCACCTCAATCAGTTTCCCTGTTATTTCACCACTGTCACTTTTCCTTCTAATGACCAAAAACCTGAGTGATTTCATCTGAATTGGATGGATGAAGGAGTTTAATTTGTCTATAATTCGTTTCTCGGTCATTTTACTCCCCCCATCGTCCAAGATCAGAAGATATTTCTTTCTCCCAAGCAATTCAGAAATCTTTTGTTTCAACTTTTCTTGTAGTTCCTCTTCTCTTTTCTTTTGCTCAGCCTCCTCCATCTTGTTCATCTCTTCCTCATTATATTCTTCATCTTCCAACTCATCACCAGAGCACAGCAGAGACAACTGGCTGGCAATGCTGTGGACAAGAGACACTTCATTGTACAGCTTATTTAGATACAGCCATAGAGCTCCATCAAATATGCCTTCATCAATTGCGTACTCACTCATGACTCTGGCCATCCACGTCTTTCCACTTCCAGCCTCCCCATGAAGAATAATAGCCCTCACTTTTTCATCACATAACAGATCCCAAATCAGTTCCTGCACTGTTTCCTCCACCACTGCTGACCATAAAGAAAATCTAGGATAAGAATCTGGAAACAGCGATGAGAAAACACAAATTTATAAAGAGTAGCAACTCGATCCTGTCATTACCAGACATTGTTTGTAAAGATATATGATGACTCAAACTCCTCTGCTTTTGATACACTTGAATCAACATAAACCATTATTCTTTATTATTTCAAATTTGTCATTTTGCCTATGATCATAGACATTTTACATGAGTAATGACGCTTGGATGTATGAAGGATCTTAAAGAATAACTTACGGACATGATTAGTTCGAGATTGCATTGGCTTCCATTTTCATTTTTTAAGTGTTGGATTTACTGTCTTAAGTCTTTGTCACTAAGCTGTAGCTTTTGAGGATCAACAGTGTTATTCATTCTTTACACATACATGGTTTTTAATTTGCAGAATCAAAGAATCCACATTTAAAGTGAAACCTTCAAGAATTTCCAAAGAACACAGATTACCAATAATAACCCTACAAACAACTTTCAACATAAGAATAAATAGGTCAGAAGAGAAAACAACACTTGTCCTTTGCGATTCCTTAGAAGCTTAGATGGCATAAGGTTTCAAATGAGCATGTTGAGACCAGATTTCAACAACAATATAGTAAGAAGAGAAATAGGAAGTCCAGCAATTCAGGAAATATGTGAGGCTAAATTGGAGAATTACAGAGGGGTGAGTCATGTGGGTGGGTGTTAGAGAGGGGAATAAAATGTTGTAAGGGGAGAGAGAACATTCATTCGGTTATGATATATTGAAAAGTGTAGTACTGGAGGTTAAGCTAGCCCTCAAAGTCTAGCTGTGGAATATCATTTTCATTGTTTCTTCATCTTAATCCATTTTCCTTCCTATTCCCTTGCTGTTCTTTGTCCGAATCTATTGCAGGTTTTTGTAACTTTCAGCTATCTTTTGTTAAGAGCAGGAGGTCTCTAACAAATTGGTATCAGATCAGGCTTGTGATCGGGAATGGTATCAACAAGGATGGAGGCTAGAATTGATAACGTAGAAAAAGAAATGTTGACGGTCGTGGAGGATCTTGCGGGGGTAGAGGCCAAGTTTGATAAGATGGCAGGAGACATTTCTTTCATTTTCGAGATTTTAAGGAGAATCGAGAACAAAGGGAAAGATAGGGAGGTACCCGTGGGAGTAGAAGAGATATCAGAACAAAAATTTGAAGAAGAAACAATGAATATGATATTCCACAGCTAGACTTTGAGGGCTAGCTAAACCTCCATTACTCCACTTTTCAGTATATCATAACCGAATGAATGTTTTCTCTCCCCTAACAACATTTAATTCCCCTCTCTAACTAACACCCACATGACTCACCCCTCTGTAATTCTCCAATTTACCCTCACATATTTCCTGAATTGCTGGACTTCCTATTTCTCTTCTTACTGTATTGTTGCTGAAATCTGGTCTCAACAGAGCATCTTGCACCACATTGCACCCTCTGCAAGTCCTTTATCGTGCCATCACAAATAATAAACTATAATGCAAATAAGCAAATCATAAAAGAAAGTTTCTTTCATTTGAATGTCACTTAACCATATCCAACTATTGATCTAAGGAAATCCAAAATGTCAATAGGCTGAACATCCACTTGTGTATCAGAGGAAGCATTTGCGGTTCTATCAAGTAGTCCCAGTAGCTAAACAGTTCTCTACTCACTTAACAAGGAAATAAAGCAAACAAAAATTTAGCTTCGACTAATGCATCCTTTTTTGGTAATGCATCCTGGAACACATTACTTGTAAAAGCATGCTTTTCAGAAACAAAAATTTAGCTTCGGCTAAACAGAACCACAATCTTTTCCAACAGGTCACAGCCAATTGCCTTACTTCTTAATTATCCGTCAACCATACTCTGATGACTTCTTTATATTGTTCTAACTAATGACACTGAAATCTAGCTATCTTGTCATACTCGGAGTCTAGAGAAAAAAGGAGAGATGATGTCTTACCTACTGGGGCAGGCATGATTTCATCCTCGACTGCCATTTTCTCTTGGTATCTGGTTGTTGAGAAAGTAAAGGTCTTGTACAATTGCAAATGATGGACAATAAACACACTGATATCATGAAATAACCAAGAATAAGTCAATCAGTATCTCTTCAAACAATTTACTTTCATTATCCGTTCATTCACACAGCGTTAGACATGATGACAGGAAAGCGGCAAAAAAAAGTTTCCCTTTGGTTTTCTTCATTGTATATCTTGTACAACGATATGCCATCAAAATCATTTGCAGCAAAAAATTGGTAGGTCAGAGCACTGTGAATGTACGAAATGACCGAACAAAATGAATATATTCTGTTATATAACTGTAAATCGTAATTTTGTGGGATTCCAAACCCTTCCTCGTCCCAGTACATTCCCTCCTATCATTACGGGAACAAAAAAGAAGGGAGAAAGAGGGCGTAAAAAGTTGTCAACTATTATCCCCTCAAGAATTATGCTCTTTGACTTTTTAATGCGCTATGCAATTTGCCATAAAATGAACTTGCACCTCAGAGAAATGCAGAGAAAACTACTGGCAGTTATTCTATAAACAAAATAAACCCAGAAGAGAAAAGGAAGAAATAACCCAAAAGCATGGTAGTATCACAGAAATGAAGCTAAGAAGAACCTGGTAATCTGGCAATACCTGAGCAAGGTTGCTTTTTCTGATCAGATCTTGAGCACTCCACTTCTTATTTGCTGCCTTAGAGGTCAACTCCGTTGCTTAAAGGTGTCAACTTGCAATAATTTAGTGATATAGAAATAAAAATTATTGCAAGTTGACACCTTTACTGTTTTTTTGATAAAGAAAGATAAAAATACAAAACCCAAAAAGGTGTCTTCTTGCCGTTGATTCCATCATCACGTACATACTCTAAAGCTCCTCGAACATGACCTGTTGTACATAATGAAATAAAAAAAGACCGAAGAGACTTGTCGCGTCCAACGTTTGATGCTTCTCCTAATTGCTACCCCTGTACCAAGCTTAGAAATCGCAAAATTGTAAGAAAACGTAAAAGGGACTGTATAGAACTACAAGAAAGAAGAGGAACTGATAACTCCGTGGCTTAAAGGTGTCAACTTGCAATAATTTACTGTTTTTTGATAAAGAAAGATAAAAAGACAAAACCCAAAAAGGTGTCTTCTTGACGTTGATTCCATCATTACGTACATACTCTAAAGCTCCTCGGACATGACCTGTTGTACATAATGAAATAAATAAAGACCGAAGCGACTTGTCGCGTCCAACGTTTGATGCTTCTCTTACAGAACTTATGGGAGAACCAACCTCAAAAGTTAGCTTGAAGGGTTGGAGAGCTCATAAGCTTATAAATCTCACATCAGCTTTATTTATTACCGATATGGGACAATTTTTATCATAATATTCGCCCCCTCATAAGGACCAATGACCTCATTGGTCACGGCCATGTTGGTCACAGCCACGTTGGTCACGGCCACGGTGGTCACGGCTGGCACACACACACATACACATCCAGGCCACCACTCCGTGGGTCACCACTCCGCGGGCCACCACTCCAAGACCGCGCTCTGATACCAATTGTTATAGAACTTATGAGAGAACCAACCCCAAAAGCTAGCTTGAAGGGTGGGAGAGCTCACAAGCCTATAAACCCCACATCAGCTTTATTTATTACCGATGTGGGACAATTTTTATCATAACAGACATCCCCGCTCCACTTGCAGCCACAACTCTCTTTATAAACATTTGTAGGATTATCAGCTTATTTTTGTTCTATAGCCATGGATTCCTGTAGGAATGAGTCAATTCTTGCTATGACCTGCAAAAGAATTTTGATTCAGTTAAAGAGTCCACAAAGGATAGCGGATGGATGCAAGAAAGGGCAAGGAGAAATCACCTAAAACCTTCAAAAGTTGCTTCAGATTTCCAGACTATATCATTCATCCCCGATGAGAAAGTTTTGTAGAACTGCGAAATAAATAATGGGCATAAGCAGATGAGTCAAAAGTGAATCATACGCTGAAAATGGCCAACCCATGAATGAAAAGCAAAATTAAGAAAACGGGGTCAGAATGAGAATTATTGGACATGCCTTGTGAAACTCCAACGTATCACCACTAACTTTCCGGAGCTCCACCATGTGCAGAGACGGAGCCACTTCGAACACCTAAAGGTCGAAAGCCATATATAAGTCAGCTTTTGAAATTCAGTAGCAGAGTAACCCGATTTTTCTAAATGCATGTTCTAGAACCGTTCAACAGTAGATGACCCGGTTGCATGTAATGATCAAATTTAATGCACAACCAAATCTTTGCGAAATGCAATCGGCCAAAGCATAGCTTCTTCCTTGGTAATAATTTTTCAAAGAGCTTATACTCATCGTAGTTAAGATTATCACCTCAGTAGCCATAGCAAGCTGGCCTTTTCTTCCAGTTTTATCACCCTTCAACTGCATCTGCAATGTTTGAATGGGGATTTTAGGCACTACTGATAGTAACAATTAGAGAATTTGTTGTCCATCAAAAAAAAAAAAAAGATAGAGATATTGTTGATAAAAAGTATTAAAAAAAAGTCACAAAGGTGAAATGGATGAACTGACGAACCATCGGATAGAAAAAAAAGTAAAGCTTATTACCTTGTAGTTTCTTTTGTCAACATTGAAACCCAAAGGCTTTGCAGCTTCCTCAATTTTAGACATAATGTCGTTTGCAGGGCTATGAGAAGCAAAACGTTTTTCTCGATTCACAAGACCCTAAGAGTGCGGATATCAAATAAATAGAAAGATGCCCGGTTAGTATAGAGATCAAAGCTTGGTGAAGACAATAGTCAACTTGAAGTTAATAATCAAATAATAACCAGATTATCTGAAGAAATCAACAAATCATGAGTTGCAGGTGCAAACCATTAAGTCAATTAACAGATAAATTTTATATGGCATGCGCCCAAACTTCAATACCATTTTGCAGGGTTGTATACCAGCTTAAATAGGTCATTGCAAATATGATAACTACAGCACCATGAAAAAGAAATCACACAAACCTCTTTGCCAAACAAATTTTCAAGACTGAAGCCTTGTGTTTTAGAGATCAGCTCAAAGGCATTCATTGATACAGGTTTCTCCTTCCTTTCTGTTACAAGATGTTCCTGCAATATAAATAATTTCAGTTGGAAAAAGTTTTTGATGAGATATTCTAACTTCAAGTTACATTAATCAACTGCATAAGGAGGCAGGCTTAAGTTAAACCCAATAAATTCTAGAGGCCGGAATTGAAGACTCGGGAGTTACCAAATAGTTACTATAGAATAACAATTGAAGGAGAAGCTTCACAATAATTGGGAACTAGACCTCATATGCATATCTTCATTCAGAGAACAATCTCTCTCTCTGCTTGAAATCTAAATTCCCACAACGTATTAGTAGTCAAGCTGACCTTGGGTGAAAGAAGTACAAATTATGAAAAGAAATTCTTACATTTGAGTTGTTGAACACAGCATCAACATCGTTTAAATTTACATCCTCTTCCTGCTCGAACTGTGGAGGCCTATATCCTTTCTTGAACCACGCATCTTCTAATATCTCAGGAATGGTTATACGCTGCAGTAAAAGTATCTCAATAATCAGTACAAAGCATGTACTAAAGAAGAATGCATCTCATAAGATATTTATGGCTTTCATCCACACATAATCCTGAACAACACGGATCAACAGGACCAGTAAAAAAGAAGGCACATGCAAATGCAGTTCCAACAGATAGGTCTCTGAAGCTTACTGTGAGAGGGTTTGGATCAAGAATGCGCTTTATCAGGTTCTTTGCACCTGATGAAAACCATGATGGGTATCTAAATTCAGCCCCGCAAATCTGAAGTGATTTTTTGACAAAAATTGTTGAGTTATCAGAACGTATAATCTGAATAGAAAAATCTCTTAGCAAGCACTCACTTTTTTGTACAAATCCATAAGATTAAGCTCTTCAAAAGGTAAATAGCCTGCCATAAGTACAAATAGAATGACTCCACAAGACCATATATCAGATGTTGTACCATCATAACCTTTGTCTCTAAGTACCTGTATAAGAAAAACACCGTGCACCAAACATAGTAGTTCTACCATGTTACATTCTAAATTCAAAAGAAACAGAACAGATAAGAAGCAGTAGTATCTACCTCAGGAGCAACATAATTTGGAGTTCCGCAGGCGGTGTGAAGAAGTCCATCCTCCTGAATTGAAAAAGATAACCACTAAGGTATGGCCTTATTGTGAGTAATGCAAAGAATGTAGATGTCATGATCATAACCTAGCTAATATAATTTCCATTATTCTAAAACAAAGATATTTTGACTGAGTGTACACAGCTGTTAAAGGCTTAAAGCTCAGAACAGCCATTAAGGACTGTCCACATTACTACATCTTTTTAAAACAAACTATAATCTAAAGCATTAAAAAAACTCACCCGCAATTGTTGGGATAATGCACTCAACCCAAAATCTGAAACTTTAAGAGCACCATAAGAATCAAGAAGAAGATTTTCGGGCTACAACAAAATTGAATCACCATTACCGTTAATCGAAGTTAAGATACAAGAAGTAAACATTTCTCAATCAATAAAAAAGGCAAACTTTCTTTCTCCAACCTTCAAATCTCTATGGAACACTCCTCTGCTATGACAGTAATCCACAGCATTAATCAGCTGGTGAAAGTATATCCTAGCATCGTCTTCTTTTAGCCTACCGTATTTGGCCTAAGATAACATATAATATGCGTATGAATTTAATTAAAAATATATAATTCTAATCAATTATTCCACATTGATTCTTACAATCTTGTCGAAGAGCTCCCCTCCACCAACAAACTCGAGAACAATATAAATTTTGGATTTGCTTGCCATAACCTAAACTTTTAAGAAAAGAACTGGTGAATTTATGAACAAGTAATTAATTTCAACACAAATCAATTTATAACAAAACTTTGTAATACCTCGTAGATTTTGATGACATTAGGATGCTTGATAAGCTTCATTGTAGATATTTCTCTTTTCAACTGAGAATAAGATGAAGACACTAGATAAACAAATTGAAGGACAAAATAAGTTGAACTTCACATTCGTAACGTATAAAAAAAGGAACCTGCTCGACCATCTTGTGGCGGAGAACTTGTTCTCGGTCAAGGATTTTGATGGCGAAATTACCATCGGTTTCGACGTTCCGAGCGAACTTGACCTTGGCGAAGCTTCCCTCGCCTATGGTCTTTCCGAGCTCATAATTTCCCACGCGCGTCCTCGCCGCTGGCATCTTCACGCTTCCCCCGTTCGCCTGTAAAACTATACCAACACTGATATGCTGCAATGGGTAATTGCAAGTAAGTTACGTGCGTGTGATGTAGAAGAGAGACGTTGGAAGGACGGAAGTATAATATCTTCAATTGTGGGAAGTGGGCAGTGTCATCAGATGAGTCGGTGGGTCCCATTTCCATTATCTGATTTAACTCAATCCATTAACTCCGCGTGCGCTCCGCGTAGGATTTAAGATTAGGACGACTCTTTTGAATATGTATGGAATAAGGATTATTCATTAAAAAAAAAATTTGTTAGTCCACGAGCTATTTTAAGAGGGTCTTAATTATAAGAAGGTGCTTTTAAGCTATTTATTTTTAGATTAATCTTTTTTTATATTAGGTCAACCTGTAAGAAATAAAATACTGGTCAAATAAATTTCTCTATTTTTAGAACTCGAACTTGAGATCTCTTATTAAAGGATAGAATATTGAACCACTCACACAACCCTATTTAGTTATTATTCATAAAATTTCATAAATAGAATTTATAGAAATTAGATGATTGAGATGCTACAAATTTCTAGAGATGCTAGAAATTTCTATGTCTGACACTGACAAAAAAGGGCCTCCTGAAATAATTCAAGGGTGAATAGAAGGATTTGGTATAATGATTGAGAACGGCCAAAGGCATTAATTAATTGAACAATAGTAATGACATAGTGCTGCTGTGGTTGAAGGTGCTTTGGCGGATTAGGCCTTTCAATTATAGAGATGGACGATGTCCACGAGAAGGCCACGTGCTTAAGTTATCAGCATGCGGTGGAGAGGCAGA
The DNA here is from genome assembly GCA_026546835.1 of Erythroxylum foetidum. Lineage (NCBI taxonomy): Eukaryota > Viridiplantae > Streptophyta > Magnoliopsida > Malpighiales > Erythroxylaceae > Erythroxylum > Erythroxylum foetidum. The sequence goes on from JANZLF010000005.1 coordinate 11,028,017, forward strand.
GGCGGCAGAGGTGATTGTCCATAAGTTGTCGTGTGGCGAGACTTTTCCCATGAGCTATTGTCATATCCACTGGCCCGACTTGTTTCAGTCAAGTCACCGTTGCTTGAAGAAGATGATGCAACTATTTTTTTAAATAATATTATATAGTTTAAATTTTTTTATTTTTTAAAAATGAGTTAATTTAACTCAAATTGAATTATACAAAAATATTTATAAAATAAAATTTTCACAATTTTTGGATTAAACAACTTATTTCAAAGGATTAATCATAACATTGTTGAGTTGAATTATATAACTATATTTGAGCCCATAAAGAAACATCAGGTAAGCCCAATTAAGAGCATTATAATGTTTTTGGTCCCTATGTCTAGTTCCTTTTTGGGTTTGCATGCATGTCCCAACGCAGCAAATGGAGTTTGCCTTTCCCATTGAACTCCCCTATATGAACTTTCTACTAGCCACGTCAATGTTCCTACATACCCTAGTGGGCGTAGTCGATTACACACACAGTCCTACCAATCAGAAAGTTGGCTCATTTTTCGTCCTGTTAGTCGACCTTGCACTATGTTAGAGAGATCTTGACTCGTCTGTGTAGCATAAGAACTCGCACATATTTCCCCCGGTTAGACATTAGCTGCATTCTTAATTTGGAGGAGATGATAAACTTTTTTTGTCTTGGAGTGTTAGGTGAGAGTAGGGATGGCAATAGGTAGGGTTCAGTTCGGGTTTAACTTAACCCATATTCATATCCATTTTTTATGACTCAACTCATATTCATATTCATATCCATCGATTTTTACGATTTACTACCCATATCCAAATCTATTGGGTTATTCAGGTTTTTGGATATCCATCGGGTTATATAGCATATAAAAATATAACTTCTAAATTGAAAATATGGAGAGCAAATTTTTGCGAACGCTCTAAATCAAAATTAACTTAATAA
>JANZLF010000005.1:11055316-11065794 GCA_026546835.1 Erythroxylum foetidum
GTCTTTTGTAAATCTTGTCCTATGGACAAGAATTTCTGTACCACAATTTTGAATTGGACAAAAATATTTGTCTTTATCATTTAAAGACGGAACAAAAATGAGCGAAGACGGCAAGCAAACACCACTTAGGACAGAACGGTTATGTCCTTATCCTCTATCTTCGCGTCTGCAGACGCTAACCAAACGCAGGGTAAAAAAAAGTGTATGTGTATGCACCGAGTAAGTTCCCAATCAAATGTATCTTGAGTTGCTTTGAAATTGAGGTAAGTTTATGGACTCTAATATTAATTAGCACTACCGTATGAATACATAAATAACAGTTATTAATTATTAGAAATAAGTAACTCTTGTATATAGTCGTTTAAAATTTAGGATCAAAATTTTACCTCCAACAAAAAATCTATCTGGTTTGAACACAGATTAATCTAAGTATGGATAATTTTAAATTTTTTTCCCATAATTAAAATTCTCTTAAAATTCTTGGTGGATTTTAAAAAAAAAACTCTTACGCTTCAAGTTCAAAATATTAGCCTGTTTTCACTTCTAAAATTATTAGTAAAATTACTTAATTATGCTTTTGTCATTTTAATCTTGGAGTACGCCGCGACTGTACTTGAATCTTCTCTTTCTTTTCCATTTTTTTGATTCTTTAGCCACATCATGGACGAGCGCCAAAAATCTCTCATTCTCAACTCCTCTCTTCTCTACCCACCTCCCCAAGGTCTCATCTTTTGAATTTTCTTTTCTTCGTTTTGGCTTTCTGAAATCCATCATGTTGTTTTTCTCTAGCAGTGAAGCTGTTCTACGGCACGGCCGGGTTCAGGGCGGATGCGTCGGTGCTCCAATCGACGGTGTATAGAGTGGGGATATTGGCGGCTCTTAGATCATTGAAGACCCAGTCGGCGATTGGGTTGATGATCACTGCATCACACAATCAAGTGAGTGACAATGGAATCAAAGTCGCTGACCCAAGTGGCGGCATGCTCACGCAAGATTGGGAGCCTTTCGCGGATGCCATCGCCAATGCGTCAACTCCTCAAGACCTCGTGCAGGTCTGTAATCTATACCCAACAAAGACTCTCAGTTTCATTCTCATTTCTTTTTCTTTAATATATGAAGAGCTCTATCTATAATCTTTTGGGCAGAGGAAGATATACATGAACTATTTTTATTGAATAAAGAATGGTATACAATTAGATAGTTACATGTAAAAGTTGGGCTAGATTATGGTTGAAGTTTCATTAACAAGGGGATTAATGGAATGTGGATGCCTGGATGGTTTTATTATGGATGCGTTCACTTTGATAATTGTAGTCTCATTGTCACCTTTCGGATTCATATTTACGAACAATAATGTAGGAAATAGTTTCTGTATGTTGAAGCTAAATCAATTCCTGAAATGATGTATAACAATATTGTGAAAAACTAATAGATTGCTTAAATGGAATCGCTTTTATGTTTTTTTTTTCTCGTCTCCCTAAATTATACTTATTCCGATTCTCCTTCTTATGTTTCCTTTTTTTTTTTTTTGGCTCTTCAATAGTTAATTGATGAGTTTGTGAAGAGGGAAAATATTCCATTTGATGGAATTAAGTCACCAGAGATATTGCTGGGAAGAGACACAAGGCCCAGTGGTGAATCTCTTCTCGAAGCTGCTAAACAAGTATGCTCCTTTTTACTAACATGATGCATCTGTTATATTTTGTCAAAATTCCAGCTATACAATCTTAGCCATAATATTTTTCATATGCCCTATGGCCCTTCTCACCTGTGATTTCTTTGACTTTAGGGGATTCATTGTTTTGTTGGAGCTCTTTCCCATGACATGGGAATTTTGACAACTCCACAGCTACATTGGATGGTTCGATCTAGAAACAGAGGATTGAAAGCAACTGAACTTGATTACTTTGAACTGCTCTCCAGCTCATTCAGGTTAGTTTACATAGATGCTACTGGTTGTCAATAGTTTTCTCTTAAAGTTTATATTATACTAAAAAAAACCATCTGTTACGGTCTTTATTGTGATATGCAGGTGTTTAATTGACTTGATACCAAATGCAAGCAAATTGAGTGACACAAATGACAAACTGGTTGTGGATGGGGCCAATGGTGTGGGTGCACATAAACTTGAACTCCTGAAGAAGAAATTGAATGGTTTTGATATTGAAGTCCGTAATTCTGGAAAAGGTGTGCTGAATGAAGGCGTTGGTGCTGATTATGTGCAGAAAGAAAAGGTTGTTCCGCAAGGATTTGGTTCTCCAGATATTGGAGTAAGGTCAGTGTTATCCCAGTGACTATTGGTTGTCAATCATGGAGTAAATGCCTACTGTTTCTCTTAGGACTTGACGACCATATGCTTTTTTTTTTTATAGTACTTCATGTTCATAGAGCTTTTCATAAACTATGCTATGAAATAAATCCCTAGAGTTGTTATAAGGCTAGTTTGATGACCATATGGATACTCTATGTTTGAAAAAGGAATTGTAAGTTCGACATAATCAGATAGTAACTGTAAGTGGTTGTATTGTGGATATATGGTAATTACTTCAGCCCCTAGCAATGTGCTTTAGCTTTACTTTTTATGGGATTTGATAACATCCAACCCTTCGACAAACCACGTTGTTAGAGGTAGTGGTGGAGACGCAGGAGCAGATTAAGCAAATTATACTTGATATTTTCAAACTTTATTTTCCTACCTGGTATTCTCAGATCAGTAAAGCCATGGAGAAATCCCCCTTGTATAGGTTAGTAAACTGGGTTGGAGGCAATGTTTAGTGACTGATCACGAGTCAAAATTTGGTTAGAGACCCTCACTTAAGATCTGATATAATTGCATCATGATGCCAGTCCAGACAGGCAGGAAGTAGCTAAACAGCAAGGAGAGGTTTCTCAATATGAAATCTTTTAGGACTTGTTTTTCCCTATTCTGGGTAAGGTTTCAAGTAAGATTACTATTAATAGAGTTTTTCCTGGAGAAATAACGTGGCATTTACATTCAAGTTTTTATTAAAGGAGGTCTTTGTTATAAACCCTACTTGTCAATCTACAATCCACCCTCATTTCTATCCTATTTTGTTGAAAACTAGCTGTCTTAACAGCATTTCCCTACATCACATAGAATTAATTCATTTGTTGAAAATAACTCATAGAAGAGCTGTTTTGGCAGAAGGATGAAGATTAACTCTTAGCAAATTATATATTCTTTGGCTGTCATATGGAGTTGACTTGAAGATTAAAACAGAATTTATAGCAAACTCTGCATTTTATGCTCATATTTTGTGACTGATTTGAGGCGTTGAAACTAATTGTAACAATGGTTTTAGTTTTTCAGGTGTGCAAGTTTGGATGGGGATGCTGATAGGCTTGTTTATTTTTCTTTGCCATCTGAAGATAGTGGCAAGATTGATCTTGTTGATGGGGATAAAATTTTGTCTTTGTTTGCCACATTTGTTAAGGACCAGTTAAGCATTCTTAATGAGGAGAGAGATGAAAACACAAAGGACAATTACCAACCTTGCCTTGGCGTTGTACAGACAGCATATGCAAATGGAGCATCCACTGATTATCTCAAAGGATTGGGCCTCGAAGTTGTGTTTACACCAACAGGAGTGAAATACTTGCATGAGAAAGCTGCAGAATATGACATTGGGATATATTTTGAGGCTAATGGCCATGGAACCATCTTATTTTCTGAACGCTTTCTATCTTGGTTAGAGCAAAAATGCAATGGGCTTTATTCTAAAGGTTATTTTCCGTTAGTCTTATTCTGGTTGCCTAAGATGCAAGCAAGAGTTCTGGAAGGTCATGAATTGTTCGGAATTTTCAGGTTCAGAACAGCAAAAAGCTGCCTTGAGACTGTTGGCAGTTAGTAAGTTGATCAACCAAGCTGTTGGAGATGCTTTAAGTGGTCTACTTTTGGTTGAAGCCATTTTGGGAAACATGGGGTGGTCAATACATAGGTGGAAGGAGCTTTATCATGATCTACCGAGCAAGCAGCTTAAGGTTTGTATTACAGGTTCTTATATTGAGCTTACTTTCTAATAATTTGTTTCCCCATCTCTCAATTTTTTATGCTGCGTATCCTCGATTTTCCAATGCTAAAAATGACACTCTTTTCCAAGCAGCTCTGTGAATTGTAGTTATCTTTTGGGAGCATTAGAACACATATATTTCATTAGCTTTAATGGTCTAATAAAGGCTTCTTCACGTGATTGGCAGGTCAAAGTTGCAGACAGAACTGCTGTTGTTACAGCAAACGCAGAGACGGTGGTTGTAAGACCCCCTGGAATCCAGGAAGCAATAAATGCAGACGTTGGTAATAGCATTCACCTACGTGGTTTACTGAGTTAGTGGCATATCAAAATTCTGGTGCATGATTCGTGATATGTTCACAGCTCAGTTTTGTTCTTCTTTTAGCCTCTACATTATCCTGTTATTTGATCTAGTTGAATGCCCAATATATATATATATATATATATAAACAATTGACTGACAAAGAAGCAAGGGAATCAGTTGGAATAAATCAGAAAAAATATTCGGGTTCCTTTAATTGGTTACTGCTTTCCATGTTCTCATTATTCACAAGTGCACTGCTATTTCAAGATCAAGATTTACTAAGGTAGAGTAGGTTTGAGCTACAACTCACTTTTCGTAAGGGAATTCAGCATCTAATTATTTAATTCACTTTTTTTGCAGCAAAACATTCTCGAGGACGATCTTTTATTAGGCCATCGGGTACTGAGGATGTCATACGTGTATATGCAGAGGCATCAACACAAGAAGCAGCAGACGATCTTGCCAACTCTGTTGCAAAACTTGTAGATCGGTTCCTAGGAGGATATGGAGGATCTGGATAGTTCGTGCTCCGACTCCTCAAGTCAAGGTCACTAAATGACGACAAAGGCAGGGTTTTCATTTGATTTGAATAACTCGTCTAATAAGACTATTTTTGTCTATTTAAACCTTACCATGTCCTCTGCACTATAGTTTTGATGCTTGGATTCCAAATTCATATGAAACTCTATAATGCACAGTAGATACGGCCATTTGTCATACTACATATAGAGCCTCAACATTTTATTTATTATGCTCTCGTATATGACATGATTATAGAATAAGTATTGATTTTAGTACAGTAGTATTTTGTACGCCTTTGCTCCTATTACTCAGTGAACATATCAAAAGCCTATCCAAGAGTTAGAGGAGCAACTGGTCGTCGGAATGCAGCTCTAGTTATAGTTTGCTTAGCAACTATCAAGGCAGTGCAAGTTATTCACATTTTTGGTTAGCAAGATTTGTTTTATTTCAGCTAAACAAGATTTGTATTTGCCTACTCTTGTATCTCCAGAATGTGGGGAAGAATTACATGCCTCAATGCCTCTTTATCTGTTCTTTTTCAAGGCCAAGCATGAAAAGAAAAAGGCAGTAGAGTCTATATCTAGTCCCAGTTAGCAGTTGCGTTAAGACTCTTAACCAGTTCAGTTGACGACGAGCTGCTCTCAAACAAATGCTTCATTCCTACGTCACCACCCTAAAGATATAAGCAAGTAATTTCTATTGCCAGATACCTCGACAGTTTCCTCATTCTTAGCGTTCGAAACATCCATCGCTAATGAGACAGATCATCGGCAGAACCCACAAGCTAAATCAAGAGATAAACGAACCTGAATTTCTACAACTTGTGTCCATACAGGCCCGACCCAACCATCCATACATAGATTCCCGGAAATAGTTCATAGATTCATCCTAAGGTTCAACTCAACAGCCTGAAATTTAACCCTTGCCTGAATCCTTAATTTTAGCAAACTTCAAAACAACCAAGGTACTTTGAGTTTGAAGAATCACCATCCAACTTCAAAAGCCTGCTTCCAACAGTACAAATCCCATGGTATTATTTCTCCAACTTTCACCAATCAGAGTTAGAATTGAAGTGGCTAATCATCCAGTTTAAGAACTGAAGCTCATGATCATTCGTTTCTCCTACACTTGCAGCTTAGCTCCTGGAGAAATTCAGCAAGGAAAATGATTTACATACATGAGGATGTAAGAATGCAATCCTTGCAAGCGTGTGTCATCCCTCGGACGCATTAAGAATTCTCTCATCAGTGTTATCCTAGTTAATCCAGTTTAAAGCAATTTGGTAAAACTTTTATCATCCTAGGTTTGCAGCTGCAATGCTAAGGTGTTTTTGAGAGTAACTTCATGATTTGGTGGATTAATAAATCAGAAAACGATTAAAGATATTGTTAGTTGACAGAACAAAATAAGAAGAGTATATAAGAGAAGAGGATCAGCTTGTAACAAATTGTCAGCAGAATACGAGCTGAATGTATATTTCTTGTTTAAGACAAATTATAACAAACTCAGATTCTGTAATATGAATTCACTCGTGTTAACTCCACGCCAAAAACAGCCGAAAAAATACGTCATACCGTCTTATCTTACCTCGTTGAAAATAAGTCTATCTGGTTACAAACCATAGAGATGCAACTTCTTCCCTAACTTGCCCCAGCTTTGGAGCTCCGAAAATCCCTTTTCAACTCAGCAACTCTTTTCATGCAAGCCGCCCTGGACTTGCCAGGAACTGCAGCTGCAATCTTTTCCCACCTCATCGCAACATCCTTGGGAAAAACTTTTAAAGCATTTAACAAGGCAATATCTTCTCCTGAACTCCACCCATCATTATCTTTCCTGCATTCAGCTGTCTCTGTCACCACTTGCTCATCATTAACTCGAGTGCCCAGCGGTTTCCTATTCTTCAAAAATCTTGTATACGAATCTGCATCATCAAGTTTCTTCTCTCCCAATTCCTTTGCTTTATTGATCACACTCTCCACTCTGTGCCTCCCATTGAACGCCTCCGCTATCACTTCCCATCTCCTAGGTTTCCCCACTGGATTTTTCACCATTTGTTTCTTTAAAATGTCCATGTCCGCTTCACTCCACTCCTTTTCTCCTTCGTTTGACGCCATCCCATTTTCACAACGCGCCAAAGGTTCAATCTTTACCTCTTTACTCGATAACCCATTACTCATTTCCACGGCTGGGATCGAATTCAGGACACACTCTTCAGATCTTATCGGTTTTGATCTCTTCTTCCGAGCCTGCTTTTCGGTCACAATTTCGGGTTCTTGTTCAATCGGCTCGAGAACTGGGCCTTGACCAACGCGAATGTCGCCGCCGGTGAGCTGCGACGGTGCGAAGGGTCCAATGAGTAGGGAGATTGAGACCCAGAAAAGAAGTGATCTAAAGGGTTCAATTTGGAGGGAGATGATTGAGAAAATCAACAAAAGCAAGGAGCAAACAACAGTAAAGGAAAGAAAAAGTTTGCTTAGTGGTTTTTGATGGGTTACTGGATCGGATAGTGAAGATTTGAATGGTCGAGATTGCATGTGAAATCTTGGCCTGGGATCGTCGTCCAGGAACTCCATTGCTAATTTGGGAGAGTTTGAGACGATACGAGAATTGACTTTGCAAACTCAGGTTTCTCTCGAGCTACCCTTAGGTTCTTTATATAGTCAATAAGCAAAATATACTTTAAACGACAGCGTCTCCAGTTGAACCGTCTCTTTTTGAGAAAAGCTGTTGATGCTCGCTCTTTGTACGGGGCCCTTAAAATACGTTGAACTTCCTTTTTATTATCTTCAAGTTCGTTTCTTTAATTCAATTTGGAAAACCCAGAAACCCATACTCACAGTCAATGACTCCCAACTCTTGTGTTGTCTCTCCCAGCAGAGGCTCCAAGAGGCACGCAACTTACTTGAAAAAATGCCAGGCAGAAGCAGTCACACACGTGTCGTCTACTGGACTTCGATACTTACCAAGTATTGGAGAGTTGGGTTTGTTGATGAGGCTCGAGCGCTGTTGGATATCATGCCTGAAAGAAATGTCGTTAGTTATAATGCGATGTTGGCTGGGTATGTGCAATGGGGAAGGTTGAGTGAGGCATGGAAGTTGTTTGAAGAGATGCCTGAGAGGAATGTCGTCTCCTGGACTTCGATGCTTTGTGGGTATGCAGATACAGGAATGATCAGGGAGGCTAGAAGGTTGTTTGAAGAGATGCCCGAAAGGAATGTTGTTTCGTGGAATGCTATGATTGTTGGGTTGATTAGAAATGGAGATTTGGATGGGGCGAAGAGAGTTTTTGTTGACATGCCGGTCAGGAGTGTCGTTTCATGGAACGCTATGATTGCAGGATTAGTGGAGAATGGTAGGGTAAAGGAAGCCAGGATGTTGTTTGAGGAGATGGATGAGAAGAATGTAATCACTTGGACAACTATGATATGTGGTCATTGCAGGGAAGGTGACGTGAGAGACGGCTACAGTTTGTTTCGGAGAATGCCTGGAAGAAATGTTGTTTCTTGGACTGCCATGATCAGTGGGTTCACTTGGAATGGATTATATGAAGAAGCTTTGCTGCTTTTTCTTGAGATGAAGAGTAACTCAAATGTAAAACCAAATGCTGAGGCTTATATCTCACTTGCTTATGCCTGTACTGGTGTAGGATTTCTTTGTTTTGGCAAGCAATTGCATGCTCAAATTATTGTTAATGGGTTGGAATACGATGATTATGATGGTAGACTATGTAAGAGCCTTATCCATATGTACTCTTCGTTTGGCATAATGGATTCTGCTGATCATATATTTAACAAGAAGTCCTGTAATTTTGATCTCCATTCCTGCAACCATATGATCGATGGTTATGTTAGAACTGGACAACTGGAGAAGGCTGAAAGCTTGTTCAACATTCTACCTGACCGAAACAAGATAACGTGGACTTCAATGATTTATGGGTACTTTAGTGCTGGATTATTACAAGAGGCATGCTATTTGTTTTACAGCATGCCTGATAAAGATGCGGTTGCATGGACCTCGATGATTTCAGGGCATGTCCAGAATGAGCTTTTTGCAGAAGCTGCCTGTTTCTTTTCAGAAATGAAAGCTAATTGCATTTCTCCTCTAACTTCTACATATGCAATTCTTTTCGGGGCTACAGGTGCGGTGGCATATCTTGACTATGGTAAGCAGTTGCATAGCATGCTGGTAAAGACGATGACAGACCTTCATTTGATTGTTAATAATTCGTTGATCTCAATGTACGCCAAGTGTGGGGAGGTAGAAGATGCTCACAGGATATTCACAAGCATGATTTCTAAGGATATTATTTCTTGGAACACCATGATCATGGGGTTTTCGCATCATGGGCTGGCAAAAGCTGCACTGCAAACTTTTGAAGCCATGCTGGAAACTGAGACTCAACTGGATTCTGTTACATTCTTGGGCATCCTATCAGCATGTAGTAATGCAGGACTTGTGAGTAAGGGGTTGGATGTATTTAATACAATGAGTGATGTTTATGCAATTCAACCAAGTGTGGAGCATTACATTTGCGTGATTAATCTCTTGGGGCGTGCAGGCAAGCTAAAAGAAGCAGAAGAATTTATCATGGGACTTCCTTTTCGAGGAAGCGAAAGCCATGGCATTTGGGGGGCCCTGCTTGGTCTTGGTGCATCCAGTTTTGTTGAGAGAAGTGCAGATATTGCTAAGCGTGCTGCCAAGCGACTCCTTGAGCTGGATCCATCCAATTCACCCGCCTATGTTGCACTTTGCAACATATGTGCGGTAAATGGCGAGCACATTGAGGAGCAAAAGCTGAGAAGGGAGATGAATATAAAGGGTGTGAGGAAGGTCCCTGGGTGCAGTTGGATAACGTTGAATGGTAGAGTTCATGTATTCTTATCAGGTGATAAATTACACGCACAGACAACTATGTAACTTGTACAATGAGCCTGTCCTGGAATTTTAAGAATTTGATTATGTAAGAGACATCCAATATTGCCAGAATAAATGAAGAGGTTTGAAATTGAAGCATTCATGTTGAAGCCATGAACAGTTCTTAGTACTTGGTGGGGCTCATATCAATTCTATTATTATTTTTCTAAAAGTGGTTAATTTCAAGTGTCATGAACCATGCAAACAATGATTTCAGGTTCCCAAAACCATAACTTGAAAGATACAGCATTTCATTCCCCTCCTACATACTAATCCTCCATTCTACAATCCTTTGAAATAAACAGGGACTTTTATCCAATGTTTTGAAAACTGGACCGAACCAATCGGTCAGACCCAAAAATCAGTAAACTGAAGCATGAAATTGTCCGATTTAGCCCGTATTTTTTAGTGAGTGATTGACCCGTTTATTTTACGGTCGGACCGGTAAAAACCGCTGAACATGTGAGAGAAAGAACCGGCCGGTCCATTTAAAATATCTTGATTTTGATGATTTCAACTTTAATGAATATTATAATTAGTGATTTTTTAGTCTTTTTAATGAAATATAACTACTGAGCTTTATTATCTTATTTTTGTGTAGTGTTAGTAAACTTATTTTTTTTATATATATTTTGATATTTGAAGGTTTAAGTTAAGTTTATAATTAGATAAATAATTAAATAGTATGTTTAAAAATTATCTTATAT
>JANZLF010000005.1:11075782-11102278 GCA_026546835.1 Erythroxylum foetidum
GAATGCATGTATACCATGTGCAAGTGCAACAAACCATCAATCATAGAGGCTATATGCTGTATGTGCATGCCGAGATACAATTTAATACTTCTAACACGTCCCAAATTACCAATAAACCCTTCCTATGGGAGATGGGATGTTACATTACATCCCACTACACATCTGCATTGGGTTTAGAAACAGCTTCTGTAAAAATAACTAGATCCGTAACATGTCTAATAACATAGTCTAGTACACCTGATAGACTATGTAATTAGATGAGATAGCAAGTTCTCAATCTAGTGGATTTACTTAACTGTATTAGATCTTGTTCACCAGGAATATCTGTGTCTACAGGTATGGGTTCCTGTTCCTGTACATGCACGGTACAATGACCTACATCTACTATATCTAACTGCATAAGTAGCGGATACGTGATTACTATAGTATCTGGCCTGCTATCATTTGAAAGGTCAAAGGGCCCACAATTATCATAGACATGGTATTCTAGAAACATAGCTATTTGTGCTCCACTATTCTAGTCCCTCATTCTCTATAGTAAAAGCTGCAGCCTTAAAGTGATCAAGATATCCTACTAAATGGCAATGGAGGGAACAAGTATGAAATATTTATTTATAAGGATTATACTCCCTCACTAAGGCAGGCCCATAAACTAATGTGTGCAAGGCTGTATTTCCAAACTTTTAGGTAATTAGGTAGATTAGTCCTACTTTGTATTGACTTCTTCAAGTCCTTTAGGATGTTGTTATGCCTTTCGGCAACACACCATTTTGCTTAGAACTATTCTGCATAGTGATCTAAGTCACTATTTCAACTGGTTCCAAATATCTGAGAAACGAATCTCTTAAAGTCCTGAAACACCATGTTTGCCATGATATTCTTCTCCACGATCAAATCTGACTATCTTGATGAATTTTTCTAATTGGTTCTCAACCTTCAATCTTTAAACAAGAACATAAAACTGTAATGAGAATAATTATCAATAAATATCAGAATACATTCAGAATTGCACTATGCAATTATATAAGGTCTACCGATATCTTTATGTAACAGACTTAACAGTCAGAAGTATGAGTTAATCTAAATATCCTTATTAGTTAACTTACCCCTGTAACGGTCAACACATGTTTTCAGATCATCAAAATCTAGAATTAAAAAATGCTTTCCTTGATCAATCTCTTAACCCTAGCTCTGGAAATGTGGCTTAAGCTTTTATGTCACACCATGTATGATTTCTCATTCATCAGGGTCCTTCATACCTCGTTTAGCAAGAAACGAAGAAGTATTTATCTAATTCGGGGTAAGACAAATTCTATACAAACCATATGACAAGAAAGTTGTACCATTATGTTTTGCATTAAACAATTGTGCAACAGAAGTATTAAATGCAATGCGTCAAGGTTTTTTGTCCAAAATTGATCAAAAAAACATATATAAAAAGTGTCGTGCAAAACCCAAATGAACCTTACTATAAAGTTTAGTACATATATCCCCTATATATATATTACTTCCATTTCTTTATTGCTGTAAGTCATCAATTCCTACTTTTCTTTATTTGGCTTTATCCTGGATATGAACCACTGCATTATGGAAACACCTTGATCAGATGTTCCACTAAATAGCCACAATGTACTTAATGCGATTATTGCAAACTAGATTCATAAATTGACAAGCCAAAGAGTAAGTTGATGGTCTCATTCGTTCCTTTTAAACCTCACACTATTGGTTTCTTTATGTCCTTAGGACCTTCATCAGCACTGGTTTGACCAACTTTAACATGTGGAGAAGATTTGAACTTTCTACCTTTGAGCTTAACAGGTTTCATCTTTTTCTTCCCATTAGTTGCTTCGAGGATTGTAGGAGTAGCAAACTTTAGTTTCGCCTCCTCAGCAACAAAATGGGCTATCAAAGCATTGAAATCCCAACATCTTCAATCTACTATAAAGATGAATTATTCTCGACATGTACTCCATTACTCCTTTTTTTTTCCGTATACTTTATAGATAATAATTCTTTCATCAAGGCATTTATCTCAACACCAAATGAGGCTGTGTACCTCTAGGAGACATTATCAAGAAACTCCTTCGCTATGTCTGTGTCCGAAAGTCTACTTAATAGATGGTTAGGAATGGATCTCTTAATGGTTATCAGACATAATCTGTTAGACCGCTCCTAGGCTTCATAGGCTACTTTATGATTTTTCAAGATCATAGATGTAGGTGGAGATGACCTATTCATCCGTATGGTCATATCAACCATAGCTATCTCCATAGCATTCAATACATCCTCCGTCCTCTTCTTTGTATTGAAACTGGTCAGGGTTTCAATAGTGACTTTGATTTTATTGACTGAAAAGGTGACTTTATGATAATAATCTTTAAATCAGCACAAATGTAGGACAACAACGATACTAAAACCATTGAATAGTATTTTTACTGAAAACCCGATCACATATATTATGAAACACCTTTGGGTTGAATACATAATATATGGGCCTAGACCTCCACACATAAAAGGAATCAAAGTAGAAATAATCAACTCTCATGACATTACCACCTGTGGGTGAATAGATCATTCAAGCAATGACTTTCCTCTATCCTATGCCTTTATGCACATCTCAAAATCTCATGTAAGGCCAACACCTGTGGACAAAATAACCAAACATGATATCAGAGACATCTCCTAACGTGTAAGCAAAATAATTCAAAATTATGACTCGAAAGGCCACTGTACTGACTACATTCTTATCAGTACTCAAAAAGTCTACAAACACAATGGATACATCTTTATGTTATTATCACATTCTTTATGGGTATATAATATGTGACAATGTAACATTAATAAATGCAAAAATCCGAATGCACAGCCTCATTGTCACACACTCGTACTGAAGACATTCTCTAAAAACTTCATTTGAGACTTTCACAAAAGAAAAACTCAGTAAAGTGACTATTGTGCGTCACCGGATACTGAATTGACCTCGTGAGATACGAAAACCTCATGCATCGCCCTCATAGCAAGTTTGTTGCATGAAAATTTACTCAAAAATGGCTTCAAAATGTCTCATATTCCTTTTTTGATCAATTATCATGCTATTCCAAACACTGATACCATATGTAACATGTAGTATAGACCTTATTATGTACTCCAGATCTACATGAAATGATAAAAAATGAAGGTAATGTGGACTACTTGATTTAGGTTTCATCCCTGATTCTCATGCCGATTCTGAGCTCCAAATGATCACGAACCTTTCAGACCTTTAGTGGAAAGTTCTCTCCGGGACATGAGTTAGGTCTTTCTACAGTTTTCTTAATATGTAAGCTCTCTTAACGAGTCAGAGATTCTTTATTCTTACGATTGATATAAGTAATTGTAGGAGACCTTAACCTTTATATAACTTTCATACCAGGCTTTACAATCAAAAGGCCAATATGAGTCCAGTTTACACTAATTGGGATCTATTTTCACCCAAACTTTGACCCATTAATATAGATCATTTATTGGATCATTTTATTATCTTTATCTGGATCAAATTATGTAACTTAACCGATAATTTATTTAAAAATCAAAAAATGCAATTAATAATCGTCCAACTTTATGGGAAAGACAAAATTGTCTAACATAGGCTCCTCGACATACCAATTAGGTATTAAAGCTAGGCATGGAGGAGCGAAGACTTGTTCACTTGGAAGATAAAGTTAACTCCTTATTAGTGGGGGCAAGAAAAAGTCTGAAAGGAAATGTAAGTTTGAAGCTATAAATACTCGATTTAATCAGTTGACAACTTGTATTGTTTCAAAAACAAGTGAGAGTTCACATGATCAATAAGGTGGATGTGTTGCCACCAACAACAACATAACTTAATTGGACTTCAATTACCTCCTTAAGATGAATTTCCCTTATTATAATGGTGAAGACGATCCAATAAGTTGGATCTGTAGAGTTGAGTAATTCTTCGAATTTTATCACACTTCAAAAATAGAGAAGGTGATGCTTGCACCTATCAATCTTAAAGGAAAAGCTCAATTATTGTTGAAAAGTATTGAAGGAAGAATATCAATTTATCACATGGGAAGGCTTCAAAAGTAACTTTCATATTAGGTTTGGTCCACCCAATGTGAAACCTTTTTTTTGGTGATTTAACAAAGCTTTGTCAAATATGGATAATAAGGGAGTATTAATCACAATTGGAAAAGTTGCTATTAAAAGCTAGGAAGTTGATGACAACTCAACAAGTCAATTGCTTTATGAGTGGACTAAAGGAACAACTCAAAACAGATGTTCAAACTTGTTAACTAACAACTCTATTAGTTTCCATTGGCTTAGCAAGATTGTAAAAGCCCTAACTGGTTAGAGCTAATTAAGGAAGAAATTAAGCACAATATTGCATTGCACCTATGTAATTAAAGAGAAGCTATAGGTCCATAGGAGTTTAAGCAAGTATTCTCTATTTTCAAAGGTTGCATTTATTTACTACATGACTTACCTTTGGTTCCTACAATTATAGAAGAATTTCATTCAAGGACCTATGAAGGTTTCCATAAAACCATTTAAAGGATCATATCTATTTTTTGTTAGAAAGGAACGAGAAAGTTCATCAGACATTTTATCAGGAACTATGATACATGTCAATGATATGAATAGGAGAATCTCAATCCAATAAGTATATTACAACCACTTCCCATTCCTTCACAACTTTGGCCATATTTATCAATAGTTTTTATTGAAGGTTTGTTTCCATTTAAGGGAAAAATAACAATTTATGTGCTTGTAGATATACTCTCAAAATTTGCTTATTATATTGCCCTATCTCATCTTCACAACTACCACAATAGCTTAACTATTTTAGGAGTACAATTCAAGTTGTATAGGATGCCTATTAACATATTTTGTGACAAAGATTTTACTTTCACCAATATCTTTTAGAGAGAACTTTTTATGTTGTAAAGGATAAGTTTTAATTTTAGTCCAACTTATCACCCTCAACTTGCTGCACAAATGGGAGTGGTGAATTAAACAATTAAAATGTATCTTAGATGCTTCATAAGTCATAAACCAAGTGATTGGGTTCGTTGGCTTGCTTGGGCAGAGTATTGTTAAAACACTAGCAGTCATTCTTTGTTGTCCTGTTGATTTTGTGGCCTATATGAAATTATTCAAAAAGTAAAAGGGTGGCTTATAAGCTCAAGTTGCTTGAAGGATTCAAGGTCCATCTTATGTTTCATATTCCTTGGCTTAAAAAGAAAGTGTGAGATAGTATACCAATTTAAGACTCTTTAGCACTGATTTGTTTGTTTGCACTCTACAAGTAATCTTAAAAAAGTGTTCTGACAGTGGAAAAAGGGAGGTCGTTTTATACTGGTAAGGGTTATCACCTACAGATGCTATGTGGGAAAATAAAGGAGATATTTTGCTTTCATTTCTAGAGATAGCAATTGAGGATAAGTGTGCTCTTTAAGGAGAAGGAATGTTATATGTTCAATGCTTTTTCATTGACTAGATTATGTATCACAATTTTAATAAGTCCATATACAAAGTTCTAGACAAGTTAGTTAGCTATTTTTTAGCCACTTTAGGAGTCCATTACTAGGATTCCATTTAATTCTAATTTATTGTTACTATTTTTACCATTAATAAGTTGCTATATAGTAACTAAGTTTTAGTTGAGTTTGTTTTATTTTTCTTTATAATAAGAAGTTTCAATAAAGAGAAGGGTACATAAAACTTTCCAACAAAAAGCTTTTGTAGCTTGCTAACTTGGAGGCCCTGCTTTTCCTCAAATTAAACCTTTCATCATTTTTATTTTTCATTATCTTAATTAAAATAAGTAAGGGCAAAAAATACTTTTTGCTTAAATTTTCCTCCTTACAATTAAGATCAATAACTAGGTTTTAGGCTCCACTATATTCCATATTTTTCAATTAAAATTTTTTGAAACTAGCCAAAAATTAAGCCTCTAATAAAAGAGTGAAGTACAAAAATATGAGAAAGAACTTCCTTTTAAAAAAGTAAAAGAACATAAATTTCTAAACAAAACAACCTTTTGATTTCAAACAAGCTCACTAATAATTTTTACAAAGAATAGATAAACATAACAAGAAAGAAAAACAAAAGTCTAATAATATTAAATAAAAATCATAAAATACTTAAATTGTATCGTTGTCAAGTTCTCGAAGCCTAGATTAATAAGATCTAATTCCAAAACTCATTCTTGGAATTTTCGTTATCCAAGCTTTGATACCAATTCTTGTTTCGTATTTTTTGTTACTTAGACTCTGAAAACTACATTTGCTTTCAAGTTTATCCCTATTTTTTTATAAGAAAGGTTCGATTTTTATCATGTTTTCTTTGTTTCTATAAATCCTTCAAAACTTGTTTCGTCTTAAAAAGCTGTTTTTTTTTTCAGCTTTGTAATTTCATTTTCATGAAAAATGAGTACAAGTTTTTCTTTGGAAAAAAGAATTGGTTTTTCTTTTTTATTCTCCAAAAATTTATTACTCGCTCTTTACTTGTTTTCGGTATTTAATAGGATTTTGTCCTTATAGATTATGGTGAAAAATGTTGTTTTCAATATAGTGTATACTTATGCACCCTAAGTAGGGTTGAGAAAACAAATTAAGTGTTAACTTTGGGACAAACAAAATGAGGCAATTCATCAGATTCCTCCTAATCAGGAAGTTAGTTATTGTATGAGGAAACTTTCATGGCCATATAGAAGCAACCTCAAACAGGTATTCATGGACTTATATAGGGATATAGAGATAGCAATGATAATAAGATTGCTTTATTACACGGTAGTGTTTGATTTGGTAATAGCAACTCATTTTTCGATAAAAAAGAGAGGAGCACCAAGCTAAGCACAATAACTCAACAGTTACAGCTGCTAATCATTAACTCCATAAAATGTTGACGATGATGATGATATACATCATAACAGCAAATGCATTAGGCTCTGAGCTTAAGGAAATTATTGTCAAAAACATTTTATACATCCAATTTGCCGAAGGTAACAGATTTGAGGGATGAAAGAAACAAGAGGATGAGAGATAAGATGAAGAACAAAGAATCTAACTCTGTTGATTTAATTTTTACTCCAAGTTCGCTATGCTACAAAAGAATGTTTAAGACTGAGATGAAACAAAACTATAGGTTAAAATTTAGGTCATGTAGCACTGTAGTTTGGTAAGGAAAGAAGTATGGTAATACCATAATTTAAAAGCTTAACGACACCCTAAACCTTGGCAATATGCGTCTCAGCCAGAGACAAATTGAGGTCTTCTCGAGATTGTGATCTCCTACTTTGAAGACTCATCTGACTTCGGTGCGGAGACCAGATGTAACCCATGCTGCTACTCTCAATCATCTGTCCCAAGCTGTTTGCGGAATAACTGTGCGAAACACCACTGGTTGATGGGTATAACGAAGACTCCATAAGCTGGATACTACTACCACCAAGCCCATGGCTCAAGCCAAATGGCCTTTGTTGGCTACCCGCAACTGTTGGACTAAGTGGCATCTTCACCCTTGCATCCCCTGAAATTCAACGTTTTCATTATCTACAGAGTCCAGCAAAGAGTACACCATCTACACATGATAATATTCTAAACTAAATCAGTTACAACCAGGTTGAAGTTGAACAAACTGATCATAAGGTTAGTCAGATGGAACCAAAATGCCACAAGGCCTTATCCATGCTAAACATAAATGGGCTTATGTCGAAGGGGCACCAAACATCATCACTAACCAACACGTCTGAATTATACCAAAATCAGAGGTTATAAATAGTAATACCAGAGCTAATAGGACTCCACCGCTGAAACCGGAAAGGAGATGGGATGCTGAGAACAGATGAGGCAGATGCACTGTTATGCATGAAAAGCGGAAGATATGATCTCCGGAAAATTCTCGGCATCCAATTGCCAACCCATGATAATGCGCAAATTAGCAAAATCAATGAAAAAAACAGAATGGTAACCAAAGCAACTGGATGTATCTTCATTTGAAGTAATTCATAACTATGAAGTTTCAATCTAGCAGAAAATGCCTTCCCGGCTTCAAGCAGGGCAACACCAAATGTCCAAGTAATACTTCCAGAACCAATAATAATTTGATTATCAGTGATGTGTAAGCCCTTTCTCAGAAGAAACACTATGTAGGGTGCCCTGAAGCAGTATTGTTCAATAAAAGGCTGTGGTGGAACACTGTTCTTTGCAACATCCCAAGTCTTTTCACAAAACTCTTGACCCTTCTCCAAAACATCATCAAGTGCAGCTTCTTTTGTCAAATTAAAAAATTTATAAACCACAAAGAAGCCAGATATAGCGTAGAACTGACCATATGGGCGTGGCAAACCATCAGGAAGAGCACAAGGTTGCAACTCACAATCAAGTCCCTGAACTTGACCAGACCATTCAGACAAATTAATAGCAATTTTAGCAAGTGAAGTGCATTCTTCCCAATTCGGAGCACCAATAAGCTGCACTTTAACTCCTGATTTAAGTCCTTTACCGGGGTTTCTTCCCTCAGTAGCAGGACTTGCACTATCTTGTCGATCAAGAGCACAGTGAAAACAGGTATATTGTTCTTGGTAGCCAGACTGTAAACATGGGTGTTTTACCACTATATTTCCCATTGCTAAATCTGGACTGGGAAGTCTTTTGAAAAGATGACCAACACTCTTGTCAAATGCATCATTTAAACCATAGCCTGGAAGAGAATAGGCACTAAGGTGATGGTTAACAGCTCCAATTCTAAGGTTTAAGCTAGTGTCATGTCGTGCATGTTTCTTCCCCTCAAAAGTAACTTGCAGTGAGGAGCCACCCATATCAAGTGCCCCAAATGTCGCTTTCTTGGGATTGGCCCCCAGTACACCTTTGCGATAATTAAGAGCAATCCATCCATAGTATGCTTCCTCCATGCCACTTATGATCCTAACCCATTCTCTGCGGCAGACAAAAGGAGATTGCTTCAATATGGACCATGCCTTGTCCAGAAGCCATATTGAGTCTGCACTGCGCAGTCTGCGAACCCCAGCTGTAGCGTAAAGAAAAATAAAGGTAGTCTTATGTGCATGTTGTGGGATTTGATTTTCAGCCCATCGAATAAGTGGATTTAAAGCACCCTTTAAACCAGATGTATTATGAGCCAAAAGATGTAACCCAGGTTCAGTCTCCATGCGATCATACGCACGTCCACTTGACTTTCCCGAAAGACCTTCAGTATATGATTTTAGAGAAATAGGTAGATTTCCACTTTTCTTTGAATCAACTAATGCCTCATATACATAAACACGAGTTCCAGTACTTCCGCAATCAAGAACAACATAGTATTTTGATTGCCCCTGAGACCAATATGAATAAATGTACAAGGTAATCAGATATATTAGGAAGCCAATCAGTATAAGGCACAAGAGAATCAAGATCATTTGCACCCACTTCCTCCTTACAAGTGGGGTTCCACCAGCCAGTGCTTTCTCCTTAGAGAAGCTCAACCCAGCATTCTCTCTCTGTAACAAATGAGGCTTCCTGTCAGTTACAAAGTTCAGATCCCTTTCTTCAACATCAAGACGACTAAATGATGTGAAATCTTGAAGAGAAGATGAGAGCCGCAAATTGCTCTTATTTACAGAGCTGGAAAAGCCAAACCCATGATCAGTAGTTTCTGCAGGTGCCAAGCCAGTTGACGTGTATGGAACTGTAGCAGACTTAGAGACTGCAATATAACTTCTCAAGGCAGAAAACAGATCAGCTATTCTACCAAACACCATTTTTTCTGAAAAGTTGAAATATCAGCAATTTGTTCATCGCAGGCCAGGAATCAATCTACTTAAGGATTTGGTCCCAGCACCCGGTTTCTTGATTGAATGCCAAGAATCCAGCAGACTAAAATTAACTGGAAAAGTATTCTTCAAGTCCCGCTGGATAGGAACTGCAGTTGGAAATGCACCAGCACCATCAATAAAGACCAAGAACCACATTGGCAATACATGCAGTCAAATCTTCACAATCCTGTTTGCAAATTTTCCATTATGGAATCTAGTTACTAGTGTAAAAAGGTTAAAAGCCCAAGAGAACATGTGTTATTACAACGTTATTCTATCTCCGTTGATGGTATGATGATTTATTTCCAAGATTCCATTTTTGTGGATTTCTAGTGTGTTCCCCAGCACGCAATCGTTGAGTTGTCAGGGGTTTCATTAACGAGCCAATCGATTAACTTGTTGGTTTTTACATCGTAACTGAGGGTTATAGACCGACAAATCAACAATGGAACCGAGCAGCAAATGAAGTAATAAAATTAAAAAACAAAACAAATAAGTCGGATCTCTACACAGAAAGCGCCACACTTGATTGAGAAACCTACAACCATAGCATTTGACTGAGTAAAACGGAACACATTTACAAATACACCCAGAAAAAGAAGAAAATCTCATCGAGCAAACATTTTCCATCAATCCAAATTCATTTGTTCTTGGGAAGAAAAAGAGAGATTTTTACCTGGGTCCGAGAATCAAAGCGGATCGAGAAAGGTTTAAACTTGGCAGAGAGAAGGGTGACAATGATATTGTAACAGTACAGACGATGAAGATTTGAGAAAAGAAGGGACGAGTTTGAAAAAAAACGAGAGGTTTAGTATATAGTGTTGTTTGTTTCCCGAGAAAAATAGAATTAGAAGAAAGAAAAGAGTTGTTTGTGTTTGAGATCCGAAAGGAAGTGTTACGAAAGGAGGCAGAGGCAGAGGCAGAGGCGGAGGCAGACTTCTAGTGTTACAGGTAAACCCCCTTTTCTGCTCCCACTGTCTTACCTTTTCTTTCTTCAAATTTTTTTCCTTAATTTCATAATATGTAAATAATTATTTTTCATGTTTTAGATCTTCTTAAAAATTCCCAATTTGTATTTTTGTTTGCTCTTATATATTAAAAAATGAACATCTTCCTTTCATTGGTTATTGTTATTATGGGCATTAATTATTGAAAACTCACCAAATTTGTAGTTCAAACATCATCCATGGACATATGAGGAGGAAAGTATCCAACTAAGCTCTACAAAGTGTAAGATTTTATATTATCATGTCCAATACCATTCTTTAAGACCATTAGGTTTTGTGATTCCATTTTCTCTTACAAATAAGCTTAAACTTAGTGTATATTTGGATAACCTTTTGTTCACTTATTAAATTGGGTATGTGACTTCCAAACTTAGGGAAGTTTTCTCCTCCCATCATATGTCTAAAAGTGGAAATCTAATCTTATGAAGGACAATTGTTTTTTCTTTCAATTGATTGAAAACTAAATAGCCAATGGTATGATGATTCATTAGATTATGAGTAGTCAAAAACCGCAACTGATTAGGAAGTGTTGATAAAATCTTAGAAACCAATCCTGTTTTGCTGGTTGGTCGCACACTCCAAAGCACAAAACAAAATTGCAAGACCATCCATCATGTTATTCTCTTGTCAAAACGAAAACAACACTAAAATGGCCATTAATTTTAAAAAAAAGTATTAAAAGAAATATTCACAACTTACATATAATCATTAAATGTAAATATGCAGTAAGAGGTATAAATAAAAAAAATATATCATTTCAAATTAGATATGGTATTTCTTAGAATTGGGACAATTTTTCATACCTCTTCTTATTTTTATTTTAATATTAACTAATTCATTTCTTTAAAATGATTAAAAAATTAACACTGAATTTTGAGATGATACTGACTGATTAGTTAATATTAGTCAGTATCATACTTTTACTCTTTTCTTTCACCATCATATTTTATTAACTCTCTATTTCTTTTTCCACTTAATAAAATTATTAAATTTTAACATGTTGAATAAATATGACAGAAAATTTTGTGATCATTAAAATAATATTATAAAAGTACAAATTACAAAATTAATTGTAATAATTATTTAGTATCAATCACCATAACCTATACGTTTAAACACTGTCTCGTTTATAATAAGTAACCAAAGTACTCCTGATTTATTAGATAATTTTATGAACATATATTTCTTCTAACTGATATCAAAATCACATGGATGGGAGGTTTACACAATATTTGGCTCTATGTTAGTTCAAGCAAGCCTTAAATCCACTAGAATATCCAGAGAAGGAAGGAAGAGATGCTCTTTTACAATAACCACTGTTTCTTTTTTCTTTCATAATTTGCATTTCCTTTTTCCTATAGACTATAGTAGTAGTCTCCTTTTGTTTGACACTCACCCAAAACCACACCTTAAGCAGTAGATAAGGAGCCAGAAGGGGTTTACTTTGATGAGAATAAAGCTCAACCCCCATCTACAGCAGGGTACAAATCATGACAAGTAAAAGCAGAAAAGAAAAGCTTAAACAGAGTGGGAACAAATCAGAAAATCATGACATCTAGAGTTGATTCCTGCTACGTAAGAAACTGAAGATGTCATGATCCTTTTGTGCTTTACCCACTACCTGATTTCATTTCTTACCAACCATTTGTTAGAGACAGAAAATGATGGAAAACCAGCAACCAGAACGTGCTGTGATAGAGAACCAACAAGATTTAACTATAACAAGTACCAATCTTCCTCCAAATGGTTCATTTTCCAGTCCAAGTGACAAAAGAAAAGATCTGCTATTATTTAATACTAAAGCAACAGCAACAACAAGAAGAGAAAAGATTCAATCTTTCACTTATGGAAAGTATTAGAACTATATCCGTACAACTGCCGACTACTGCTTTGAGAATTCAGGAAACTAGTAAGGGCTACATGCTGATCAGATGTGATAGCTGCAATGACAATTTTAAGCATATCAAGAGATCATTTTGGAAATAGTATTTTGGCTTCATCACTTTTCCAGTTTTCAAGTAACCTGCATATCCCAACTTCTTCAGAAAGCATTATATTTCCTTCAAAGTTTTCCCTCCACCTTCATGATAGCGTGTTCAGTAAACACTGGGAGAGGAAAGGAAGTGAAGACGAGAGCCTTGCCGTTAAGTGGCAAGAAAGCCTCTCTACATAACTGCATGGAAAGGATTAATACATTCCAAACTCAGTTTCCTTTTCTTAAGTATTTAGCTAAATAGAAACTTACTGAATTGTATATAAGAAGAGCTTGCAAATGTTGAGATATACTGATGTATTGATTTCTTACGATCATTTTGTAATGATACATATATTGACCTAATCTCAATTTTTGGCTGATTTCAAAAAGATTAAATACCAAAACATTTACATAACATGATTCCATGATTAGTCTCTGGATTTCGGTATGGTAGAAGCTCCAATAAAAATATGTCCCATCTGGTACGCACCCTTGTCAATTGCTGCCTCTTTATGGATGAGTGGTTCAGAGCCCCGAGCAGCAACATGGGTAATAATTGTTGCAGATGATTGTCTTTCTCTGTAGGATGCCCAAGTAACCAAATAAAGGCCAGCAATGATCAGGCAACCCCCTAAAATGCTGTTTCCAGATAGAGAAACACAAGTAAGCGTCCTTCTTGCACTAGCCTCAGGTGGCATACAAACCACAGAAACCAAAATTTTTTTATTTTGACAAAGAATTCCATCACACGTTATAAGATTGAGCAATTACAACCTTTTTGCTTGTTAAATATTATTGCCTCATATATACAATTATTGTTCACAAAGAAACTGATATTCCAATCAAGTATGTTACAAATGTTTCTACTTATATCCAATCGGCAATGTCAATGTGAAGAGTCGGTGATAGAAGTGTATACATAAAGAGATACGAGTTAATCAATATAACAAGTGACTGAGTTACTAATTAAAAATTAAACACCGAAATCAAACCTTCCCAAATAAATAGGGCTTCCAAGAAAGATTCTTGAAAGAATGGCAGATGCAGCAGGTTGAAGTGGATAGTAAAGTGCAACCAAAGCAGGTCCCAAGATCTTATTTGACCATGTAAGTAATCCATAATTAAGGGCAGATGCAACAGTACCCTGGAAAAAAACCATGTCAGAAAGTTGAAATTATATTATACCCTACTACTTGGCTCGCCCAGGAATTCTAATATTCAACTGTGAAACAGAAATGCTATTATCTATTACACAAGAAGTCCTAAAAAATCCTAAATTATTACTCCTGCACACAGAAATATGCTTAGGGAAATGGGGTGGAGAAGTGGGTAAAAAGGACGCAGAGCAGGCACTAAACCACACACTAACATCAAAAGACTTGCAACTTTTAGTAGATTAGCCACAAAACATACTAAACTCAAGACATTAATCAAAAAGTGCTAAATTTAAATGGCAGCTCCATACATTTAACTCTTCATTCCATTTTCTTTCCTTTTGACGACTGATGTTGAAAGATAGGAACATAACATAGCAGCTAAAATCCAACACTCTGCACTAGCATTTTGGACTAATCGGCAGCAATCGAAGACCCACAGTATTTATATTTATCTTTAAAAAAAATCATGATTCCAGATAGATATTGCATCTCCTTTGTGACTGAATTCCATGACCCATAGTATTTAATAAGAGGGCAAGCCTTAGAGCAACAGGTAAGGTTACTCTTTTGTGATTAGAAGGTCAAGGGTTCGAGTTCGTGTCCCGGAAAAAGCCTCCTTGCAAAATACAAAGGAAAGGCTGTGTATAACTGATGACCCTCCCCCTACTCTCGCAAAGCCGGAAGTCTTGTGCACTGAAGTTCCCTTTTATAGTAGCAAAATGAAATAATTGATCAACCTTCAGATCTAAGCATTTTTTTTTTTTGGCAAAACTGAAAAAGTAAGTTATCAACAAAACTGAAAATGCAAGATGCTTGTCATCAAGATTTGGCCAAAAAGGGCTTACTCAAAGAAATTTAGAGAAAGAGCTACCCCAAGTTGTGCTATACAATGATATAGTTTGACAAGTTTGACATGCAAACATTGGCCTCAGACAAACACTTACAGCATAAATGACAGCAAACAGCTCAGATTCTGTCAATCTCCAGTCAGTTGATTCATTCGTCATAAAGAAAGCTGTAAGAACTATCAACAAAGCTCCAAAAGCATATGAGTATGCTGTGATTGAAAGGCTGGCAGGGTATTTGGTTAAAAGCGAAGCCTGAAAGGTTTCCAAAAAATAAATGGGGGACATCAATTGTAATTCAACTAATTAGTGAAAGGCATGAATTATTACACATGTTTAACAAGAGTGATCCAACCAACCACTTTGAGATTTGGAGAAAATTATTCTAGCTCTTGTTTCCAAGATTTACAATATTGAACACAAAAGAGGTTCCATAAATGAATTTGAAGACAGCTGTGCTGATTCGCAAGATACCAAAATTATCAAAGAACTTGAAGTTGCTTGAAAGTAGGGCTACAGTCATTTTCGTTAGACTGTAGGAGACAGACACAAGGTAGTCAGTCATTCATGATACACTTCAAAAGATATACCAGGACTATAGTCAAGCACCATTATTCTAAATTATGTGCTTGGTTTTTATCCACAATAAGATAATTTTAAACTATGCGCTTGTTAACTACCCAAAGTACTATTAGCAAATCTCATATCATTAAGCTCAAAACTTAGGAGTTAACTCAAACTTGAATCAACTTGCCCACTGGAACAATTTCATTAAACATTCATGAAATAAGTTTGGCAGAGAGCCTATTAGCATGACAATGTGAATTAGACGTAAGAAGGGAGAGGCCAAGCTATCTAAATTGAGTTTCAATAAGATCATTGTAGCAGATAGTCATTCACAAGGCCACAGTGATAACATTTTAAAGGATTTCAAAGAATAGTCTCCCAAGCTATACATGTTAACCCAAATAGGTTGCACTACGATCTACACAATCAATTTGATCAGATTCACGTCAAATTATTCTTGGCATAGAAGTCTGGTTCAACCTAACCTTCATTTATGACTCTTCATCAACAATGTCTTCCTAATACTTCCTCATATTCAGTTTATGCAGGATTTAGTGTTTCTCAGTATAAGTCACTCTAGTACAAAGATCAGTTGGCAAAAACAAAAACATCTTGACTTCACCAACTTCCTCTATCCCACAACACCAAGATTCTACACACAGCAATCATAAGATCGCCATATCATTTTTCAGGTAAATTTTGTAACTGAGAAGATATTAATGTTCATTCCTCTATCACCCATCTCGTTTTGCTTTTCTGATGGAGTGTGTTGAGTGGGAATACTTGAAAGAGGAGATAACTTTTTCATCTATCACACAAGGCATATTGCTTGTACACATTCTGTTAAAGAATGATGGATTTTAATCAGTAAATTGTGTTCTTCCACCTAAAACAACATTCAGAGGTTCTTAAAAAGGTAAATACCTAAACTTCAAAGTAAAAAGTCAAAATCAAGTTTGATGCTAGAGGGACAACATGAATGCAAGTCTCACATGTTAAAGATTAGCTAAAGTGCAAAAGAATTCATCAAGTAGGACTAAATTGATTGGTTAAAAAAGAAAAAAGTTCACCTTGCTGCTAAGTTTCTTGCCTGAAGTAACATCAGCATCCGATTAAAATTCATACAATATTATGGGGAAAAGCATGAATAGTTAAATTGCTGGTCAAATATGCAGAGCCGTTGGGGCCATGCCCACCTGGCATCATTCTTAGGCAAATATCAATTAGAAAGTAATTAGTCCTAATAGTGTGTCTCCGATTTAAAATTCTAATGCAACAAACCCTTACCTGAATGGCGAGAAATGCAGCCATGCACATGCAATTCCCTATTAGGCAGATAACTCCAAGGTGCCACATTTCCAGCCCAAATTCCAGAAAGCTAGAGATAAACCATCCACCGGGTTCTGGTTGACCCCTTGCACTTATTTCATTACCTGCAAAGTCAGCTTCCTTGAATCCAATTAGGGCTGGACCACGGAACAGAACCATCAATATGGCCCCACAAACGCAGACAAGTGTACCCCCAATTTTTGCTTGACCTTCCATTCTAAATATATTCAGTTTTTCTGTACTGCAAGAAGAAGAAAACGTGTAAAATTGAACAAACAAGGAACAGACAATATGTTAAGTACACTGTTTGAGTATGCCAGTAACAGTATTAACTGAACTGTAAACGAGTAAATTTGTCAAACTCACCGCATCATCACAGCCAAAACAAATGTAAAGACTGGAATTGAAGGTTGTATTGCTGCAGCATAAGTTGGATTTGTGTAGCTAAGACCAAGAAGAAATAAAAGCTGATTGCCAAATATCCTGTTTATGATAAAAGATTGACGAGCAAGATAAAATAGCATTATACATTGACTGTTAACAGAAAGGATCTGATTAGACTGAAAGGAGACATGTTAGATAGTGTGGCTTACCCACTTAACCCCAGAAAAAATAAAGAAAAGAGGAATCGTCTGGTCATAGGTGGTCGGATTCTTCTACAAGAAGGAAAAATGAAATGCCTATTAGACAGACTTTTATGTTTCTACTCCACGAATTAAGCATTGATTTGTCTAAAGAGATTGACGACGTTACTTTGTTCACAGTGGGGAGAAAAGACATTGACAAAATAAATGCCCTCAATTCGAGGCATGTCGGCCCATTATCTTGAAATTTTTGTTAAATGAGTGCAAACCATATCATGGATATCACATAAAGTGGAACAAAGCCAACACTAACTAATTACCAGCTGCTGCTTGGTTGAGTTGCGTTAATGCAAGACTACAAACAAGTGAGAACACATAAAGTGGCAGAAGTACAGGTGGTTACAAGGGAATTGATGGACGTCCCTATGCTAGAAGTAGGATAAATGACATCCGTTAACCATTACACTTTCAGCCATTGTAAAGCAGCTGAATTATCTGAAATCTGCCAAATTCTCTCTTTTTATAACAAAAGCCAAGGGCCAACAAATGTGGAGCATTGAACACTCAATAACAACAAGTATGGAGCATTGGACACTCAATATTCTCACAATTTGGACAAACATCAAAGTATGCCAATGCATACTGAATGAAATAGAAACCGAAAACCAAAAGTGATTCACTAATAAGAATGGAAAGATGAAGAGTTTATCCAAAAATCCAACAATTGCAGTACCATCAGTCAGAATTACCCGTCCCAATATGCAGCACAATTCAACAAGAAGATCAAAAACAAACATAAACAGAAAAAAGCCAGAAAAGAAATGAGGTGTAGCAATACTTCTCACGGATATAGGCGATCGGGGCGAGAATAGAGAAAGCAAGAAGATCACGAAAGACACAAAAGACGAGCTGATTGACTCCAACATTCAAAGCCACCTTAGTAATCACATGGTACCCTCCATTGAAGAGCTGCACCAAAACCAACGCCGCATGCGCTTTCGATGCCTCTCGGTCCATAACTCCGCCGCCGCCAGCAATTGATGCCACCATCGGCAAGTCTATACCTTACCGTATCTTCCGTTCTCTTTATATCTCTAAAGTTTCTCAAGGTCTAAAGTTGAGACTACAGAGGGATTGAGAACATGTGAAGCCCAGAAAGGCAACGACTTGGAGGAAACTGAAGAGTAAAGAAATGAGGGAAAGACAGGGGAAACAACATCAAACGGAAGATGGGATTTGGAGTTTGGTGGTTGGTTGGTTATTGAGCAGCAAACAATAAAGATCGTGACTTTAAAATCTAACACTTAGAAAGAAACTCGGGGTGGTGGTAAATTGGTAAGGTGTTCTTTAGAGCTTTACTTTTTGTAAAAACTTTATTCTATTTAAGCCAGAATTAGTTCAAGTAAGGACTAAAGAGAGACACTTCACGTTAAAAACACAGGATAATAAGATTTCGTTATTTATAGATTTTTGTATAAAATGAATATTTCAGGTAAAAGGAATATCTACTTGTTTTCCTCACGGCTTCATATTTTTGCTTTTTAAATGGTCATGTTATCTACGTGGCCCCTCATCTTTTCATGTTTTTCTTATAATACAAGAATTTGTAATTATTATTTTTATGTTTTTAATTAAAAATTGTTCGAGCTGAATAGTTATTATAGTTCTTAAAATATACAAACCACACTTACTAATATTTAGAGGTCATATAAAATAAATATAAATCTCTGATATTAGAAAGTTTTAAATAATTTTTTTAATTAAAATAAAACATTCTCTAAGTATTAAATATTGGAAATACATATACAAATATAATTTTTTACCTTAAAGTCTCATTTGGTAACCAATAACGAAGGAATCAGAATAAAAGAAATAGAAATGAGAATGAAAATAAAAAATCAGAATATGAAAGAAATTAATGATTATATTTGTTTGGTATAAATTAAACAAAATTAATAGTTATTTTAATATTTACTAGTAATTATTTAAAATGATAATGACAAAGTTTTTCTTATATTTAGTTATGATATAATTTATCTTGTACATAATTAATTACAATTACAATAACAACAATAACATCGAGTATGAATTTCGTTGATATGCAGGATTTGAGGAAGTCCAATAGTGTGCAACCTTATCTCTAATTAGTAGAGAGACTGTTTTTAATTGACCCATATGAAAAGAGGGAAAACGAGAGAGAGGATACAAGTATCAATGAACTAAAATAGAATAATTATTAAAGAAATTAATATAAAAATTCGTAATATATAATTTTGATAATAATATTATGATAAGAATCAATATATTGGTAATATATTAATAATAACTTTAATAATACTCTAAAGGCTATGATGAATGCCTTTAAGGAGAAAATTAAAAGGGCTTCATCAATGGTAGTTTGGAGAAGCTTGCGTCTGATTCGCCTTAAACGAGTTGTTTGGGAACTTGTAACTCTATGCTAATTTCATAGATTTTTCACTCGATCGAGAAATCCATTAAGCCTATAGTTGCTTACGAGGAGATCGCTAACGCAATTTGGGATGATTTACGAAATCATTTTTGGATCACAAATGCTTCATTGATCAATGAGTTAAAGGCAATAATCGCTTTACTATGACAATAGGGTGGGACGGTAATGGATTATTATACAAAATTAAAGGGAATGTAGGATTAGATCATTAGCTATTCTAAGGTCCTAAATTGAACTTGTAGAGCTACACACGAATTCCTTCATGAGCCCAAAGAGGAGAAGTTGCACCAATTCCTTATGGGGTTGGATGATGCAGTCTTTAAAACTATTTGATCTTAGATATTGAGCATGGATCCTTCTGCCTACCTTCAACAAGGCTTATGCCTTAGTTACTAAAGAAGAACATCACATGTTGATTGCTCGAGATCAGGAAGCACATGTTGAGACAGTGCCTATAGCAGTGCAAATTCTGACCAAACCAATAAGTTGGATAATTGTGGCAAAAAGGGGGCAGCGACAAGTGATGTACGTACTAAAATAAGACTAGCCACAAAGTTTTGGAATGCATTGGGATCATTGACTATCCCAATTAGTGGAGAGGACCACGAGGTTGAGGTCATTATGAGCCAGGCGGGGCTAAAGCTTTTTATGTTGCATGAGGAAAATCTGAGACCAATAGCAACATTCTAGGTTTGTCAAGTGAATAGTTTCAGAAACTGTTAACACTTCTAGATCATGATAAATATGAGAAGCTTTCTTGTAAGGATTAAGAAAACCTTACATAAATGTTGGACAACAGAGCTTCCAATCATATGATAGGTTGCTTGGATTGATGTGCGATGTCAAAGAAGAAATGCCTTTGCTAGTAAATTTTCCCAATGGACCAAGTCATATTAAGTCAAGATGTGACTTTAATTAGCGTCCTTTATATGCTTCGTTTAACTTGTAATTTGAATTTTATACATTAGTTGATTGCCGAGTCAAATTGTCAAATTTTGTTCCCTAATGAGCTTTGTATGATACAATATCATTTCTCAAGGATCCTAAATGGAGTAAGTAAGCTTTAGAGGGTTTACTACTTCAATTGTACGAGGCTACATTTGATTATGAAGACAAAAGAGAGGACTCCTTCACAATTTGGCATCAGCATCTTGCATATCAGTTAAGTCAACAAGTATCTTTTATTCCTGATATTAGTAGGATAAATTTTAAGAAAAAGAATATTTATGATGCCTATTTTTGAGCCAAAAAAACCCGTTCTTCTTTCCATTGAGTATTAAAAATGTTGCAAGTTGTTTTGATCTTTTACACTATGATTTATGGGGGACTTATTATAAGGCGTCATCTTATGGTGCCCATTGTTTTATTACTATTGTGGATGATCATAGTCATTCACTTTGATTTTATTTATTGAAAGAAAAAAGTAAGGCTAGTTAAATGCTAATAAACTTTTACAAATTGGAAGAAACTCAACTTTTATAAAAAATTATACCGATTTCTGAATAATTGAGTGCTCTAGCACACCACTCTTGCGGAGCACAGGCTCGAATATCACTCACGATGTTGAGTTCGGATCTTGCGAGAGTTGAGGTGCTACATTGAAGGTCTCAATTTTCATAAGACATGCACGTTGATTGCTAAGCTCGTAATCGTTCACATTTTTTGGTTTGAAATAGTTGTATAAGATTGGGAGTTGCATCAAATTGATGTTAACAATGTATTCCTTCATGGCGATTTAGAGGAGGAAGTATATATGAAGCTTCCTTTAGGATTCATTCTAGGTTATAAAGACAATTTATAGGTTGCACCAGGCTTCTTGAAATTAGTTTGCCAAGTTGACCACATTACTAAAGAGGTATGGTTTTATTCAATCTCTAACGAATTATTCACTACTTACTTTCTAGAAAGGCAATGTTTTTTTAGGATTACTGGTATATATGGTTGACATCATTTTGATTGGGAATGATATGATGACTTGTTTGAATTTAAATTCATACCTATATAAATGCTTCATTATTAAAGATTTGCGGGTATTGAAGCATTCCTTAGGGACTAAGATGACCCACTCATCAAAGGGGTTATTCTTATACCAAAGAAAATATGCTTTGGAAATACTATTTAAAACATGACTATTTAGTAGCAAACTGACGAACATTCCAATAGAGCAGGGTCATCATCTAGGCTTGTCTAATGGTGAATTACTGGCAAACAATTTGTCATATTAGCAACTAGTGAGACGTCTCTTCTATCTCACAATTATCCAGTCCATGATTTCAAATGTAATCCATATATTGTCATAATTTGTTCAAGCACTGCGTAAGGAGTATTTTGAAGTGGCTATGCACATTGTGCACTATACTAAGAGGCAACCAGATTAGGGTATTCTCTTTTGGGCTGACAATGATTTACATCTTAGCTTTTGGCAAATTAGATTGGGTCAGTTGTTCAATTTCACACCACTAATTGACTAGCTATTTCATGATGTTCGATTAGTCATTAGTCTCGTGGAAGATGAAAAATAAAGGACTATTTCTAAATCATTAGTGTGACCCGAGTACTAATAGTTGTAGATTGTATTATGTTTTAGTAGGTAGTTTGGTGTGTGTTTAATAGTTAATTTGATTATTTGGTATGTGTTTAGGTTATAATTGTGTTAGTTTACTAAATATTTTTGTTTTACGTGTTTTATGCTTAGAGCATGCTTTTGAGCTTCAATGTTGTGTATTTGAGGTGCCTTAATGAGTTTGTCACTGTTTCACGGCCAATATCAAATAACAGAGGGGTTTTGAAGGGAACCCGGGCCATAACACAGGCCTACGATCATGGCAGGCAGGCCACGATTATGACAGAAGCATCAGGATTGGCCTACGATTGTGTGACAAAAGCTCCGGGATTGGTCTACAATCGTGGCCTACATGCTATGATTGTGACAGAGAGCCTACTCAAGAGCCATAATCGTGTCATATAGGCCACGATCGTGGTCAACATCAGGACACACATGGGGACACTTCTAGACTCAAGTTTTTAAGAGATTTTTCAGTCTTTTGAGACCCAGAAAAGACCCTAGGTTACACCAAATAAAAAAATCCAAGACCTTCCTTACACAATTTAGAAAGGCAGCAGCCACCATACAAATTTTTCTCTCGACTATTTACGGAAAGTCACAAGCTACCAGAACAAAAGGTGGGAATCGGGACTGATAATCAAGAGCTTCCATCAAGCTTCCATTTTCCAGATTTTCAGATACAAAATGGGAAGAAAACTACCATTGTATTTGTTTTATTTTTTTTATTATGTTTTGGATTTTGGAGAATATGGATATGGTTAAACTTGTTTCTATTATGAGTGGTTGAATTTATTATAGAGATTATTTTTAAACTACTTGTTGAACCCTTACTTTGTTGTTTTGAATGAATGAACGCTTTTGATAAATGTTGTACTTAAACCTTATAATATATTGAGAAATTGAGTTAAGTAAATTATGTAAGGCTTTACAATGAGAGTTGGCACCCTATAGACCTGCATTTATAAAGTTAATTGATTAGTTAGAGAAAGATCTTGATTAATTAGTTGATTACCCATAGGATAGCGTTATAACTAGGTAAATTGGTGGAATAATTTTGTAGATTGAGAGAGTGCATAGTAAATTCCATTAAATTTGGCTTGGGATATTTGATTACACCTTGAGAGAGGGTGATTGAAGCATTAGGATATCTTAGGTGAGGCATAATTCAATCAACAAAGGAAGGAGCAGGGTCGTTCCTATCGTTTTATAGGCCCTGGGTGAAATTAAAAAAAAAGGCCTCAATAAATCGATAATATATTTAAGTTTACATATTTGTATGAAACATAAATAACTCAATTTATAAGTTTACATAATTAACTAAATATTAAATGACATAACACTAACAAATACACAGAGGATCATGATTTATGAAAAACAATTTTTCCGTGCATTTCTAGATGCAAAATCATTAATAATATTAGCAAGATCAATATTGTCCAACATCCTTTTCAATACATAATATAGCTAAATCATCCAACCTTTCTTGTGACATTGATTATCTCAAGTAGATTTTCAATAATTTTAACTTTGAAAAACTTCTCTCAGCTGATGCTACAATCACAGGTATAGTTAATAGAATTCGATAAGCAATTGAAACATTTGGATACCAATCTGCAGTTTTAACAAATTCTAAAATTTTAACTAATAACATTAACGCATTTGGCAAAGTCATTTGCAATACTTTTAATTCAGAAAAATGATCATCTAAATCCACATCTGACACATTATCATGAGAAAAAGTCGTCGTAAAATTAGTACAATATTCTCTTAATTCGTTATCATCTAATGACTTCAACTTCTTTGGATCAAATAAGAATCTAAAAATATTATCAAATGTCGTTAATTATTCAAATATATTCTTTAACGAAGTAATTACCATATCTACAATAACTAGAAAGTAATTAACCCTAAAAGAATCCTCAGCTGATTGTATTTCTCCATTATGGTTAATTTCATCAAATTGTCTTTTTCTAATAACACAACGTCTAGTTAGAAATATAGACTCTATATTCATCTCAAGCGCAAGACTTTTGGCAATATTCATACTAGAGCTAAACCCTTTATCTCTATATTTCTCAAAAAATACCATCACACCTTCTAATTACTTTATGGTAGCATTAATGCACATAGATTTAAATTGCATCTTTTTACTCACCATGTTAATAGCGAATAAAATATCATACCAAGTAAAAACTCAAAACTTTTAAGTACACTAACCAAGCTTTCTGCTTTACTCTTTGACTTAGCATCATCACAAGATCTAGATAATTTTATCAAAGCCAATCTTATTTGAGGAGCTTGAAATCTAATAGCGTTAATACTTTTTATTCGACTCTCCCAACGAGTGTTGGACAATGATTTTATACTTAAGCCTAAAACATTATCAAACAAAACCTTCCACGTTTTAGGAGAACTTGGAAATAATGCATATATACGTTACACGGCTCCAAAAAATAAAACAACTTTAATACAAGAATGTGTCATATCACTAAGAGTAATATTAAGATTATGACAAGCACATAGTATATATAATGCTCTTGGATTTATTTCAAGTAATCTGGAAATTGTATTTGTGCATATTTCAATGATTGGGCCATAACTTCTTCTATGGTTATGCAATTGAGATGAGTTTTAGTTTGAATTAAACTAGAGGTATTTGGCTATATTTCTTATGAAGGAAGTGTTGTTCAATTTTGGCTTGAAGAGTTCCAAATTTTGACTTGAATGTGGCAATGTGTGTAGGGATGAATAGTGCAACTTTAGTGACACTAAAGTTGAATTTGTGATCTGAAACTTTGTAAATTTTTTCTAGATTGATTTAGGCAGATTTTACTCAATTGGTCTTCATGAAAGTTGTAGCTTTTCTCGATAGCTTTCTATCTCCATAAAATATGCCATTTTTCGACATTGGAGTTGATAGTTATGAGTGATTGAAATATGGATATGGTTTATGTGATATTTTAATAATCTTTAACAGGGAAACCATAATCATGTGGAAATTTGACCTAGTTAGAGGTAGAATTTGCTTCTAGGTTCTTTGTGTTCTGATCTTTCCATTGATATAAAGCATGGAATTTTTGGACAATGGGATAGGAAGTTATGACTTTTAGAAGATTGTGGTACTATTTAGGATTAAATTTAAAGGCAGTAACTTTGATTGAGATTTTGTCTCCCTTAGAGATGGAATTGGTTTTTGAGTCCCTCATGGACATTGTAGAGCTATCTTTGATCTTTTCATTTATATAAAGCATGGAATTTTTGGACAATGGGATAGGAAGTTATGATTTTTAGAAGATTATGGTACTGTTTAGGATGACATTTAATGGTCAGTAAGTTTGATTGAGATTTTGACTCCTTTATAGATGGAATTGGTTTTCCAGTCCTTCATGGACATTGTATAGATTTCTTTTATCTTTCCATTGGTACCTAATTTTTCAAATTGAACTCTTGAGTGAAAAGTTATACATTTTAGAAATTCAGATGAAGAAGAGAGGAAAACAAAAAGAAAAAAAAGGAATATAGAAAATTGCAGCCTCGCGGTCGCGACAACATCGCGTCGCTAGACGGCTCTCCGTCGCGATCGCGAGTAGCTCATTTTGAGGCTACTCATGATCATGAGCCACTCGCGATCGCGAGCCGGCCCTTTTGGGCCAGCCAGCTCCTGAGCCGACTCGCGAGCCTGTCAGCGAGCCGTCGCGCATGCGACACGGCTCGCCGACTCACCGGCCCTTCCTCCACTCTTTTGCTTTTAACTTGTCCATCCGACCTCCGATTGACCTGATTTTTGAAGCATCAGATTCTTAAGACATTTATATACCTCTATATAAGAATTTGTGGATTTTTAGATCAAATTGAAAATGATGGATTGAATCAAAGTGAGAGGATCAATTAAACGACTATGAGGTGATTATTTTCGGAACATCCGTCAATGTTTTAGCAATACCTTGACCTATAGAAATCGAAATTAAGTAATTTTGGTGTCTATTGATTTCTGAAACATAGGAGAACATTTCTAGTAAAGATAGGTTGCCTAGGTTACCTTATGTTGACTGTCTCATTGATCGGGAGCAGTAGAACTGAAAGTACGTGTTTTAGAAAAATTGAAATAATTTCATGAGCAATAAATTGTGAGTTTAATGGTTTTAGTGCAGCTTAAACCTAGGAATAAATAAG
>JANZLF010000005.1:11161293-11176122 GCA_026546835.1 Erythroxylum foetidum
TAAGAATGTCGTGGAAGCTTACAACACTAGGGTTAATTATAAAACCATTAAGTATAAGACTAAGTAGGCAAGTGACAAGTGTCACTTGCCACTTGTCTTCTTCTTAAACACTCTTAAGGTTCTTTCCAATTTCAATTCAATTTCTACTCCAAATTCTAATGGCTCCAAAAGCATAATTCTTAAAAGCATTTGTCTAATTTTCTAGTGCCATTGGATAGTCATTCTCAGTACCGAAAATTCAATTAGTCCACCACTTGGCAATTTTTTCGGTCTGGAAATTTTCTCCGAAAAATTCTAAAAAAATTTCTAAAATTTCCTAAAAATGTAAAATACACACAAATCACTCCAATTCAATTTTTCAAACACATTTTTCACAAAAAATTACATTTATAGACACATATGCCAGAAATGTCATTAATGCATGTACAATCATGTGCATGTTCAAAAATTACCATTCCTATATATATATATATAGGCCATATGATGCATGAATATGCCGAGATGTGTTTACACACGCCTAACCCGTCCCAAATGACCAATTTACCCTTCCCATCGGTGATGAGATGTTACATAACTCTTGTGAAATATCATAAGACTTGAGCATGTGTATTATCTTGTTGGGTTATTTCAATGGACCCTCCTTAGCCATCGGTTCATCTTCATTCTCTGATACCATGAGTACCGGGCCCCAATTCTGAACTATTCTTATACTAAAGTAGTATTCTAATACTTATTAAGTGTTGGGACTCAACCCTCGCGAGCCACGGACCTAATGTCCTAAGTGACATCCGAACGCGCATCCCACAAGGGTGGCATTCCCACACAAGTCAAACATAAAAAACAAACTCATTTCTTCTATTTCATAACAGATTTTGGGAAAATTCCAATTGAAATTTCAATTTCGCTTCTTTATAAAATTTGTTCACCATTGTCTTAAGTTTCTAATGACATCAAAATCATTTAATTTAGTTTATAATTCTGAAATTTATAGCCCAAATATTTTTGGGTTGTTATTAAACTAAACAGTACACTATACATAATGTCCATTTAGAAATTGAAAGTCTTAGAGACTGAATTAAAATTCAGTCTCTTTAGAGGATTTGTAGCTCTGTGTCTATAATTTATTTAGAAATAAGAATCATCTTTGGAACTCTATAGATCAAGTTATCATCCAAATACCAAATTATGTTCAATGAAATATCCAGTTCATGCTCTTCTAACTGATACCCTTATTTTGATTCAATCAATCTATTTTGAATCAATTCCAAAAGCTATAAAGTTTTACAGAGAGATAAAGAAATGTGTTAGGAATCCATTAGTTTAAAAATTAGGTCATTTGAAGGTCAGAAGACAAAGTTATGGTCAAAAGAGTGGAACATGTTCAGGTTTGGGAGGGAACTTGCGGGTCGTGATCGTGACAGACAAGTCCGTAAAGCCGCAATCCAACTTGTCGCGAACGCGACTTTCCCCTTCTTGCTTTTCTTCTTCTGACGTATATTGGTAAAAAGGGCATAACTTTCACTAAAAATATTAGACTAAGGTTATTCAAAGACCGTTTTGAAGAAAACTTCTAGAACTATAACTTCTATGAAGACCCTAAAAAGGTATTTTACCTCTAAAAGGGTTAAAATTGCAAATCAATGCAGCTTCCACGAAAGTCCATTCTATGCAACATCACAAAATTCTACTAATCATATCTTTTAACTCCGAAATCCAAAATTTTCATATTTTATATAAATGAAAAGCTAGAAAGATAGATTACAACTTTCAAGAAGATAACTTTATCTAATTCAACCTAAATTAATACATATTTTTCCTTGAAGTCAAAATATGAAATTTTCCCTATGGAAAACTTAGGATCTGCACTATACAAGCATAGAATGTCATGAGTATAACCATTCAACTACCAAATTGACTTTATTAAACTCTCAAATCTCCACTCATTTGACTCATCACATTCAACTACATCTCATCGTTCATAATGCCTATTTTTCTTGTCCATAACATCTCCCTTATATATATGTATATATATTAACAATTTATATTAAAAAATCATCATATCAAGTTGATAACTTCTTCAAATCTACCCAATTCCAACTCAACATCATCCATACACAATTATTATTTCATTAACAAAAAAATAGGAGTTTACAAAGCTTTAATAACATTCCAAGCCACATTACATCATCAGTATCAAAAACTGAATTACAAAAGATACCAAACCTAATAATTCTTGAAATGTGTCTAAAGTCTTGTTTTACAAAATCTAACTTAATTTATAAAAAATATTGCAAAAGTAGAATGATGCCTCGACTCTTGGTTACTCGATCTCATTTTCTTCACCTGAAGATGGGAGGAAAAGTGGGTAAGCTTAAAAGCTCATGGATAAAATTTTTATAATGGAAAAATAAACAAAACCTTTGAAATATTTATTTGTCAATACACTCAAATTCATAACCAAAATTCACAAACTACAAATCATGTATGCCTCAAACTTGTTAAATTATCATAAGCACATAAGCACATCAAAATGGTTTGGGTAGATCCATAAACCTGACGAACTATACATTTCCATATAATGATCTTGTGTAGTCGTAAACTTGATGTACTATCGTAATCCCACATAGTGGTTTTGTAAAGACGTAAACTTGAGGGAGTCCATGAAGGAGTTCAGTGTCACAGGCGGGTAAGCAAAAGAAACCTTTAACTTGGTCAATATGCACGTGACATTCTTAAATGAATTACACCAAACCCACATAACATGTAGTTCATGAATTAAAACACAGTTTGCCTAAATGGCACATTTTGGAATCTTGTTTTTTTTGTGAACATAAAATATTTTGAAAATTATTTCCGAAACATAATTTCATGAACATGTTATCTTTTTTTTAAAAAAATCATTTTCAAATTATTTTCATAAATCATCAACATAATATATATATCAACATATAACAAATTCTCAATTCATTCAAGAAGCAATAAATGCAACATTTATGATGCAATTGAAATCATTAAACTTCATTGAATCAAAGAAAACATTAGTGGCTTATTTGCTCTACTATAAACATATACCCACCTTGAAATCCTTACTTATAAACTTGCTCAAAGAGACCTCTCCCCTTGCTCCTCTTGCCTTCCATGATTTCCTTTAACTATAACCAAAAATTTCATTCAATAGGAGTTTCAATTGAGAACCCACAAGACACATGCACCAAAATCGATTTTTGAATACTAAAACCCAAACATTTCTTAAGCTTTATGAACCAAAACTCTTCCAAAAATTCCAAAGGATTAAAATCAAACTGACCTTAAATCTTCACCATATAAGGAAATTTTTGGCTCTAATGGAAGATCTTTTCTTCCTCTACCTTTTTCTCTTCTTGAACAACCTCAGAAATCTCTCATGAAGGCTAAGAAAACTCGAAACCTAGCTTATTTTCTCCTCTTTTCTCTCAAACACTAAAATCTCTCTTGCTCTTTTCATTATTTTCTCTTCTTCCCTCCCAATTCATGTTTTTCCATCTCTTAAATGGAAGATCACGTTTTTATCTTCCAATTTTACCCTTAACGAGAAAGAAATGCCCATTTTTCCCTTCCTTATAAGTTTATTATCTTTTAAACTTATGTGTCTTGCCAAAAATACCTTTGAACATTCTTATAACCTAAACACTTTAATTCCGTTGACCCATGCAATAAATCCTACTAACTTTGGCATAATTAAATAACTCCAAAATAATTAATCTATTAGAACCTCAAAAATTATTTAAATCATACTTAACTTCAATGAAAATTTCTGGGGCCAACATTCTCCTTCATTCTTACTTGATACACTTTACTCATCTCGTTACAATCATATTAGCATTTCTAAGAACACTTTTATATCATTAACAACTCATAAATTCTGAATTGAGATACATTCAAATATCATATTTTGCAAAATTTGATCTTCCTAAGTTCATCAATAAACCATTTATCCATCCTTTCCTATTGAATTCATATGACAATGAAATTTGGTGGAGAGGACGAATGATGTAGCTTGTGGTACAAATTTCAAGATAATCAAAGGTCCAAAGAAGTAGTTATGGTGAAAAGAGTGAAGAGTGTTGAAAGACGTCAAATAACAGTGCATCTTCTCTATCACGATCGTGCTTATGCACAAACATGCAACCTCATGATTTTTCCTTTCTATCACGATCATGCTTATGCATGATTGTGACACTCCCTTATGTTCCTCTCTGTCACGATCATTCTTGTGCATGATCGTGCACTACCTGATGATCCCTTATTCAAGCATCATTCCAGCTTTTTTTTCAACACATATTTTTGGGTCAATTATTCATGGCCATTTTGATAAGGAAAATGAAGTATCTAAGCAATACATTCTTGTAAACAAATGGTCCCATGTCTACTAAGTTTCTAATGACACCAAGTTCACACAATTTGGTTCAGTATTCTACAAATTATACTTAAAATACTTTAGATTATTCGCACATTGTCATAGCACACTGTACTTAAATTCAAGTCAAATTTTAAAACCCTTAAAGATAGAATTCAAATTTTATTCCTTCAAGAACAATATAGACATATGTGTCTAGTTTGATATAAACTTAAAATCATCCCATTTGAATATCTATAGATCAAGATATGGCCAAAATACAAATGCATGTTTAGTGAAAACATTCCATCTAACATATTCCAACACACATTTAACTTCATTTTCAACTTTACTTTGTCTCAAAACTATCATCCTACTTCTTCTCATTTCGAGAAAATACACTAGCCTTTTCTTTGACTTTAAAATCATTCTAGTTGATCTTTATAATAGCTACCAATAATCCACGTGATCATACTTCAAAATAGAACATGAACATATATCATCCCTTTATAAATTTCTGCATTCATTCTACAACATTTAAAATGATCATTCTAGCTAAAAATCATCTCTCTAATAATTTATAAATTATCACTCACAACATATACAAAAACAAGACATATATAAGCTCATTTTTCTCATCCATACTTCAACATGTTTTCATCACCATTTTATGATCTTTCAACATCTAACTATCATCATGCATGTTTCACTTAACATATTAAGAAGAATAACATACTACTTACTTGTTTAAGCTTCAAGATCTTCAAATTATTCTTAACCCTAGCTTTTTAACACCACACAATCATCATCATTTATGAGGGAGAGATCAAGTTTTTCTTATGGCATGATGAAGGAGATAACATATTCTTGAAGAAATAAGGTGAAGGAATTGAACAAAATCAACGTCATGAGGTGGCTAAGAAAATGTTGTGAGAAGGAGAAGAAGAATGAAGAAGAAAAGAAAAGAGAGCTTTTAGCCAAAGGTGAGAAAGAAATGAATATTGGTCTTGCAAGGGCAAGTTACGGGAGTGAGGTGTGTGGCATGGCAAGTGATAAGTACCTTGTGGTTTATAAGGGGTCCTCATTAATAACCAATCCATTTGTCTCTAATTTCTATTCTAGTTGACTCCCAATTTTCAATTACATATATCATTAAATCCTAAATTCATTCATCAAAATTCTACTACCATCTGACACTTATTTCTACTACTATTTATCAATTGTTTTGTCACTTGACATTTTTCCTAATCCAAAAGTACCCTTAATTTCAAAAAATTCTCAAATTTCACCAAAAATTCTAAATCAATAATATAATTCACCAAATCAATTTTTAAAGGCAAAATATTCATAATCCATATCATAATCACATTAAATTAATCATTTATACCTAAAAAATGTCAAATGAACGCATGAACAAATCATTGTAATATGTGTAATAATCAAATTCATGTGCATGTATATTATATTATGCATAAGCATGAAGTGCATTTCCTAATTTTCTCATTGATATCTCTAATGTAAAGTATTCTAGGATTTTAACCCTTAGCATAAGAAAATGTGATGTTACAATATAGATGTATATCATGCAAAGGTATATAATAGAAGAAACAAAAGAAATATGAAAGGAGACAATTAAATGGTGCATCAAATTGGACCATGGAAATGGTGAAAAGAAATGGGTATTCTAAATAATATTGTCATACATGGTTCTTAAGCTATAAGAAGAACATAACAACAGAACTTTTAAAGATCAGTTGACGTCCTTGTTAGCTTTCAACTCCAATCTACTTCTAGGCATTCAGGAGAATCTCAACAGCTATATAGATAAAATTCCTTATAAGTTTTGATTAAAAATAGATAGAACATTAAATGAATAGTATGATTAGATATAACAATAAGAATCATCTCATAGTGATCATAAGGGAAAGGGGTTTTACGATTCAAAGTCCAAAGGGGGGTAACTAATTTAAAAAAAAGGAATCTACTAGTTAATATGTGGAAGAAGAATCGAGGACAAGTTAGGCCTCACAAATCTTATTGAACAGGTAATAAAAATCTTTATAAGAGAGGAGATCACAAGTGTTTAGAGTTCTTTAGATTCTATCTCTGTCATAAGTTTTGATCCTATTAGGCACAATCTTTTTTTATTAATAGTCTATTACATCTTAGTAATTGGCCAAGTAACTACTAATGAATGTCAATTATTTTAAGGCTTATATTACATTCTTTATCTTATATAGCATAAACTTTATAGAGATCGTTGAGTGATCGATATATGATGTATCACCCTAAATTGATTGGGGAGAATGTTCCATTATTCTTAATTAGTGTCAATTCTAGAAACACATTACCAAGGTGGAATGAAACTTTGAAAATATTTTTCAAATGTCATTAATTGAATCAATTACTAATGACATAGAATTAATATATTTGGACTCAAACAAAGTAGGCATTAATTCCATGCTCTATGTCCAATCAAAACATTGTATAATGAAATGATTGAATTATGCAAAAAACCGTACACAAAAAGGATAGTCAAAATCACTTTGACATTTCTAGAT
This sequence comes from Erythroxylum foetidum, assembly GCA_026546835.1. NCBI lineage: Eukaryota > Viridiplantae > Streptophyta > Magnoliopsida > Malpighiales > Erythroxylaceae > Erythroxylum > Erythroxylum foetidum. The sequence goes on from JANZLF010000005.1 coordinate 11,168,230, forward strand.
ATTTAGGTGGTCATGATACGTTGCTAGATGTCAATATTGATATATGAATACAAATTGTTGAATTAGAGAATTAAAGATAAAATACAAGAGTTTAATTTATTAATCCAACATTAGAAAAAAAATTATAGATAAGGTAATAATATGGAAATAAAATTGACAAATGCAAATGCAAATTATTATGCCCACTAAAGCTTATTTGGAATATTAAGTAGTTGGAAAGCATATGTTTATAAGAAATTCTCCTTACTATAGATTTTATCCACTCAATTCTTAAGATTGCCTCTATCATGCCTAATAATAATACATACATATTGACAATGAATTCTAGTATCCCATTTCATATAGGTGAAAGCTAGTTTCTCCCAGTCATTCATTTGTTATCCAAAATATATGTATTTTTTTTTTCAAAAAGTCACCCATATACAAATAATTATGCAATGACTGATCTCTTAATGAATTTAAATAACAAAAATAAGGTTATAGGAACAAGTACAATATTATGTTAAGTATTAATATGCTTGATTCTTCTTTATTATCAGTTCTTCACTTAAATTGTGCATGTGCTCTATTTTATTCATTTTCTTCATCTCTTAATTTGTCAATTGTTCAATTGATCTATTTGATTTCTTTGTTCACTTTGTCATTCCATTGATCTTTATCTTTCTTATGCTACTTGATTTAGTTATAATAGAGCTACTTATAGTAACAAAAATAAATTCATTAATAGCAATATGTTTTGTTATTATTAAAACTATGAATTAAGACCTCATTTAGTCAACAATAAGACTTCAATTACCCTGAGTATTGACTTGTCTTCAGTAAAGATAAACACAAATGTAATTCTCAGACTTCCTACTATGGTCACTCCTAATCTTTCATTCTTAAAAGAGCTTTTGGTTTGTTTTCCTATTTAGAAAGCTCCACAAATCTTGTCCTTATTAAATTTTACCCTTGGAAGTTTATTGAAAGTTATTTAGAGTTGAGGTTAGAGATAATGTCCATGTTTGTATATCCAAGCCTTTTATGCCAAATCCATACATTTAACTTTTTTTAGTTGCTAAATTGTCACTTTACATATACTTAATATTTGATGCTGCATCACTCATTTATGCTAATATGAGAATATATATAGCCTGATTGTGAGTTAATTTATTAAATTTTTAGGTTTTTAAATTATGATGAGACGATATAAGTCCATAAACTACTATAAGAAAAAACTTAACTAAAGTTACAATATAAAGATTACTTATTTCAAAGCTTTTGATTCTATCAATTGGAACTTCATTTTAGCTTTTAGGATTTCCTATCTATTTTTTTATAAAATGTGAGAAATTGAAGATGTATAACATATCATAATAGGATGATCTTTTGTTTTCATGTATAGTTAACCATCTTTTATCTTCGTTGTCGCTCACCCATCGGGTGTCATCGATGTCATCTTTCTTTAATCGTCGATTGAGGTAATATTTTATTCTTTGATTGTTTCTAACGACATCGTTGAGTTTTGTTTGTTACTGTGTTTTGTGTACTGCTTTGATTGTCATTATCTTCTTTGGCCATCAATTCACTCTAGCTCTGTCAACTTCTTTCTTCACATGCTTCTATGACTTCTTCTGCATGTCGGTTGAGGTAAGTGGGTTTTATTATTTACTAGGTTTTTGTGTACTTGGTTTAATTTAGGTATTTATTTACAGTTTAATCCTCCCATTTTAACTTGATGCATTTTTAATATAAAAGGCCTGCACCAAACAAAACTTGTTAATGGTATAAACTTCAGTTTGTGGCTTTAAATTTTAAGTATTATTAATGTAAATTTAAGTTTTTTGTATGAACGTATATTTGTTTTATGATGGGATTGATAAATGAATGATTTTAAGGGTTTTTAAGGAACTTTAATATAGGATATTGGTTGAGTTGCTACCGAAATAAAAAACAAAGAAGAAATGTAGAAGTTCTATTTATGTGTGTATATAATGTGATGTATATCTACCTGTTTATATACTCTAACTGAATTTAACTAAAAAAGAAATCAACTAAATATTTCACAATATTAATGTCCATAATTCTAGGACTTTGGAGATGGTTGAATCATTAGTCTCTTATGTTCTAGTAATTTATTTGACTTCTTCATATTTTAAGTAGTTGAGCAATGACTATAAACCTTGCCATAATTTTGGAAATTTACATTGCTTAGTTTGATAGTATTTTCCTTAGTTTTTTATTGATTTATACTAGAATTGGTAAAATTCTTATTGGAATTGCTACTTGGCACTTGAGCTCTTGTGGCTTAAATATTGTTATTCATAGTTTCACTAGTTGAAAGAAAACTTTGACAGTTAAAACAACTAAGACAAGTTATTGTATATTAACACTTTTAAGTTTAGCTATATTAACTTGAATAGCAATTAAGACAAGCTATTGTATTATAACTATGTGGTATATGTGCATTTTCAATAGGTTTGTGCTCATTTTAATTGTTAAGAGAAACTCTATTATATTAGAAATTGGGAATTCCACTCATCAATTCCATCAAATAGGAGAGTTGGTGGAGTGGGAAGTTCATGTATTAATTTATGAACAAAGAAGACTCTTTAACATTTAACTCATGTTAAATGTGCACAAAGTATGCATATTGATCAAATTCTATAAATTCCATGAGCTTAGGAGTCACAATAAGAACTTGTTTTCTTGATTCACAGGCATAAACAATGCCACGTACTAGAAATCATTTGTAGGTTATTAATTCAATTGGTTAATACTTAGGGGATGTTATGTAAAGTTTAGATGTTATGTAAACTTTAGGGAACGTAAAGGATACTAATTATGAAATCACTGTTTGAAATTAAAAGTTTTGTAGAAATGAGTAACGTTGACAGATCTTGGATGTATAGATGATTAACAGTTGATGGTTTCATTAACCATAAGTTTTTTTAGGGAGTTGAAACTTTTATTCATTATGCATGTTCTTAACCTGCATAGATGGATGGCCCAAAGATTAGGTGTCCATGTAAAAAGTGTAAACACATTTGTTTCTTGCCTATTGATGAAGTGAATGGGAATTTTCTGAGAAAAGGGTTTGTTCCAAATTATTTTAAGTGGACGCAACATAGGGAACCACTGATTTGTAGCACCTCAAAGGGTGGTGAAGTACAATCGTCAGTGAACTTAAATAGGTTTCAAGGGGGATTGGATTTAGAAAAAAATAATATGGATGAACATGAAAATCCTTACATGCAAATGGTTTATGATGCAACTAGTTATACATTTCAGTAAAATATAGAAAATCTTGAAGAAGAACCAAACCCAAATGTGAAATAGTTTTTTCACTTACTACACTCAGTTGACCAAGAACTATGGCCAAATTATAAGACAATGACTCAATTGTCTTTAATTACTCGAATATTGAACATAAATTCTAAAGGTCATATTTCTAATTGTAGTTTTGATAAAATTCTTGGATGGTATAATGAATCATGGCCTCCTAATGATACAGTAGTTAATAGTTTTTATAATATGAAGAAACTTATTAGGAGTTTTGGTTTGCCTATTGAAAAGATTGATTGTTGCAAATTAGGATGTATGTTGTATTAGGAAGATGATGTGGAATTATAAGAGTGCAAATTTTATGGTCAATCTAGGTTTAAGCCTAGAAAGCATTCCATCAAACAGAAATTAGTACCCTGGAAGCGGATGTATTATTTCCCGCCAACTCCTGGACTTCAAAGACTATATGCTTATGATGTTATTGTATCTCACATGAGATGGCATAATGAACAGGAACAAGAACATGGAATAATGAGTATCCATCAAATGCACTAGCATATAAATATTTCAATGACATCCATTATGAGTTTGCAGCTAAAAGTTGAAATGTTTGGTTGGGATTGCCAACGGATGGATTCCAATCTTTTGGTCAATCCGGCCATCAATATTCATCATAGCCAATTATAATTACTCCTTATAATTTGCCTACATGGATGTGTATGAAAGAGGCATAGATGTTCTTGCTAGTGATCGTGCCAGGGTCTACAAATCCAAAACATAAAATTGATGTATTCTTACAACCATTAATATTTGAATTGCAGCATCTTTGGGAATATGGTGTTGAGTCGTATGATGTGTCTCTAAAACAAAATTTTGTGTTGAGAGAAACTTCAATATGGATCATTAGTGATTTTATAGCATATGCCATGTTGTCTGGATAGAGCACAGCAGAAAAATTGGCTTAATGATTTTGATGCGTTTTATCTTCCAAATTGGGGCAAAACATATTGGTTTGACAACCACAAGAAATTTATTTCTTCAAATCATCCATTTAGGCGCAATAAATAAAAGTTCATTAAGAATAGGATAGAAAGTTACAAAATTTGAAGATGATGAAGTTAATACAAGCATTAGTAAAAACTTCGGATGGAGAAAACAAAGCATCTTTTGGGATTTATCATATTGGAAAACCAATTTGATACGTCATAATCTAGATGTGATGCATATTGAAAAAAATATTTTTAACAATTTGTTCAATATCATAATGAACATTGAAGGAAGGACAAAAGACAATGCAAAATTATGAGCAAATTTGAAACTTTTTTGTAGAAGGAATGAGTGACATAAAGATCTTCTTACTGGTAAATACCCAACAGCATGTTATGTTTTGGACAAAAAACAAAAGGAAATATTGTGTGAAAGGTTGAAAAGTATAAAGTTTCCTAATGGTTATGTTTCAAACTTGACAAGGTGTGTGGACATGAGGAAGTACAAATTATTTAGGATGAAAAGTCATGATTGTCATGTGTTTATGCAAAGGCTAATTCCAATTGCATTTTATAAGTTGCTATTGAGCAAGGTTTAGGAAGTAATAAAAAAATTAACTTTATTTTTCAAAAGTTTAACGTCATCTGAAATCAATTTGGCTGAAATGGAAAAACTAGAAAGAAAAATTCTAGTAATTTTGTGTAAGTTAGAAGGGATTTTTCCTCCAAACTTTTTTGATTGTATGAAGCATCTACTTTTGCATTTACACATGATGTAAAACTGACTGATCCAATTCAATATCGATGGATGTATCCATTTGATAGGTAATTCAACAAAAATGATTATAATTTAGTGTAATAAAATGTTACCCTATTCGCTAATATAGATATTTGCATCATTTGAAGAAAAATGTCAAAAATAAGACTAGAGTTAAAGGTTCAATATGTAATGCTTATTTAGTATAGGAAGCTAGTACATTTTGTTCACATGATGTTGAGCAGCATGTTTACACAGGAGAAAGAAAAGTTTCTCGTAATGACGATAGGGGAGGAACAAGTGATGTTGATGGTAATTTATCTATGTTCACATATCCTAGATGAACATATGGACATTCAACAAGAAGAATATTAACAGAGGAAGAAATTGAGGTTGCCCATGGTTACATTTTATTGAACTGTCAAGAGGTTTAACCTTTCGTGCAGTAACTTCAAATTAATTATTTAGGTTTTGAAATTTAGTGTTATTCATAACTGAAATATGTAATAATGTTTTTAGGTTATATGGGAAATTGTTATGCGAGCTAATGCCTAACAAAACACAGGATGATATCAATAAAGAAGTGGGAAGACATTTTCCTCGATGGTTCAAGAAATATGAAAGTTTTCACTTACAAATATTGAAATGATTGAATTATAAGATTTAAGTATTCAAATGACATTATACTCTTTAATATGATAATTTCTTTTTTGTAGGCCTTAAGAAAATCTAATAGAGAATAAGTTCATATGTGATCTTGCGAAAGGACCTTTGTGAATTGTTAAATCATATCCAGTGTATTTCGTTAATGGATACAAATATCATACAGAATATCATGGTCATAACATGGCAAGAATAAATAGTGAAGTTTGCATACTGGAAGAATTGATGGATTACTATGGTAATTTATTGAGATACTTGAAATTGAGTACCCTACATTGGCAATAAAACGAAGTGTGATATTTAATCGTGACTAGTTTAATCAAACTCCAAATGTTGGTACAAAAGTGCATAGCTAATACAATCTAGTTGAAATCAACAAGCGCAGAAGATTTAGACAATTTAAACCTTTTGTGTTGGTAATACAAACGATCCAGGTTTATTATGCCCCATTTCTCATCTTACGACGAGATAAGACAGATTGGTTGGCCATTTGTAAAGTTAAACTTAGAGATGTTTTTGAATCACATGGAAAATGAGAATAGAGAATTGAAAGTGAATCGTTTCATAAAGATGTTTATAAAATAAATGCATCTGTCACATATGATGATAATGAAACTTTAAACGATCCATCTAATGAATATGTTGAAATTTCATTTGGAGAGGATGACAAGGGCCAGAAATCTAAAGAGGAGCCTGATTTTGATTCTAATTCTTCAGAAAAAGAAGATGATTTTGATTTACAAGTCAGTGATGATAGCGATTAATTTTTGTTTATAACTGAATACTATATTCAACAAATCAATTATTTCATTTTCAATATAGTGTATAAAATATTGAATTCAAATTGTTATATTTCTAGAACATTCAATCAAATATGAATTTCAGGTTGAAATATGCCACCAAAAAGAAAACAAAATATAATACGACCAAGGTTCAGACAATGATTCAGAGCTACTTATTGTCCAAGTGAAGCATCACATTCTGTAGCTAGAACTGAATCACATCCTTACCCTCCAACTACTTCACTTGCAGATGAGGCATCACCTTCCGTATCTGCTGCTACACCATCCACCACCCTTATTCATCCACTACCCCTATAGTGACAAAGATATCGGGGGTAATCGATACAAATGAAGGAGGCGGCCACCAACCTAAAGTTGAGAAACCTGATGGAAGAACTTACATCACAATCGTCAATAATCTATGAGTAAAAATACATGAAACATTATATGTTTATAATTAAGTTATATGTTTAATTTTTAAAAATGGTATAAAATTATTTGTTTTGATATTAGGTTGATTCCGTCTAGACCATGCTCAAACAACATGACATCCAAATTCAAGGAGAAAATTAATCTTAAGGGTTATGTATGGAAGAATAGCTCCCAAGCCATAAAGGAATTTTATTATCAGGAGTTTGAGGAAAAAATATTATTTTCATTTTTAATTGATTTTTATACATTAATTAGATAAATATTATTACATTATAAGTGTTTGTCAAATGTTTTTTTGTTTTGTTTCAGAAAGAATTTTTTGGGATTTTGAATTTGACCCAATCATTAATAAAGTATGAGAGAGGCGAGCACATACACATTATTGGGACTTTGTTGGTGCAATACACAAGGCTGGTGTACGACCGCCTTATATTTCTGAATAAATATGGAGTCGTTGGCAGCAGTATTAGACATCACCTGAGGCAATGTCCATTTTAAAGCGTAATTCTACCAACAAACATAGAAGATCGGGGGCAGAGAGTCTTCCTGTTTATATGCGAGGATCTATTACCTAGCATGAGCATGCAAAAAGATTTGTAAGGATTTACACTTTACATTTATATTCTAATTTTTTACTTTATTATATTTCAATTTAAATTGGTGTTGGAATTTTGGATTGAAAATATGTGTATTATGGAGAATGATGATGTTATAAATGTTTGGTGCCATATATGACTATGTTGTTGAATTATTTTTTTTATTCAATAGGGGTAAATGTTGGGTCCACGGGATGCACATATCGGGCAAGCCCGACCCATGTGACCACAACCTTAATCAGTATTGTCCCTTCTGGCCTTGGGTGAGTTAGTGCCTCGAACCCAAGAACTCAGGGTTTTGTTCGGCTTAATCGTAAGAGGCGTCCACGTAAAGTGGAACAAAACCCTGAGGTCTTAGGTTCGAGGCACTAACTCACCCAAGGCCAGAGGGGACAATACTGATTAAGGTTGTG
>JANZLF010000005.1:11183177-11194081 GCA_026546835.1 Erythroxylum foetidum
TTGCAAATTTAAAAAATTACCTTTTTATTTTATGCCAGAAGTTTGACAGGTTATATTCAATTGGTTTCTCTAAAGTGAACACTCTTGTCAATTATTCGAACTTGGATTGTAATCGTTACAGAAAGGGATATATTCGAAATTGGTCGGTGGAGGAGGAATCTCATCATCTTTACTGTAAATGTTATCTATTAGGAATTTATTCTACAGCATTTTACACGGTTTAATAATTAAGCATTGACTTTTTAACTGAAAATTGTTTAACTGGTATGATAAATGGGTGAAAAATTGAAACCAAGGATATACCACTCCATGCACAATCATTGGAACACTGAAGAAGAGGAGAGAATAATTTAAATCAGTCTGATGGTTTCTTAGTAAGCTAAGATTTAGCTAATTTTCAGATGGATATTTCTAATCTTACAATACCAACTTTAACTTTCACTACAAGAAAAATAAAGTTTAGCGACGAAATTTGTACACATTCCGACGGTATATTTTTTGCCTGTAATTTTTTGTCCCTTAAATTCATCGCAAAATTTATCAGGATAATTTTTCTCCATATTTAGCGACGGATATTAGTACCATCACTAAACAAAAATTCTTCCGTCAATTTTATCGACGAAAACAGATTTTTTTCGTTGGTAATTTGTAACAATATATTTTTCATCGATATATTTGTAAGTGCAACTGCTCTAATGAAGTAATTAAAATTGGAATATTTGTAAGTGCGTGATGGTATAAGAATGGATAATGAGTTGTTAGCGATAGTTAGGCTAGTAATTAGTTAGATCTTTTTTTTCATAATAGTGCTAGCATTAACTGAGCTAATCAATGACCTTAAGACAAGTTTCATTGCTGTGGTGGTTGGGATCCAGATCGCATCAGACAGTACAATTGGCAAATAAGGTGGGGATTCAGATAGTATTGACTCTAGTATTGACTTTAACCTGATGATTTATTTCGTTAAAAGCAATTGAAAGGATTGATGTTGATCTGAAGAAGCAAATCCTATATAATAAAATCACAAAACAGGAAAGGTTGTGGTAGAGGCATGAGCTGGTGAACGGAGTTAGGAAGGCGACTCGTGGCACGCACTTCCAAGTGCGAATAATAATAACAATTATTCAAACGGCTCACTGACTTACCTGAGAAGATCTACCAAATCATTTGGTGGACACCCGTCCCTTTTCCACTCATTTCCTTCATCTACTTTTTACTGAGAATTTTCACATATTAAAATACTCTTTTTGTTTATTTAGTATCTAAATCAAGTTTCCGTCAGTTTAATTATGGTGTAAAATTTCCGTCTATTATAACTCAAAACAAGAACTTTTGGTACCTTCTTTTTTATCCAAGTATCTCATTTGTTAATATAATTTCTCATTGTAACTGGATTTGTACATTACATCATTATTTATGTGATGAGGACATTATTGATTTTTTTAAGTGTTTTTAGTTATATATAGGACAAAAATCATACCTTAGTACCCTCTTATTGTTGGAAAAATAGGCGCGAGTGGTTTTACCAGTAAGCACTCATCAAAACCCACCTAATCCCTTGCTTCGGGCGAGGCAGAGGTAAGAGGTAATGTATGATGTCATCAATACCCTATAACTAGCCACTTAAAGGACTAAAATTCAGGTGCTTTTAATGAGTCCATTCCATCTATAAGGTAAGTTTTAATGAGTCGGTCTATAAGGTAAGTTTAAATTCAGATTGATTCAAAGTCTAACTTTTTTTTTAAGTAAAATGACATTATTTGATTTAGAAAAGTTAAACTTTGAACTTAATTAGAAAAAAATTATTTTATATTTTTAATTTTTAAAAAATTATTGAAACTTCATTGATATCTCTATTAAACATTATCCTTTAAAACCTAAACTTTCTATGTTCAATCAAACATTTTAATAAACCTTTATTTAAAGTGTTTTTATTTTTTAATTTAATTGATTAAGACTCTTTTTTAATCTTGTTTTCAAATTTTAGATTTTTTTGCATATGTATATATAGTTATTACATATATATAGTTCTAAAATTTATTTTAGCTAAAACAACGAATTAGATCTAGACTTTACAAACAACACGTTACATTCAGAGAATACTTCTGATTTATTCTACATAATTATACGACCACTTAATATAATTGAAACATGGGTTTGATCAAGTGATTCGTGGTTATAAAATACTTAAATCCATAAAAATTTGTGTGCACCACCCAAAAATATATACATTTGTGTTTTGACTTCTCACATAATATGTAACGTGATTATAATGTATCAAATGCAGTCTATAAATTAAATAAGTGCATTTTGAAAAAAAAAGGGCATAATAATAACCACTAATACTGTAGTTAATCAGTATATAAACTAAGATGTCTTTTATCCCACTCAGGCACGAAACCAAAATAATTAGCTTCAATTTCAGTTGAAATGATAATTGTTTTAGAATTATAGCTATTATGATACATGCATGAAAGGTCGTGTTTCAGTCGCTCATAATCAGAAGCTAAAAAAGGGTTTCAAAACAAGTTCGTTTATTCAAAAATATTAAATAACTAAAAAGAGGAAAAACATGTTACCCTAAAAACATCTAAAGCAACATTCTTATATACTCTCATTTGTGTTTCCTAGAGCTATTGTCTCCTTTGTTAAACGAAAGGCCATATTATGCATATAATATCTATTTTATTTAGTGCTTCCACTCTTATCTAACTTTTACAGTTAGTGTTTATGTTATTTCCGTTTTCCAATTCCTATTTTATGTCTCTTTCTGTGCACAGTAAGTTACATCTTCTCTTTAGATTTACTGTAGTCCCATTTGCATCAACAGTAATTATTGCAATGAATAGCCAACAATATCATTCATAAAACATTATGTAGAATCCTGGTTTGCTCATAATTTTTGATCGGCATCTAGTTCTCTATCTTCAAAAAAGCATTATGAATCTGAATCATTATCAGACCACCGACCAGCTATGGTTTCCAAGTTCCTATATATTATGTTACTGTAGACTCCTTGGTGCATGTCCTTCTCAGGTAAGCGAAAGATCTATTCTGCACAAGCCATTGCCACAAGAATACTGAGGAGTGGTTATTAGTAGCGGATTAATATGAGAACAGTCGTCTGATGGTCCAAAGTCCTGTAGAGCCATAAACCTTTCCTAATAATCCACTTGTTAGGTGCCCGTCAAGATCTAGTACAATTCTGCCATGCTCATAGATAACTAATCGTTATCAGGAACTCAAATTATTATCCTGTCTAGAAATTTTTGGAGTTTGAATATGAAATTCTGGCACTGACAAGATCGTCAATTTCTCATTAAAGATTAGAGAATCTATCAAACAAGGAGAGTATAGATGATAAGATTTGATTATTAGGAACATATATAGACAAAAGAAATTAAAGCAAAGGGCATGCACTAGTGGAAGGCAAAAACACTTGCATGCGTTATAAAAAATATGGACAAGTTGGTGGTACAAATATCACTAGATTTGGAGGCCCACCTATATATATATATATATATATATATAGATATAGATGTGTATGTATGTATATGTTAGTAATTATCTCACTTTGCACTTTCTGGGATTATTGTATTTGTATGGACAGAAATTGGAATCCGATTGATGGGTTCTCCTTTAATCATTCCTGTCTCCGTTTCTCTTTTATCTTTTATTCAGACATAGCCAGCCCTAAACAAAACTATATGAAAGCTTTATCTTTTATGAATATAGTTGTTTACATGTAGGGTATATCCCTTTAACAAATTAAACTCAAAATTGTTTTTTTTTTCAATCAACCTGAATTAAATCGTTTATTAGTTGAACACACATCTTTAGAGAGACATTTGTTTTTTTTAGCATTTAGATGTTTGCCCACCCATCTTTTGCATGGACATATTTTTAGAGGAAGCGAATTAATGTATAATTACATCATAATCAGATGCACTAGTGTTGCTATAGTAATTTGGGTGATACGTATGAATGCTGAAAAAAAGCAATTGAAAAGAAGAAAGAATGAATCACCCATCGGCTGTTTTTGTTTTTGTTGTTCAAGGGAGTATAAATGTAAGAATCAATTAGTCTTTATAAAGAAAGGAACCTTTAACTTTAGTTCTCTTCTCTGCTTTACTGTATATTTAGACAAGTGCAGTACTTTCACCCTCAATTTTCTTTAGTTGACTGAAGTTCCCACCATTTGAGTTTATTTATTTATTTTTGCTATTAGCAATCTAAACAGAAAAGTTAAAATTCCCTTCATTAAAAAGCTGGCATATACTATGCCTCGTAAATAAAACGCGATACCTGCTCTAATGCTTGGGTGGTTTGGACTGTATTACATACAGTTATATTCTTATCATTTATGTTTTTGGTAATATAACTTTGAATAACAAGCATATTATGCTGATGAGAGAGGCATAGGAACAGCTGACATGGGTTCAGGAGAGTGGTGTAATCTACATTGAGTTTCATGGAATTGTCAAAATTGCACCTAAACTAGAGATGAAGTTTTGACACACACACACACACAAACACACAATATATATATAATGTAATCCTAAATTTAGACATATTATCTTACATGTGAAAATGTTTTTGGAGCTGTGGCATTGGGATCTAATTTGTTGATAGTTATGGATAAGTACTGAAATAATTCATCGGAGAGTAGAATACTCTTTATTGATTTGCACGCATTTGAACGTGTGGAAGAACACATAGAAGTGATGCTATTTCAGTTTGATTGGTGTTTTCGGCCATTGATTAACAAGAGTTCGCATAGCTTGACCTTGGTCCCAATATGCAGGGAACACTGGACGTCATGCCATTGTCCTTTAACTACCATAAAAAGAAGTAACAAGTTAATCTCCACGTTATTTGAGCAGTTAAACTGAGATGGCACTTGTTCATTCAGAAAGAAAAATTCCACAAGACCATGATAATAGACATGAGAATTTTTCTGATTCACAAACACATAGCACGCGCATTAGATTTAATATGATCATTGGACAGAATGACAAGAAAGGAAAAGGAAAAGAAATGAGAGGAAAAGCAAGTCTAGAAAGGGCATAACAATAGCTTGTGAGTTTCACAAGATTGAGCCCTTGTAAGATCCCACTTGCTTCATGATCTAGGAGGTATGTGCGAAGAGGTGGGAAGCACCATGATTTGTCTAGTAGGCAAAACCCAGTTGATAGGGTTTCTTATTTTACGATCCCACGAACTCTAAAAATTCTCTTTTTTTTTTTCTAGCAACGTGCATGCGTATTAGAAGCACATTAAAAAAAAAAGAAGAAGATGGTTATAGCAGAAATCGGTTGGGACTGTCAGGTTGCATAGTATTGCTAGCTTTCGTGGCACTCCCTGTCCCATTTGGCTTCAGGCACCGTTTAGACTTGGATGGCCGGAGAACGTATGATTCCTAATTTCATGTTCAAGATGTTAGATGTATGAAATTCAACATAACTACAAGACATGGCTAAGTGTCTGTATCCATTTAACTGAAAAAAGTCTTAATATAGATGAAATATACTCTTCATGCCTCAAAATCAACTTGACTTAAATGTTCTTTCAGTTTGAATTAATTAAAAGTTGAAGAGAGATTGGAAAGTTGGCTTAGGGATAGCATGGAGGCTGGGCCAAAGATCATATTCATATGCCTTGGAGAAAATCCAGGCCTGCGTCTCTCTCGACTATATAAACACATGCGCCCCAACTCAGTTAGGGGTAGCCACGGGGAAAAAAAAGGGAAAAAAAAAAAAAGACAAACTATTTAACGTCTCCCTTCCCTCCACAACCACACTCATCATCACTAACGGTGAAACACATTAGTTCAGACTTCAGCAATTTCCTGTCTTCATGTCACTTAACTGCACAGTGCCAAAACCTGAATACGACAGCACTGCTCCAGTAGTAGAAGTTCCTCCAGAGATGTCTCAACCGAATGATAGGGCTGTCCTTCCCTATCCTGTACAAGCCAATTCTCAGTCTGTGCTCCAGTTATCCATATATCCTATTACTTTGAAGGTCTCATCTCAATCTCACCAACCTCGAGTCATAAAAATGATCATGCATATAAGTTTTTGTTTTTTAGCTCCTGTACTGAAAAGCATTTCTCTTTCTTATTAGTGCCTGACATATATATTGTTGATCTTCCTTTTTCAGTTTGAGGAGGTTGTCTACAAAGTTAACCTAAACAATAAGGATTTTTGTCAGGCTGGTACATCGATCACTCAAGAAAAGACCATATTAAATGGTATAACAGGCGTAGTGTCACCAGGAGAGATCTTAGCGATGCTAGGTCCATCAGGTAGTGGCAAAACAACCCTACTAACTGCTCTCGGAGGCCGTCTAAATGGGAAACTCTCCGGCAAGATCACGTACAACGGTCATCCCTTCTCGGGCATGGTAAAGCGTCGAACGGGATTTGTTGCTCAGGACGATGTTTTGTACCCTCATCTCACAGTTACCGAGACTCTTGTGTTCACTGCACTGCTAAGGTTACCAAGAACATTGACCAGGGACGAGAAGGTACAGCATGTGGAGCGAGTGATCGGTGAACTGGGATTGACTCGGTGCCGGAACAGCATGATTGGAGGTCCACTTGTAAGAGGAATATCAGGAGGAGAGAAGAAAAGGGTAAGTATCGGCCAAGAAATGCTAATCAATCCAAGTTTGCTATTGTTAGATGAGCCCACCTCAGGATTGGACTCAACAACAGCTCAGAGGATTCTGACAATAATCAAAAGGCTAGCACTTGGTGGACGAACAGTGGTCACTACTATCCACCAACCATCAAGTAGACTTTACCACATGTTTGATAAGGTAGTTTTGCTCTCAGAGGGATGTCCCATCTACTATGGCCTCGCCACTGCAGCCATGGAATATTTTTCCTCTATCGGTTTCTCCACATCTATTACTGTCAATCCTGCGGATCTCTTGCTTGATCTTGCCAACGGTAACTCTCTTGTCTCTATTCAGACATTTCCCTTGCTTATTCCAGAAATTACTTCATGTTAATTTTTCCAAGTGAAGGTGAATCAGCAATAGTAACTGAACCATAACCTGCCCTCATCAGAGGGTGGAGTAAAGTTTCCTTCTTTCCCCTGAATTTGGCTTTCATCGGCATGAAGTGGGGATTGCTAGTTGGCCCACTAAAGCTAATGCTTAAATTAGAACATTTTTGACATTGAGACCCACATAACCAACCATATGAGCATAGCTATACGTACATCGTATCCTGTCCTAAATTAGTTAGCCCACTGGAAGTCTTATAGGAAAAAATAAGTGGTGGGTTGTTGGTGTAGCCATGTAAAAAAAAATAAAAAATAAAAAATAAAAACTGTTAATAACCATTAAATAATAATCCATTTAGTCAGTTCAGCATCAAGCTATGTGCAAAGTTTTTGCAATAAGAGTTCAAATTAACCCTCAACGTTTCGAAACTATTAAGGCTTAAATCGTACTTTGTGCCAACCCTGAGGGACCAATTGATCCTTTTGTTAAGCACGGTAAAGGCAACACATTTTTTCCTTTGGACAATGGTCTAAGTTAGTTACACATGTCCAGGCATTTCTCCCGAGTCTAAACATGCGACTGAGCAAGGTGAATCCATGGAACAAGAACGGAAGATGGTAAGAGAAGCTCTTGTATCTGCTTATGAGAAGAACATTTCTGCAGCATTGAAAGCCGAGCTATGCAATTTGGAAGTCAAAACTTATAATTACACAAAAGATGCCTCAGCAAGTAAGTATTAAGCTTCATTCTGATATCTTTTACTTGCTATATTGAATCCAATTCAACCTCCTGCATTGCTCTTGGTGGCTGATGTTAAATATTGTTATTTAAATGTAACAGAAGTTAAAGTGAGGTCAGAGCAATGGTGCACAAGCTGGTGTTATCAGTTCAAGGTGCTCTTTCAACGAGGGCTGAGAGAGAGGAGATACGAATCCTTCAATAGGCTTCGAATTTTCCAAGTCATAAGTGTTGCTACACTTGGTGGACTCCTTTGGTGGCACACCCCAACTTCTCACCTTGCAGATCGGGTAAGGTTCAACCTTTTCTACTCTACGAAAAGACTACTCCTTTTACAAATTCTGAACAAAAAGGTTGCATTGCAGATTGCGCTGCTCTTCTTCTTCTCAGTCTTTTGGGGCTTTTACCCACTCTACAATGCAGTATTCACGTTCCCACAAGAGAGAAGGATGTTATTAAAGGAAAGAGCTTCAGGAATGTATCACTTATCATCTTATTTCCTTGCCAGAACATTTGGAGACCTGCCATTAGAGCTTGCACTACCAACTGCATTTGTCTTCATAATCTACTGGATGGGTGGTCTTAAAGCTGACCCGGTAACGTTTATCCTCTCCCTGCTTGTGGTCCTCTACAATGTCTTGGTGTCACAAAGTCTTGGATTGGCCATAGGTGCCATTCTCATGGACATAAAACAAGCCACCACCTTGGCATCTGTCACAACATTGGTGTTCCTCATTGCTGGAGGATACTACATTCAACAAATCCCTCCATTCATAGTATGGCTTAAGTATTTGAGCTACAGCTACTACTGTTACAAGCTACTTCTTGGAGTACAATTCGACGAGAACGATTACTATGAATGCTCAAAGGGAGTTTTCTGCAGGGTGAGAGACTTCCCAGCTGTGAAGTCTATGGGACTCAACAATTTGTGGATGGACGTGGCCATTATGGCACTTATGTTGGTAGGCTACAGATTGGTTGCTTATTTGGCACTGCACAGAGTGCAACTGAGTTAACACTTATAAGCTTTTTGAAGAGGCTATTTCGGACGCTATGGCACTTTGGACGAGTTTCTAATTAGGTCTTTTTCTTCTTTTTGAACGAGAAATAATGTTATGAGTTAGATGCATATCAGAGATTCTGATGTAACTCCGAGTTGATGTATTGACTGAAACAAACAGCTAAATTTTAGAAAATCTTGACTCGGAAAATTTGATCATTTTTTCTTGAGAACGAATGAAAAGGACACAGATGTTCAAGCCCAATTCAACCTGCGCTTTTTTGACGTGAGAAGCTTGAGCTTCAGAAACAAAACAAGTGGCCTCTGGTGGGATAGCTTTGCTGAAGTGCACCATCAGAAAAAAAGATAATATAATTATAGAGCAGAGGGAACAGACAACTGATAGTGACAGACAATAACAATCTCAAAAAGAACGGAACACATGGAAGCATTCATCTCTCAGTTTGTGACTTGATTTATTTATGTTGTTATTTTGAAACATTATGGTCAAAAAGTAAAGAGGCCTTGTAAAAATCTGTGTCCAGCGTTTTCTCAAAAAGCCAAAACAGTAGCGATAATCTGCTCTTTTTAACTATAAATATGGTTTTGACCGAATCCATTTCCTTCTAAAGCCGAAACAAAAGGGTTAAAATGAGAGAGTGGAAAGCAAAGTCACAAACTTGGAGATCTTAGTACCGTAACTTGGAACAAATACCGTACCATCAATACGGTGGCTTGTAGAATAAAAAGACGAATTTCAGCAAGTTCCAACGTACGTCCACCTGGCAATAGAATTCATCAGTTTTTACTTGTTTAATTATTAATAATGGATAAAATATAAAATGATAAAATTAGAATTCATTCTAAATAATCATTAAATTTTATTGTTAAGGGGAATGTGATTGTGAGTATAACTTTAAATAAAAAATTAGAAATAAAAATAAGAGATATTATTAAAATATTATCAAATCATTAACAAAATATTTATTCATTCTTATGACAATATTATCACCAAAATAACATATCTTAAACTTTTATATTATTTTATTATAAAAATAATTTATAATTTTTTTGTAAATTTTTGATTAATTATTTATAAAATAAAAATATTTTTATTAATTATTTACAAAATAAAGCATATAGTAACTAAATATCAGTAAAAAAAATTTTCGGTATCATTCCTAATGTTTAATTTCAAATATTAACATTACTATTAACTTTATTTAATTTCATATTAAATATGTTTATTAATTTTAAAATTAAAATTTAATTTCTTTATTATTGATTATCAAAGAAGATATTAGGGTACTTTTAAAGCTATAAAATGATTGCATTTTTGACCGATTTATCATTTACGGTAGACGGGTGCCTCACCCGGTGCAATGGTGAAATTACTGAGAATAACTCCAGTAGGTCGCCGCTCGCTGGCAAAGACAAAAGTTGGCATCCCAAACTTCGCCAGTAATTTACCAACGCTTCATTAATGGTGATTCTTCAATTTCTTTTTACTGCCTTGTACATTCTTAAGAATTAGGCAGTTTCTAAATTGACAATCGTGCAGTATTGATGGCGTTATGACTTACGACTTACGGGTTTTGGAAACATTCGACGTTTGTTCCATTTTCGTGTACATGACAAATGATGGGTTTACGTCTTCTTTGCATGTGTCGTACATTATTAGGCATATATTCAGTGCTCAGTATAATAATAGAAATATAATCCCAAATTTCTAAATAGAGAAGAGCGCCCAGTATCCCGAATTTCTAGCTGAAGAAGAGCCTAGTTTTATACATTTTATGTAACTTATTCAATCTGAAGCTTAACATAAACTATTAAAAAGATATATTCTGTGTATAAATTAACTTCTGGTGAATGGAATGTGGTTCAACCTGGTTCTGGCGGAACTACACGTTGCCGTTTGGATCCATGGCGTCGGCTGCGTCTCACGAGAGCTCCGACTTGATGGTTCCTGCAAAACAAGGAAGGCACGTCAGGAGTTGTTTCCCAATAAGCCCCTCCGACGCTCAAGTTAGTTTTTTTGTGAGGGCAACGTCGCTATGAGTAGAGAAAACTATGGTTAATGATCACGCACCTCTATTATGGCAGAGTTATACCTTATATATGGAGTAGATGCTAGGTTTAAGTCTTTACG
>JANZLF010000005.1:11194181-11204546 GCA_026546835.1 Erythroxylum foetidum
AAATATAATTTTAATAATTCTCCCTATTATTAATAATTTCGGATGTCTCATTTAAATTTAATTATATAAAATTTAAATTTTATTAAAATAAACTTATTTTAATGTATTTAAAAAAATACAAACTAATCATCTGAAACGTTTAATCCCAAACGTCGCAGATTGTTATGCTGCAACAACGTCTACTAAACGTCGCACAAAGCTATATTGTTTTCACGATGTCTAATTTCCTTGTTGCCCATTTCCTTACGCTTTTACGACGTTTTCCCCAATGTCCTTCGACATTTTTTACAAAATGTCGAAAAAACCATTTCCTTATTCCCCCAACGACGACGTCTGTTGCGACATCTTTAGAAACGTCAAGAATAACAATGTACGACATTTTTTAAACATTTGCGACGTTTTTAAAACGTCGCAAATGGGGTCTTTTTCGCAAATTAATACATGTAAACAAAAGATCGTGGAAAGAAAAGGTGCATGTGGTTGCTTTTCATCTTAAATTGTCATAAATATTTTTATAATAGGGTCCTGGACGCAAGATTTTCGTCAGAATTTCTTTAGAAAGTCATGTTTTATATATATTAAGTATACAAATTTATGCAAAACTCATATAATGGATTCCTTTTTTGATATAGGAGTAACCTTGCAACAATTACTGGTCGGAGAAGCCTTCCACTCTCCCTCAAAGTTTTCCTGTATAAAAATATGGCGACGTTAAAAATAAAAAAGTTTTAATATTTTTATAAATAACGTGGTTATACTAATTCTATAGTTATTAAAATGAAAACTTTCGGTCAAAATTGTATTAAACATGTTTAATTTAATTTTTGAGATATTTTCATTTTTATTTTTTAAAATAAATATTTCTGTTTTATTTTAATATTCATATTTTTATGCAACATAAAAATTTGTACACAAATGTAATTAGAGAGCCAAAAGCTCATCCTACCATGGAGTATCGTGTTCAAATTGATGACCAAGTCCTCATCTCATAATTTTATTTTTGTGCAGTGTCTGGAATTCTCCTGTAGCACCAAGTTCAATTATTAGTCTTCTTTAAATGTAAGAGTCATAAGTTGTAACCATGGCAGACAAAATTATAAGCCTACTACTTTGTTAGATCTCATATCTTGAAGAGCGTTTATGCATTTGAATATGCTAAAAAGAAACAGTCATGCTCTATATAGAGCTGATTAAAAGCCATTAACTCATTGATCGATGGTTTTGAATCAGAGAATTTTGTTGGAAAAGATGGTTCTCAATTCTTAAATCTGTGGAGCAAGTCCATGCTTTTACTCAAACTTGTCCCTTTTGTCAGGATATGTGAAATCGTTAGAATCCTATTCTTTTTGGTAACAACAAAGTTTAATTACGGTTAGAATGGAAACTTAATCACTTTCTAATTGAAGCTAAAGTAAGAATAGTCAATCGATTCACGCCATCCAGTCAGCTTAGACTAGCTATAATTCACTCATTTCCTAAAACATATGCAAAGTTTCTTTCAATAAATCTAAAATTTAGTTAAACAATAACTCAGTACTTCGAATCCCTGTAAATTATAATTACCTAAACTCGAAGATTTTGTTAGTACCGGACATATAGGGTTTCCAACATTATTAATAGCATCATCAGGTCAATCATTTCATGGCAGGCTAGCTTTCAAGATTCCTAGAAACTACAAGGTCAAATCAAAAGTCAATACTAAAGATAGTTTATAAAAAGCATAAACTCCATAAACAAAACAAAACAAAACAGAATCAAAATTGGAAACCATAAAACCTAAAAACTCAAATGTCAAATAGCACAAACAGCATTCAAAGCGAGCCAATATCATCATTAGGCTTTGTATTAGCTCAGGTTATGTGTGGGCTCTCCAAGCCCAAGTCCGCTAGCTTTAAGATTGATGGCAAGGTACGTGACTATTTTTAATTTAAAATTTAAAAATAATATTATTTTATTGATAATTTTAAGAGTTGAATTAGGTTCAGTAATTATTACTTGAGCTCAAACCTGAATTTAACTTGAAATTAATTTGATAATTTTAGACCAAAAAATTTGAATTTAATTTAAATTTTGATTAATTTAAAATAAATCTATTGATAAAAATTGGTAGCTCTAGCCTCTATTTTCCCATAATCAAACAAAATAAATAAGTATAAATATATAATACCTGGTTAATGGACAGCTAATAAGATAAGTCAGAGAAGACCGCAAGTCGTTGAAATGGATGACTCAAATTTTCTGACACTAGCTAAAAATATAAAATACCTAGGTCAGAGGATCTGATCTCGTTGGAACCACACGCTAGGAACAAAACCAAAAAGTTTAGAACAGCCGTGGAAAAATAAAAGATAAAAGAAAACGAAACAAAGAGTTCAGGTGAAAAGTTGCGAGAATAATTTGTTTTTTATAAAATAATATTTAGTAGTATAATAAAAATAAAATACAATACAAATGGTCAAATGGGAATACCAAAGAGCGGATCAGCAGAAAAGTTATCACAAAAACGCTACCTTAGCTATGAAGTTGAAAACATTTCAGTATCATTTTAATTATTGAATTGGTAGAACCGATGTTGATACGCGTGAATTACGCGTGTGATGGCAACGCGTTTCGGATTTTTATCATATTTTCTTGCTTTACTTTAATTACTCCCAACATTCTCTCAGTCCTTTGACTTTGACCTCTCTCTCTCTCTCTCTCTATATAGCCTGTAAACTACGCCCACCCATACAACCATTCCAAAGCCCAGATCTTCAATATTTCTCTTTGTTTCTGTAATTTTGTTTCAAAGATCATTTCGGTGTAGCAAAGGTATGTGTTGATCCCTTGCGCGCCGCGCACACACACACATATGCATGTACCCCTGTGTATGTATATTCGTTTAACTAGACAAAGTCTGTAATTTCTGGGCAACTCCTCAGATCTAAATCTCTTATTTGCAGGTGTTTCTTCTGATTCATTTTCGTATTGAAAGTGTTTTCTTTGTTAAGTTACATGGTTATTTTGCCATCAGTCTCTGTAATGTGATACTGGAGAAAGGAACTATCATAAGCACCCTTCTTGTCTTACGATAGATTATTTTATCGTAAATATGTTATTGGTTTGTCAGATTTAATATTGGCATGTTGGAGATTTGGTTTTGTTGGTCTCAACTCAAAAAATTTAAGATCCTTCGATCAACAAATGCTTCTTTTGTTGAAATAACACCAAGACTTGCAACTTGTTTCTGAGATTTGGACATGGATTTAGAACTTTAATTTAATCAACGAAGTACTAGTTTCCCTGCTATAATAGTCAGAATGACACTCCTTAGCCATTAATATTAGCCATTAATATGGTTGATCGGGGGCTTACCATATGTTACAAAGTGTAGGCTGAACTTCTGCTTTTCTGAGACAGTATGGGAGGTGGTAAGGACAAGCATGACGAGCAAGACAAGGGCTTGTTCGGGCACGGGCACGGATATCCACCCGGTCAGTATCCACCACCCGGTCAGTATCCACCAGGGCAGTATCCACCCCCACCTGGAGCGTACCCTCCCCATGGTTATCCTCCTCAGGGATATCCCCCTCAAGGCTACCCTCCTCAGGGATATCCCCCTCAAGGCTACCCTCCAGCTGGTTATCCTGGTGCTTCTGGGTCTCATCATCAAGGTTTACTTATCATGCACAATTGTAACACATTTGATTGCTTCTAAGTTGACTCCAATTTTGTTGTTCATTACCATCCTTACATTTTCATATGGTATTTATTTGCCTAGAGCACTCATATTTACTCAGCTCATCTTTACTCAACTTTTGTGATCTATATTGTTCAAAATTTGAGTAACATGGTTTATTAGTGTTTTCTCATTTCTGCTTCTTACGATAGTTGTTTGCCTAATGCTTAGTTTTTCTTGACTTTTGAAATTTTGTATTGTATTTTGGTTTCAATTTAAGTAACATGATGCATTAATCTTATCTTTGTACTATTATGCTTGAACTCTGCCTTTGTTCTTGCGGGGTTTTTGATAAATTTGTTTATGAACATGGTTATTCACCGACTGTTTCCACATTTCTTGATATAATTTCAGGCGGTGGACTAGGAGCAGTACTTGCAGGGGGTGCTGCTGCGGCTGCGGCTGCTCTTGGTGCTCATCATGTAGCTCATGGATCCCATGGATATGGAGGATATGGGCATGGCGTTGGAGGGCATGGGCATGGAAAGTTTAAGCATGGTGGCAAGTTTAAGCATCATGGAGGCAAGTTTAAGCATGGAAAGGGTGGTAAGCATGGAATGTTTGGAGGGAAGTTTAAGAAGTGGAAGTGATAAGCATGCATATCCTCTGAGTTTGGCCGAGATCAACTATGCAGTTGAAGACTCCTTTGTTTTATAAATAATCTATACTTTTAACAAATTCGGTTTCTTGCCAAGTTTCCTATTTATCTTACCGTTGTTAATCATAGTCATTAAATGCCTCGTAGCTTCTGGTACATACCTGCACAGAAGTTTGACTCTACCATGTTTCTTCTTCGTTATGAAGTATTATGGACCTTCTCTAGTAGAGTTGGTAGTCAATTTTGCCAATTATGATTTAATGTCGGTTGGTAGAAAATTACTTTTCATCATCCCTATTACCAGTTCTCTTTTCCTTGTTCATTTTCTTGTTAAACACAAGGAGTTATGTTCATTTTGATGAAGAATATAAACTAAAATTTTCATTTGGATTACAATAATTACCTAACTCATTGTACAAGGACATTGTTACAATGATTATGTAACAAATAAATCCTAATGAAGACGATATGGAAAAGTAGATTAAGAGGAAGACAAGCTAATATTATGCAAAGAAAATTTTGATAACATCCAACTCTATCCAAATGGTTTATAATTGTTCAAATATTAAGAAGGATATAACTGGAATAAAGATTCTTTCCAGTTATGCTTTAGATGGTAGCAAATGTGCATGTTTCTTGAAGAGGGTAAGATCTGTTTCATCACCATTCACCAACTTAAATAAGTATGATGGCAGCTCAAAGTAAAACTAAAGTAATTGCTCAACACAAGTTAAAAGTTGTATAACGAATGTATCTAGATTTAATTAGCTATTGGGTAATGCGTATATGCTCTTTATAAATATAAAAAAGAAGACCTGGCCCAATGTTGAGTTGATATGTATCCTCGTTACGTTGTTCTGTATCGGTACCTTTATGCTGGTATGGGAGCTTTACTCTGTCCGTCACATAAAGGTTTCTCTTCGCAAGAATTTATCCCTTTTACGCCGAGAGTTCCCTTTTACTTTCCTTAGCTTGGACGACCGTTTGCTCAAGATCATAATCCTATCCAACACCAACGTCAATCAGACTGAAACCAGTTGGCTTCTTTAATTCTTTATCTTCAATTACATTCCTCAACTCAACAGCTTCTTTCCATCTTCCTGAAAAAACATACATGTTTGACAAACAAATGTAGTATCCAACATTTTGAGGATCCAATTCAAAAAGAAGTTCCGCAACTTCTCTTCCCATTTCTATGTCTCCATGATAATTGCAAGCACTAAGCAGGGCACCCCACACACCCGGTTCTGGTGAGGTCTGTAGCTGCTTAATATAGCTAAAAGCCTTCTGGAGCTTTCCAGATCGTCCCAGCATATCCACAATATAAACATGATGGTCAGTGACAGGTTCTACCCCGTATTCCTCCAACATACTATCCACATAGCACATGCCTTCTTCCACAAGTCCTGAATGACTGCAAGCTGATAAAAGGCTTACAAAAGTACTTCTGGTTGGTCGAATTCCAGACTTTAGCATTTCCTGGAAGAGATTAATCGCTTTTCTGCCATTACTGTGGTAACCATATGCAGCTATCATAGAATTCCAAGCAGCCGTTGCCTTTTCTGGGGAGCTTCTGAAAACTTTGATAGCAATATCCAATCTTCCACAGCTACTGTACATCTCCACGAAGGCAGCTGATATGAAGGAGTTGTACTGGAATCCGTTCCTTAATGTATATCCATGAATTTGTCTTCCAAATCTTAGAATTCCAAGCTGAGTGCAAGCTGAGAGAATTCCAACAATGGTGATCTCATTGGGTTTAAGCTCAAGATGAAGAAATTGCTCAAGTGTTTCTCTTCCATTCTTGTTTTGAGATAAAGCTGAGATCAAGCAATTCCATGAACATAAATTGCGGTTGGTACAAAAATTAAACACCAATCTAGCACTCTCAACATCATGGTATCTTCCATACATAGTAATCAAAGCATTCTGCACTGATGTATCTAATCCATCAGAAGTTTTAAGAGTAAGTGCATGAATAGCTTTCCCCTTAGAAACCAAGAGAAGGTTTCCACAAGCTGATATGACATTGACAAAGGTAACAGTGTCTGGTTTTATGCTGCCGTTGAGCCTCATTAGATTGAACGTTTCCAAGGCTTTTTGGAATTGAAATATGTTTGTGCACCCTACGATTATCGTATTCCAACAAGCAACATCTGCTGTGGAAATAATCATCTGCAGCAAAGAGAAAGCAGACACCAAGTCCCCACAACAAGCATACATATGCATCAGGGAATTCACTGCAAGAATGTTACTACAAAATCCCAATTTTAATTGCCAACTGTGAATTGATTTACCAAACTTCAGTCCTTCATGGGAACTACAGGAAGAAAGAATGGCAAACAAAGTTGACAAATTCAAGTGCAAACAGCTACTAAGCAGTTCCTTAAATAATATTTTAGCTTCTTTATTGTAACCATTTTTGGAATACCCTGAGATCATCGTATTCCATGAGACCAAGTCACTAGTTGGGACAGTACTGAACAAAAGCTCAGCCTTCCCAACACTATTACATTTCATGTACATGTCAATCAGACTGTTTGTCACTGACAAATCCAATGACAAGAGGTGGCGAATTACATATCCATGAACTGATTTCCCTTCTTTCAATAGCATCAATTCGGAACAAAGTGGAATAATGCACACCATAGTAACAGAATCAGGTTTAGGAGATTCAAACAAATGCATTTCGTATAGAGTATCAAATGCTTCCAAAACCATTCCATTTGAAGCGAATCCACTAATTATTGCATTCCATGTGACAACATCCTGATATTGCATACTGCCAAACACAATCTCTGCAGCCGCAACATCTCCAAATTGAGAATATAATGATATTAGAGAATTAGATACTGAAATCTGCAAGCCATTTTCACAACTCACTTTAACTGCCAATCCATGAATGGCTTCACCACAACCTATATCGCTCAAAGAAGTAGCTGCAGCAATAGCGCTGGACAAACTTGTATGATCAACTCTTTCACCAGAATGAGTCAGTTCCCTAAGATACCACAAGGTCTTCTCTGGATAATCATTATGAAGACATCCAGTCATTACAGAATTCCAAGAAACAATGTCTCTGTGTTCCATCTCTACAAACAGCAGTTCGGAAGAGCTCAAGTCTCTCAATTTGGCATACATGTCTATGAAACCATTGTAAAGTTTATTATCTAAAAACAGCATCGCAGTCTTGAAGCTGAAGCCATGAATAATTCGTCCTTTTTGCAAGTTATTTAGGTGGGACAATGCAGATACGACATGTAATAGACTCGTTGAATCGAACCCACTTTGTTCTTCCATCAAATAGACAAAGAAATCAAGGCCCCGTTGAAAACAATGGTTATCAATACACGCAGTAAGCATAGCATTCCAAAAGATTGTGTCTTTCTTGCAAGTTTCGTCAAACAAAGCCAAGGAAGAACCTAAATTTCCAGCTCTAGAGTAATAAGAAAGAAGAGACGTGGCTATTGGCAAGTGAGAAATAGTACCAATCTTGATTGCCAAGGAATGCGCAATCATAACAGCTACTATGTAAGGCCTCGAATCGGAGTAAGTAAGGAGTTCAAGAAGCACGTTGATATTGTTCCTGGGACAATATTCTCCTCTTTGAGGCATTTCGTCGAGCGATTGAAGTATTCTTGGGAAAGAAGAAAAGTGAAGACACAACAGGGCACTATTTCTGGGAAGTAAAAGATGACATGAGCTGGGATTTTTGAGTTTAATGTAATCAAATTGAGAAACTCCAAAGAGAAGTTCAACAAGTGAGTTACGATGTTTGTGTTTGATGGGATCATTTTGGAATAGGATGGTTGAGTAGTAGGAGATTGATGGCTTGCGAAAGGTGTTTTTAAGTGGTGGTGTTACTATCCCCCATCCGAGTATCATAGCACTCTATTTCCTTTTCAGCTTTCTTCTTTTTTATGACCTGTAAAATAAAATATTAAAATATTAAATTAGTTTCTGAAGTTTAAAATAGGGATTGATTGTCTAACATTATCTAATACCTTTAAAACAGCCACTTTTTCGAATCTCCTTCGTAAACTCTCCTCTCCTTCCCAATCTTCTACAGTACATCCTTCTTTTTCATCTCTTTCTACAACTATCCCTCCCTATATCTTTGCCGTTCCTTCCAAACTTTCTATCCCCACTATCGGTAACATTGTTAGAGGACGTAGGAAGACATAGAAACAAATCGTGAGAGATAACTTTGATTCTTCCTTAATTTTCAGTCCACCTGTGGAGATAGAAGGAAAATTAATGGTAACTCCTAGTCTAAACATTATGCAGAAAAGAGTTAGGACATACGAAGCTACTCGTGATGGTTTTTTATAGATAAAAGGCCAACTTTTTCAATGATACAAGAATAGACTCAGAGAAATTGGAAAGGGAGAGGTCTAATAGAAATGATGCTAATTAAAAAAAATAACTTAATATTTACCTTCTTTTCAAAATCGAAAGCTCAAAAAGTAATTGAAGAAGCATTCTCTCAACTCCTTTTATTTCTTCAAAATTGGCAATCGAGCATAAAATTAGAAAAAATTATAATGAAGAACATTTCTCTATGGGTGAATATTCACAACATTCCTTTATAATATTAGACTACTGAGGGTTTGAGTATGCTAATTAGTTCCTTGAGAAAACCAATATGTATAGATGAAAGCACTACGTTGAGAAAAATGATAAGATTTGCTCGCTTATGTGTGAATATGGATATTTCTAAGAAAATGAAAGACAACATCCCTATCCTAAGGTTGACAAATGAACACTCTCTTAGAGAGGATAAAGTTATGGTAACATACCAATGAAATCCGTCTCTTAAAGTTCAAGGCAAAGAATAGAAACTTACGGGAAGAGTCTTCACTAGGGGTGACTATTGGGAGGTGATGGTTATGGAAACGAAAGACAGTAAAGAATGTGTATATCTGAAAATCATGAACTGATTCAAGCTAATAATGATTCTCCTATAAATGGGGAGAGCATTCATGAGGAGAATAGCCCAAATTTAGACCAGTAGGAAGGAGCTCTTCAGAATCCATCAGGTGACCTAAATAAGTCACTAATGAATAACGGGGAGAATGTACGAGAAACTAGTAGAATTAATCCAAGTGGAGGAGTTCTTGATCCCAAACAAAATAAACAAGGCCTACAGAAGGTTGATTTGCATAATGAAGTTTCTTAAGAGGAGTTGTTTGATCAGGTTATCTCTCAGAAAAGTAACAGGAGCAATAGGAAAGGCTCCAAAGGGCAAAGTAATCTCTTATGACTCTAATTATATAGAATGTCTATGTAATAAATAACCTTTTCAAGCTCAATGTGATAAGGGATTTCATTCTAAAGGAAACGCCTCTAGTTTTTTATCTTTTGGAAACTAAAATTAGAGAAGTTAATATGAATAAACAATGTTGTTTGGGTAGCAAATGACAGTTTCTTACAAATTACCAAAGTCATGCCTATGGAAGGATTATGATTGCTTATAATGGTAAATTCTTAGATGTGAAGGTTCTGGAATCTAATCAGCAGTTTATTCAAACTAAGCTCTACTTCAAAATGGAAAATTCTTGTGCTTTAACTACATTTGTCTGTAGTTTTAACACTCTGTTTCAAAGAACCGAACTCTGGAATTCTCTACAAAGAATTAAGGCTTTGCTTAATACTCTATGGTTAGTTTGTGGTGACATTTAACACCACTCCATTCATATCAGAAGAGGAAGGAAATTGTAACTTACTCAACTATTCTTCTAATATGTTCAATTGAATGCAAGAGGGGGAACTTACAAATTTAAAATTTGAAGGTCATAGGTTCACTTGGTTAAACAAACAAAGATCTATTTGGCACATTAGGAAAAAAGTTGGAAAGGGCAATTGTAACATCCCGATTCCATCCAAAGGGGTTAGAACCTTACAAATTTGGTACATGTGAGATTAATCGGAGAAATTGGGACAACACATCTTATGCTCATGCATTACATAAAGTGTACATGCACATGAATAGTGGATCTTTGCACATAACAATAATTGTACATGCATTCATTGACATTCCGGGTATAAT
>JANZLF010000005.1:11256902-11268608 GCA_026546835.1 Erythroxylum foetidum
ACTAAACTCAATTAAATCCACTAATGTTTTCAAATTAATCAAATCAAGGCATAAAACCACAATTATCACAATTCATGATTAATATCATCATAAAAAAAATATTCGGGGTCTAACAGTAGTATTCATTATTCATGCATCCATTGCTTAAATGTCGACTTCTAAAGTCAAGATGTGGTATATAATCACTTACTAATCCAAGGCATAGATAAATTATATAGTTCATGGCTCTATCATGGTGAACGTAATGAAGCAAGTTGTAGTAGAAGTGGCATTACATGTTATAATGACAGTTACAATAATGATGTAGATGATTGTGATGTGAATGATGATGGTGATGATAGGATTGACGAAATGATAGATGATTGTCAAAATTATATGGAGACTATGAATAACACAGGAATGCCTAACATAATTGATACTATTACATAAGAAAATTTTGGAAAGTTATTGAAAGTTGCTTAAGAACAATTATATCGTGGGTGCTCTAATTTCTCACAACTATCATTTGTTGTGAAGTTGTTGCATTTGAAGGTTTATAATAAATGGAGCAACAATTCCTTTGACATGTTAATTAACTTACTGAACTATACATTACCTATTGGACACAACTTGTCGAAATCTTACTATGATGCAAAGAAACTATTAAGGGACCTTAGATTGGGATATATTTCAATTCATGCTAGCAAGTATGACTGTGTTCTTTTTTTTAAAGGAAAGTAAAGATCTTTAGGAGTGTCCTATTTGTGGTACATCAAGGTAATAGGTGGATGATGGGATTCTGAAAAAGATATCGAATAAAATCCTTCAATACTTTCCTATTAAACCACGATTACAAAGACTTTTTATGTCAACAAAAACAGCCATAGATATGAGGTGGCATAAAGAGAAACACATTGATGATAACATTATGTGTTATCTAGCAGACTCAACGGCATGGAAAGAAATTGATGGATAGTTTCCATGGTTTGCACAAGATTATCGTAATGTTCAACTTAGATTGTCCTCAGATGGATTTAGTCCTTTCGGTAATATGAGTACTTCATCTAGCATGTGGTCGGTGATTCTACTCTCATACAATTTACCTCTATGGAATTTTATAAAGGAACCTTTTATGTTGTTGTCTTTGCTTATTCTAGGAACT
Source organism: Erythroxylum foetidum (assembly GCA_026546835.1). Taxonomy (NCBI): domain Eukaryota; kingdom Viridiplantae; phylum Streptophyta; class Magnoliopsida; order Malpighiales; family Erythroxylaceae; genus Erythroxylum; species Erythroxylum foetidum. The sequence goes on from JANZLF010000005.1 coordinate 11,258,044, forward strand.
ACTACTCCTGGTAAGGACATCGATGTATATATGCAACCATTAATTGATGACTTAAAATGATCTATAGGAATTTGGATTACAAACTTTTTATTTTGTTGAAGGCAAAACATTTATAATGCATGCCACTATTTTGTGGACTATAAATGATTTCCCAGCTTATGGGAATTTGTTTGGGTGGAGCACTAAAAGGTATATAGCTTGTCCTGTGTGTAACCATCAAATATATTCAATAAGGATACGAAGTAAAATATGATATAGGGTCATCATCGTTATTTGGAACATAGGCGTAGATGGTGAAGAATTAAATTGTTTAATGGCAAAGTAGAATTAGGTGAAGCTTTGATGTAGTTGTCCGGTGATGATATTGTTTACCAGCTATCACATTTGGGTGACATACAATTGGAAAAAAAACCCAAATAATAGAAAGTGAAAGAGAAATGATGCGAAATGAATTGGATTAAAAAAAGCATATTTTTCAACTTGCCATATTGGAAGGAATTACCATTGAGGCACAATCTTGATGTCATGTATATTGAGAAAAACATTTGTGAGTTCATTTTAGGGACTATCATGGGAATTGATGAGATATCCAAAGATATAATTAATGCTAGACTTGATTTGGAAGACATGAATATTAGAATGGACTTACATTTGAAACGTAAAGATGATAGGTCATACGTTATTCCCCCTACTTGTTACAACATGTCAAAAAGTGAGAAACAATCATTCTATTAGTTCCTCCAATCAGTCAAATTTCTTAATGTGTATGCATCAAATATAGGTCGTTGTGTGAATGTTAAAGAGGGAAAATGTTAGGGTTGAAAAGTCATGATTGTCATGTACTTTTACAATGATTACTTCTTATTAGAATACGTGGATGTTTGCCGAAGGATGTGTTTGTTACATTGGGTCAATTGGGAGGGTTTTTTAAGACCCAAAGTTGGGAGGGTTTTTTAAGCAATTATGTTGCAAAACACTTAAAGTTGAAGAGCTTGATCAAATGGAAAAAGACATAGCATTGATTCTATATAAGCTTGAACTATTATTCCCCCATCGTTTTTTGATGTTATGGTTCATTTGGCAATTCACTTACCATATGAAGCAAAACTTTATGCACCAGTTCAATTTCAATGGATGTTTCCAATTAAAAGGTAATTCATATTAAATTGAACAAATTTTTTATTTGTTATTTGTTTGTCACAATTCCTAGTTTTACTTTTGGATTATGTTCAGGTTTTTATACTCTCTTAAGTGTTATGTACGTAATAGAGCTCGACCAGAAGGGTCTATTGTAGAGGCTTATATAGCAAATAAATGCTTGACTTTTTTTTCAATGTACTTAACTAATGTGGAGATAAGATTTAATAGACCATAACGTAACTTTGATTTTCATGACGATGGTTGGTTGCTTATTTTCTCCCAGTGGGTAAATATGTGGAGGTAACTAAAGATGAATTTGAAATCGCCCATTGTTATATTTTGAACAATTGTGAGAAACTCGATATATACATGGAGTATGTATATTTCTTTTCATTCAAACAATCCTATTACAATTTTCTTCAATTACTATGAGATCTTACTGTTGTTGTCTTTTTAAAATAGAGAGCACAAAGAGACTATTCGCAGTAAAAGGATTATTAATGTTGAAGACAAACATAGGCAGAAGTTTGTATCATGGTTTACAAATCGAGTAAATTTCATATTGATTATATATTATGAAAATATGTAAATATGTCTCATCCTCATATTTATTTTCATTTTGTTGTACAGATGATACAATTACATAATCATAACATGCAAAAAGCGACAACACATTATATAGTTTGGCACGTGAGCCTCATATTTATGGGAAGAAATACACAGGTTTGTTAATTGGGTGAGATTTCATATACAAGATTGAGATAGTCGAGTTAGAAGTCAAAATTATGGGGTTGTCATTGAAGGATGTCATGACAACGAAATCACTGACTTCTGCAGTGTCGTCTATGAAATAATAGAGTTGCATTACATCAAAGATAAGAAGGTTCTTTTACTTAAATGCAAATGGTTTGATCTAACTGACATGAAAGTGAGCGGGCATATTATTAGCATAAATGTTAGTAAGACATGGTATGATAATGATCCTTTTGTCTTTGCAAGTCAAGTCAAGCAAGTTTTCTACGTCAATGATACTGTATTGAGTAGCAATTGGAAGGTTGTTCAAAAGTTTCAACAACAGAATATCTTTGATTTTTTGTGAAAGGGATACTGGTCAATTGGATGAGGATGCATATGAAGTCTATCAAGAAATTGGATTGAAGTTCAATAACAAAGGCAATCTAGTAGAAGATGTAGATATATCGTTATTTCATAGGAGAGATGTCAATCCCAACATAGTTCAACTAGATGAAGTCCAAGCTCATCTTATCTTACAAACAGAAGAAGACTATACTCAAGATGACTTAAATGACAATGACGATATATATTAGTGATGAAGAATCCAATGATAATGTACTTAATGATGATGATTTTCAAAATCTTGAATATGGTGATTGAATGTAAATAAACTTTTTGTATTGTTTGAAGTGTTATGTTCATAATCTCCTAATGTTGTTGATGTTTTACTTATATTAATTTAAGATGACATTTATAATGCACATTTTTAATGTTTCACTTATGTTTATATGGAATGTTATTTCGAATGTTTAGTATTTGACTATTGGTCTCCTTATATTGTTGTGGAATATTGATGTGTGACTTAAGATTATGTGTTATGTTCATATTTCGTTTTACACAGGTTCAATTTAATGGCACCTGGTAGAAACAAGGCAAAGAGGGTGATAATGACCAAAGAAATTCCTCCCGACAACAACCAACTTAATTTGACCCCATCATTCAACAACCAAAAATTACATCATCGAATGAAAACAGTTAGCAACAACCTTTACCAACATCGTTTGTTAGTACTGAGGGATCTTCAGGTCTATTATTATTAACTAAACATATTTACATTAATGCTGAAATTACCCATTACATGTTTATTGTGTTTTTCTTAGTATGATTTTTTTTTTCAGGTTCCAATATTGTCATTAGGAAACCAGGTAGAGGTATCACAAAAGGAGCTGAGTTGTAACAGATGAATGTTGCAATGAACAACAAGTTGTCTATAACCATTGAGCCCACATAACGTTGCCTTCTGGATAAGATCCAATATGCAAAATTGTCCAGTGAGTTAGGCGTCATTATGAGGAATGAATTGCCTTGCCTTTAGCATGCCAGGCAGTTGAAGGAAGATAACTTGCTCCAAAATGCTTTGGACAAAGTTTCGATAATATTTCAATACATTTGATTATATGTATTGCGATTTTACTTAACAAAAATAGTAAGCTAACTTATATGTGCTCTTCATAGATGAAGCTCAATATCATTGATATCAACAAGCTTGAGGTTTCAAGTTGTATTAGTTTACTATTGAAACAAAAGGCACAGGATCATCGATATAGACTTCATAAATGTTACCAGTCTTTCCCTTTCGATGAAGAGGCAAGGAGACATATTTCGAAATGGATGACTCCAAAAAATTGGAGTGAGATATGTGATTATTGAGTCTCGACGAAGGTTTCAGGTTTATTTTATTTCTTTTCATATTTCCTTCCATTAATTTTGTTTATACATTTCAAGATAACTTCTCTTAATTTAGGAATAGTGTGAGCAAGCCAAAGAGAACAAAGTAAAAATGAAGACTCCTCATAACACCGACTCCAAATTATTGGTTGTCGTCAGACAAGAATTTGTAAATGAAATGTTTACAACTTATTATTCTATTTCTTAATACAATAAATTATATTATCTTCTAATTTTTTAAATTCACATAATAGAGTCAAACTCAACTCTAATAACAAGAGTGTGTGATATGATCACACTATATAAGTTAACACACTACAAGGAAGGTGAAGACTGAACATCTGAAGAGACATAAAGTAATTATGTAGGTTAAAAAATTAATATTACATTTTATTTTTTTTAATTATGCATATAAAAAAATTAATATTACATTTTATTTTTAATGTAATACTAAAATACTACAAGGAAGGTGAAGGTTGGACATTTGAAGAGACACAAAGTAATTATGGATGTCCAAAAAAATTAATATTATAATTTTTTAACGTAATACTAAATAATAATTTTTTACTTAACTTGATTTTGTACCTATGTTTACAAGAACATCTCTAAAAACATTTACCTACAACAGATAATTAGTAGCTAAAATTGTTTTGCTACAAAAGAAAAATCGTCAGTAAAAATAATTACCTATAACTGCAGTTTAGTACGTGAAAACATTTATCTATGAAATATATACGGTGTAAAATCCTATGCACGACATTTTCAGTTCTCGTTGATTATATATTTTACCAACGAATATGTTGTCTATCCAAATCCTTTCTGCAACAATTTTAGAAAAACGTCGCAGATATTATTTTGCTATTCAGATTTAGTGACCATTTGGATGACAATTATTTTTTGTCACAAATTATCTTTCAACACGATTTTTTAATTTTTAGACGTTTGAATTCGTGGCCAAAAAGCTTATATGTTATAGTGAGTTTTCAAAAAGAAAATTTCTGTTTACACTCGGAGTAGATTAGATAAGGCTAAAATTTTAATGAAAACTGGTCGGGTCGATCGTGCAGGGCCCGAACTCAGACGACCCGTGGGCCGATCGGTCCATTCTTCAAAGATCGGTCTCATACCTAACGGCTATGTCAAGCCCAGGCCTGATCCACGCTCTCCTTAGCCCGTCCGCATGTGAGAGACTCTCATGCACACGTAAAGACCTAAACCTAATTGTTGCTCCATATATAAGGTATAATTCTATCGTAACAAAGGTACGTAATCGTAAACCTAGCTCTCTCGGTTTTACAGCGATCCCACTTTCACCAAAAGACTGACTTGAGCGTCGGAGGGGCTAATCGGAACATAACCCACGACGTGCCTTCTTTGTTTTGCAGGTACCTTTACATCGAACTCACCACAGAAAGCAGCCAACTTATGGATCCGAACAGCAATGTCCAGTTCCGCCAGAATCCGGCATAACCAATTGGCACCCACTGTGGGGCCCAACTTTAGGGCACCACGTCCAGAAACACACATATCAGTCAGGCAGCGGCAACAAACCCTGATATAGCCGCTGTCGCAGCTCTGGCGATGCAGCGCATAGGTTTGCAATTACTTACAACCCTGCCGCCTGCGCCTCACGTTTCTCGCACGGAATCTTCAGACCCTAATGATCAACCGCAACCTACAACCTTGGAACAAGAAGAACAGAGCGTAGCTTTGGAGGATAATGCTGCACTCAATATGCGCCCGAATCTCCAACACCGATCGGATGCAGATCCTCTTCAGCCTATACACACTACCCTCACCCGAAAACAGATTGAGGAAGCGGCTGATCTGTTGATTAGCCAGATTTTGCAGTCTCAGCCAGCGCAGCAGCAGCCGTCCGCATGGCAAGCTGCACGACAGACCAGCATGACGACCGATCACCACCCAATCGAAGCCCTAGAGAAAATCGTGGACGATCGGATTAACGCAGCTATGAGCTTCCGTCCATATTGCCCGACGTCATAGTACATCTCTCCCTTTACTCCGGAAATCTTGGATAGCCTCCCGGCACCCGGCACCAAAATATCGACCCCTGAAAAATACACTGAAAAGACCGACCCCCTAGATTACCTGTAGCACTTCCAGTCCATGATGAATCTACATTGCGTTTCGGACGCCATCCAGTGTAAGACTTTCTGTACGACCTTTGAAGAGGGAGCCCGACGATGGTTCAATAGTCTACCTCTGGGTTGTATCACCGGCTTTGAGGATTTTAGGCTACTTTTCCTCAACCAGTTCGCCACAAGCAAGCGACCGCAGAAAACTGCGCTGGAAGTATTGCAGCTGACCGAAGGAAGAAATGAAAGTTTGCAGGAATTCATCACTCGATTCAATAACGAAGCGGTCGAGGTCCCCGACCTCACTTGCTCGTCCATGTTGGCCGCGCTTATGAATAATACGAGGGATGAGGAGTTCAAGAAGTCGTTAGCCCTCGATCAACCCCGATCCGTTCAGGAAATAAGAAACAGGGCGGATAGGTATATTCAGCTTGAAGAAGTGCTGAAAAATACGAGGCGTCGGGCGGATGATCGCTCGCCAAATGACAGGATGGGCAATTCGCACAAGCGGCAAAAAGGCCAATCGGGCTGGAGAAGGCTGACTGATCGACAGGGAAATCAACAGGAGTTCACCCCGCTCAACAGGCGATATGCAGAAGTTCTGGCGGCCATGAAAGCGGATGGGGAAACTATACGAGAACCCAATAAAATAAAGACCCCCAATTTATATTGCCGTTTCCACAAAGAAGTCGGCCATGATACGGAAGATTGCTGGCAGTTGAAAAAAGAAATCGAATTTCTCATACAAAGGGGAAGGTTAGGCCGATTCATGAGGCACGAACAAAATGCCGATCGGGATAATCAGCGCAGGCCAGGTCGGCAAGACAATAGGCGACCACCCTCAAGACGAAATGACAGGAATGATGGAGGGAGGCAGAATGTGACCACAGATAATCGAAGAGAAGAGAGAGGGCGATCGAGGGAAAGAAATGACAGAAACACCGAGCAACAGGATGATCGACCGACTGGGGTCATTAACATGATATTCGGTGGAAATGTAGCAGGAGGATCCACCACTAAAGGGAGAAAAAGATACGCCAAACAGGTCGGCAGATACTCATCCACCAAAAAGCCAAGGGAGAACGACGGGATGATATCATTCGATGAGTCCGACCTCGACGGAGTAAGTTGCCCTCATGATGATGCACTCGTGGTAAATTTGAATATGGACGGTTACGAGGTGAAGCGGGTGATGATTGATACGGGCAGCTCGGTCGATTTGTTGTACTACGAGGCCTTCAAGCAGATGAAGGTACTTGAAGACCGACTACTGCTTACAGACGGCCCCATTAAAGGAGTAACTGGGGCGTCAGCCTACCCGTTCGCTCGGGTGAATTTGAAAGTGAAGTTTGGGCAGAAGCCATGTCAAATAGAAAGGGACGTTGAGTTCCTAATGGTCAAGTTTCAAGGGGCGTACAACGCAATAATCGGGCAGGCTACTCAAAATGCCCTCAGATCAGTCGTCTCCACCTACTACCAGGTTATGAAGTTCCCGACATCCCACAGAGTCGGTGTCGTCAGGGGCCAACAGAGAATTGCCAGGGAATGTTATTTAGCATAAACGAAGACATTAGACAGGGCGGTAGTCCTGACGAGCTCCCTTGATGTGAGAGCCGACGAGGACAGGGATAGGATGAACCCAGTGGAAGAAACACAGCGGGTCGGACTGGATGAAGCCGACCCTTCTAAATACACAAACCTAGGTTCCGAGCTACATGACGACCTAGTTAAAGAGATCACAGACTGTCTGGTGAAAAATAGATCGGTCTTCGCTTGGGTGCCGAGCGACATGCCCGAAATTTCTCGATCAGTTGCGTCGCACTCCTTCGGAATTCGACATGACTACAAGCCGATCAGACAGAAGAAGCGATGGCACAGTAAGGAGCGACAGGGGGTGATCGAGAAAGAAGTAGAGAAGTTACTCGAGGCCGGGTTCATCCGAGAAGTCAAGTACCCTGAATGGCTCGCCAATGTGGTTTTGGTGAAAAAGAAGAACGAGAAGTGGAGAATGTGTATAGATTTCACTGATTTGAACAAAGCATGTCCAAAGGACAGTTTTCCGTTGCCCAAGATCGACCAGCTAGTAGACTCTACCTCAGGTCATGAACTTCTCAGCTTCCTGGATGCTTTCTCGGGCTATCACCAGATTCAAATGAGTCTGGAAGACGAAGAAAAGACCGCCTTCATAACCGATCAACGCACATATTGCTATCAAGTAATGCCTTTTGGCTTGAAGAATGCGGGGGCGACCTATCAACGACTCGTCATGAAAGTCTTTAAGAAACAGATCGGCCAGTCGGTGGAAGCGTATGTGGATGATATGGTGGTCAAAACTAAGACGGCCACGGAGCATGTGGAAGACCTCAAGGAGGTTTTCCAGACCCTGAATAAATTTTAGATGAAGCTGAACCCGGAAAAATGCGTTTTCGGGGTGGCATCTGAAAAATTCCTAGGGTTTATGGTCACTCAACGCGGGATTGAGGCTAATGCAGAGAAGATCGAAGCCATCACCCAAATGCCCTCACCCCAATGCTTAAAAGAAGTGCAGGTGTTGACCGGTCGGATAGTCTCCCTAAACAGGTTCATCTCCAGATTGGGAGACAAGTGCCTCCCATTTTTCAAAATCTTGAGGAAGGCGAACGTAATCCAATTCCAATGGCCGGACGAATGCGAGAAAGCTTTTCAACACTTAAAGCAATACTTATCCAGCCCGCCTATCCTGCAAAGCCCGGTAGAGGGAGAGAACCTGATCTTATACTTGGCGGTTACGGAAGGGTCGATCAGCACGGTACTTATTCGATCGAAGGGAAACGAATAACACCCTGTCTATTACGTCAGCAAAGTATTGACTGGACCGGAAACGCGATACACGCCTATAGAGAAACTAGCCCTCTCATTGATAATGGCGGCCCGGAAGCTAAGGCCCTACTTCCAAAGTCATACAATTGAGGTATGGACCGACCAACCCCTCAGGCAGTGCCTTCAAAAGCTCAAAACTTCAGGTCGGCTAATAAAGTAGGCAATAGAGCTGGGGGAGTTCGACATACAGTACAAACCTCGCACGACCATTAAAGCGTAGGTGTTGGCAGATTTCATCGCGGAGATGATCCAACCTAGCTCGAAGGACGAGCAATTCCCTACCTGGAGCTTGTTTGTTGACGGGTCGTCCAATGCCGAGGGATGCGGAGCTGGAGTAGTGCTGGTCAACCCGCACAATGAAGAAAAGGTAGAATATGCCCTTCGGCTTGAGTTCAAAGCCTTCAATAACGAAGCAGAATATGAGGCCCTGATAACTGGTCTCCAACTGGCTAAAGAAATGGAGATAAGGCACCTGAAGATATATAGTGATAGCCAAGTTGTGGTCGGCCAAGTCACCGAGGAGTACGAGGCTAAGGGAAACAGCATGATCAAGTACCTAGAGCTAGTAAAGCAGGAAATGAGCAATTTCGAACAGTACTCGATCAACAGAATAGAACGAACTCAAAACGCTAAAGCGGATGCGCTCTCCAAAATGGCTTCCGACCGCGATGCCATGAACAATGTTCTGGTCGAATGACTAGACCGACCTAGCATTCAAAAAGCCAATGAAGCTCTCGACGTAGGTACCAGTCGATCGAGTTGGATGAAACCGATCACACTATATCTGTTGGAGGGAAAACAACCGGAAGACGCATTGGAGGCCAAGAAATTAAGAATAAAGGCAGCCGAGTACACGATCGTTAACGACACTTTATACAAGCGGTCTTACGACTGGCCACTGCTTCGATGCTTAGATGAAGAAGAGGCCGAGCAGGCAATGGCCGAAGTCCATGAAGGGATGTGCGGAAACCACGTAGGAGGCAGAATGTTGGCCCACAGACTGATCAGATAGGGGTACTACTGGCTGACAATGAGAAGAGATTGCCAGGAGAAAGTCGACCGATGTGAGGCCTGTCAGAGAAACAACAGCCTGTCTCACCAGCCGACTGAGAGGATAAAAATTGTGAGCCATCCTATCCCATTTGCTCAATGAGGAATGGACATACTGGGGCCTTTCCCTCTCGGTCAAGGGCAGAAGAAGCTCTTGATAGTGGCGGTGGAATACTTCACCAAATGGGCAGAAGCAGAAGCGGTCGCTACAATTTCTGAACAAAAGGTAGAGAACTTTGTGACGAAGAACATACTTACCTGCTTCGGGATGCCCATGGTGTTGGTTACGGATAACGGTTGGCAGTTCGATAACGACAAGTTCAGAGATTTTTGCGACCGACTAAAGATCAAGCTACAGCTGACTTCGGTAGCCCATCCCCAAAGCAACTGTCTCCCGGAGAACACCAATAAAAAGATAATGAATGCTCTCAAGAAGCGCCTAGATGGCCGAAAGACCTGGGTGGAAGAATTAGACGAAGTTTTGTGGGCATACAGAACCACACCGAATGGAGCCACAGGGGAAACACCGTTCAGAATGACCTTCGGGGCAGAAGCCCTAGTTCCAGTAAAAGTGGCGTTGCATAATCAAAGGGCGTCGGGTTATGAAGAAGAGCGGAATGATGAAGCCCGAAGAGCAGAACTCGTTCTCCTCAGTGAGGACAGGGAAAGAGCAGCCGCTTGATCGGAAGCGATCAAGCAAAAAGCGACCAAATTCTACAATAGAAGGGTAAAGCCGAGCGATGTAAAGATAGGTGGGTACGTCTTGCGAAAGGCCGAGGCGGGCGGGAAGCATCCTGGAAAGCTCGGACAAACGTGGGAAGGACCTTATCGGGTGATTAAGCAAGCCGGGCATGGCTCTTACATCCTACGCGATGCAAATGGGAAAATTCTACCAAGGCCGTGGAACTCCCGAAACCTAAAGGCGTTCTACCAATAGATAAGTCTTATTTTGATTAA
>JANZLF010000005.1:11278121-11291128 GCA_026546835.1 Erythroxylum foetidum
TATTGAGTTCAGCAACTATATTCTTCGAAGCAGTAGCCATTATCGAAACACTAAGTTTCTATAATAAGAAAGAAATACATACACGTTAATGTCACATTAATCGTTCATATATATGATGTTTAAGAAGTGGTACTCGGAAGAATAAGGAAAATGACCCTAATAATGCTCGTTTAACGGCACAATTACCAAATTGTAAAGATCATTTTCATAAAATGGAAAAATTGAATCTTCATCTTAATTAAGGAGTAAGGTCCATAGGGTAACTATTTTGTACTTTTTTAATTAAAACAAATTAATGTAGTATAAATTAATAATTTTATCAATTACCACTTATCACTTATCCATCTTATTTTACCTATCTAAATAAAAATTATTAATCTACAGGAACTATTAGCAAATCTATTAATAAAGATATTAGTATGCCTAATAGTACTTTTTTAAATTTAAAACATGTCCAAGACTTTTTTTTTTCAAGAAAGGCATATTGTTTTAGTTCCTTCCAAGTAAACATTTTAAAGAAAATGCCTAAAGCTTCCAATTTTTGTATGAATAAATACAGAGAGAGGAAAAAGAAAAGCACAGGAAGAAAGAAAAGAAAGGATGGGTCCATGAGTTCCATTCAAAGACACCGCATAGCTGCAGATTTAATGATTGTTTTGACGCGTACAAAATGTGTGGTACATATATTATAAAAAGAAAAAATCCATACGTACGCATTTTTAATACATCTATATCTCTGTTTATACGTATGAAGACAGTCCCTAACTTTGCGAGCCTTCATGAATGTATTATGTATGACCATCTCTGTAGCTTTCCTCCATTATTGCTTAATGATGAAGCACACCTACCAATACCAGCTTTGTCTTTCAGCCCATCCACTATATTCTTGTACTTAGACGTCGACACCATTTTCATTTCAATATCAGATGATCATGACGACACTATATAACTTAGTTACTAAAAAATGCTCAGCTCTAGCCCTAACAAATATAAGGTTAACCATCCATCATATCGTCATGCTTAAGTAGGAGAGCGGCCTCGTTTTGCTAAACTCAGTTAGAACAAAAGAAACCCAGTTCATTTTTGTCCTGAACTTGGTTCATGAGTATGGCCAGAGAAAGATACTAAATTACGAAGAAGCAGACACATCTGATCTAATCAATGACCAGAGAAGCAACTAGATAGATAGACTATTCAAGTAACAAAAGATCTGCACTTTCTAGCTTACGTATGTGTTGAAAAATTGTAGCTTGTGCCCAATAATTTTCACAAGGTTTTGCCAAGATGTTGTTCTTTTTAACTTTCTAATTATATTGTGGGCGGCAGATGCATTGATTGAGTTCATGTTTCTTCAATGTATACATTCATCTCAAACTCAAAATCAAGAGAATGAAATAGTCAATGGGTACAAGTTGACAACCATACTATCCTAAACCGTGATGTTAAGAAACAGAAAAGAGAAGAAAAACGAGATATCCCCCCTTTTCTTCGAATTTCAATAATTCCTAAAATTTCATCAAAAGTTCTATTAATACATTAAATTTTAATTTTTATAGATAAATCTTAAACTTATAAATTGTATCTGTTATAATATTTAAAATTTTAATTAATAAGACATGAGCTGTATATCACTAAAATAAAGATATATCTACTTATTATTTACAAATTCAAGATATTTAATAAGACTGAAATTTAAGGTGTTTAGTGAAATTTCAGAAAAAAGAAAGACCAAATTGAGTTTTCTCACCCCTAATTTAATGTATTGAATAAGTAATTTATACAAATCTACAAATCTCTAGGGAAACCATTATACTTAAATTGTGTAGACACAGTACTCTGATTCTATATGTTGTTAAGTGTGCTAAGTTCTGTTATCCTTTTGCATTCCCTTTTCTCTTGTATACAGTGTACACAGGATAAAAGAGAGACTAGTGAATCCGAACTTTGGCCTGAAACCTAAATATGTCAAAATACTTGGAAGTTTCAAATTCTGAAATTGGACTGGACCAAAGTTCATAAATTTTTAGCCTATATTTAACTGGGTCTAAAAACTTAATCACGTGATTATATTACTCACATTAAAAAAAAAAAAAAAACAGGGAGGAGAGATGAGGAGACTTGCATGGTTAATGCAGATGAGGATGTGTTATTTCCCTGACAATGTCTGTCTAAGTTGTTCTGAAACACGTTGAGATCTCTGCATAATAAAAATTATTTGAAATTTCAACGACTTTTAATATCATGATTATTATTGTCAAAGACATCAATTTCTTAAGATTAGTCTACATTTGATATTCAAGTGCCACATGTCTAACCGTTTAATTTCTAACCATGATCAGCATGCCCATTAAATAGCACTAAATGATATAATAATCAAACTTCTTGTCTTGTTAAACGAAAATTGATACAAGTCAAAGAAATCTTAACAGGGCATTGGAGAGCAAATTAGGCTTTTTCCTGGCTCTGGATCCAATTTGCAGAAAAGGTAATAGATCTTTTTTTTTTTAACTTCAAAATATTTAAAAATTAAATTTGAATTTTCTTTCACTCATAATTAAATTCACTTTAAAATTGTCTACGATATTTAGAAATAATTTAACAATACCTATTGTAGGGCTCAGAATTTAGGATCTTATAGGCTTTTTTCGTCTATAATAAGCTGATCATCAATAGTTGAAATTTTCATCGGTTATATATATATATAATTGAATGCAAACATAAAAAGCTTCTCTAAAAGAACACAAGTGCATGGCTTGCAAACTTCTTTAACTTTGAACATAACAACACTAAAGTGGTTATGGATTTAATAGAAGGTCCCATGTTTCCGCTCCAAACCGCAAGCGTAGGAGCCACCTCTTGACTTCCGACTCGCCAAAACTTTTACGGTGTTGACTGCCTCCAACATCATTTATTTCAAGTCCAGTCTTCTATATATATAAATATATAAACAATCTATTTATAATATCTTTGGTTGAAACCGAGGGTTGCAAAAATAAAGTTAATAATACAAAGAAACAAAATCCATCTACCCCTGTAGTGAGTTGATAAAATTGGTTAAGACCCTTAATCTTTTGTTTCCACAAAGTTATTAAAATGATAACATTTTTATGTATGTGTAATTACTAATTAATTTGCAGTTAATTATGTTTGACTTTATGATCTGGCATGGAGCTATTGAATCGTAGATTGTTATAAATGATATCAAACGTCAATTCTTTGACACAACCTTGATTTATTACAAACTAATCCACAATAAAAACAACAAGTTTTATATTCATACCTGAATGATGTGATAGGTACTTAAGCTTTTACTTGCAATTATAGTTGACATTTTTAACATATCGAATAACATTATGTATAGGCTCAGCTATCCCAAGATTGACAACCTTATGGTATTATGTAATAAGAATTTGTGATATTAATCAATAAGAGTTTGCAAATGAAAAAAAAATTGATACATTGATATCTTGGTAAAAATGATGTATTGCCCTATTTAGGTTTTAAAATGGACCGTAAAAACTTTATCAAGATAAACCCTAATTTTAGGTTAGAACAATAAATGACGGGGTGGGTGCAGCTGTACACGTGTACATTTTGTGCGCTGTGATATTGTCGTATTGAATGCCAAAAGGTTTTGGTTGATTGATGGCAGTCGTGGCAGGGGTAATGGTACGGATAGGCATAGTTAGAAGCCCATTTCCATGGATGAGGCAGTTTTTGTTTCAGGTTTTTATAAATAATTTCCTTTTTCTTTTTCTTATTTATCTATAACCTAAAGTAATGTTACTTCTGGAGTAAAAAATTTAAGAAGTCGTCCCTATGATTTTATGTCTTAATTTATTATTAAAAATCTAACAAAATTGATTTGTTTGATATTAAAAAATATTAAATTATATAACCTCACACAAATATATGCCTTTTTAATTAATTAAAAGTAATCATTTTACAAAAATTAATGAAAATAATTGAAATGCTTTTGTTTTTTTGGTCAATTAAAAAAACTAAAAAAGAAAGAAACTAAAAGAATCCTCTCTCTGTCTCACGTGCTGTTTTGTTTTGTCCAACCCTATTGCCACGTGCACATCGAGAAATCCCTCTTTTTATCTCCATATACACAAAACCAGCTGGAGGGAGGATTCAGCGTGTGCGATTCAAGCTGTATTGGAAAACCTCACTTTCTCTCCCAACTGTTCCTTTTCTGCTCCCCCTTTCCTTTCCTTTTCTTTTTTCCGTTTTCTCATTTATTTTATTTTCTGTTACTTAGCCACTAGCCTATAAATACCTTCTTATTCCTCACTTGTTCTGTGCACACAAACAAAGTCCCTTCACTTCTTTGCCTAACTACTCTGAGCCACTTCAGGGACACTGGTTTTGATTAGTTGCAACTGCACACATGGATTTCTCCTCTCTGTTCTTTCTGTCTTTTGCTTTTTTGTTGTTTATCTTCCTTCTCAAGTTCATTGCTTCCAACCGTCGGAAATTGCCTCTCCCTCCCGGAACCTTGGGTTGGCCTTACATCGGAGAGACATTTCAGCTCTACTCTCAAAACCCAAATGTCTTCTTTGCCTCAAAAGTGAAGAGGTCACTATACAACTCTTATTTCTTTTAACATTCCTCTTCAAGCTTTGTTTTTTCTCTGACAAGAAAAAATTATGCCACTATTGATGTTATTATGTTCCTTTTTGGTGTAGGTATGGATCTATCTTCAAAACTCACATCTTGGGTTGTCCTTGCGTGATGATTTCAAGCCCTGAAGCTGCAAAATTCGTGCTTGTGACGAGAGCTCATCTATTCAAACCAACATTTCCTGCTAGCAAAGAGAGGATGTTGGGCAAACAAGCTATCTTCTTCCACCAGGGAGATTACCATGCCAAGTTGAGGAAGCTTGTTCTTCGTGCTTTCATGCCGGAAGCTATAAAAAACATTGTCTCCGATGTCGAGTCCATTGCCAAGGATTCTCTTCAATCTTGGGAAGGAAAACAAGTGAACACCTTCCAAGAAATGAAGACCGTAAGCTCCTGCTTTATGTCATTTTCTCTTGGTACTAAGATATTAAAACAGAACAAAACAGGGTTCCTCTGTTTTTTTCTTTCCCCTGTTTGACTCTGCATTTGGAAATAAACATTAGGTACTGACTCTTAACTAATTGCTACTTGGTTTTTGGCAGTATGCATTCAATGTTGCTCTACTATCCATATTTGGAAAAGATGAGATTTTGTACAGAGAAGATCTAAAAAGTTGTTATTACAATCTTGAGAAGGGATACAATTCAATGCCCATTAACCTGCCTGGGACACTCTTTAACAAAGCCATGAAAGCAAGAAAAGAGTTGGCTCAAATTCTTGCAAAAATCCTCTCCACCAGGAGACAGATGAAGCTAGATCACAACGACTTGCTAGGATCATTCATGAGCGAAAAAGGAGAACTCACTGATGAGCAAATTGCGGACAACATTATCGGTGTAATTTTCGCTGCTCGTGATACAACAGCTAGTGTTTTGACATGGATTCTTAAGTACCTTGGGGAAAACCCCAGTGTCCTCCAAGCTGTCACTGTAAGAACCCCTGTTCCCACCTTTTGTAAAATAAAACAAAAGGACAAATGATTAATTCTGTCATTGACTTGGTTTTCTGTGCTTACCAGGAAGAGCAAGAGGCAATAATTAAATGTAAAGAGAAGTCGGGTGATGAGAAGCTGCTCACTTGGGCTGATACCAGGAAGATGCCATTAACTTCAAGGGTCATTCAAGAAACACTAAGAGTTGCTTCAATTTTGTCTTTCACTTTCAGAGAGGCTGTTGAGGATGTTGAATATGAAGGTCAATTTTTTTTTTTCTGTTTTTGAGTGAAGTATTACTGTGCTATATTCATATTCATGGAGCTAAACTAACCCTTTGTATACCATTTTGTTTTGCAGGCTATCTTATCCCAAAAGGGTGGAAAGTTTTACCCCTTTTCAGAAACATTCACCACAGCCCTGAAATATTCCCAGATCCTGAAAAGTTTGATCCTTCCAGATTTGAGGTACCCATTCATCAAATTCAGCGCCAACTGATCCCTTCTGAAACTTTTTCTGAAACTGAATCATCTTGCTTGCTTTCAATGATTTTAACAGATTGCACCAAAACCCAATACATTTCTTCCATTTGGCAATGGGGTCCACTCATGTCCGGGGAATGAGTTAGCGAAGCTGGAGATTTTCGTCCTTCTGCATCACCTGACCACCAAGTACAGGTTGGTAAAAGAGAAAAAACGTAAAAATATTTCTGGATTTTACTGGTTAAACAAAACATGAACATATTATGTAGTGTGTGTGGTGACAGAAGCACATTCGTTTGAATTGTGCAGGTGGTCTATGGTGGGTTCTCACAATGGGATTCAATATGGCCCTTTTGCCCTTCCCCAGAATGGCTTACCCATCAGATTATCCTTGAAGTCATCATAGTACTACCACTAGTGGTATCATCCCCAGCTTCATAACAACATCATCATCATCATCAACAACAACTTTCCATATTTAGAAACCATCACTTCAGCAATTGGTTTATGGGTTTCTAACATTTCTGACAAGAAGACCAAGTCAGAGAGAAGCAAAATCCCATTTACCAGGAAAGTAATATACAGCAGGAAATGCCAAGTGTACAGAAGAGTTTCACAGGAAAGAAAATTAACCAAAAGAAGGCAAAAAATGTGTCATCTATCTAATGACACATTCTGCGATTACTTATTGATCATTGTTGTATTATTGTTATTTTTTAAAATATTATTTTGGAATGCAGACAAAAATAGGATAAATGCGAGATGCTAGTGGGGGGTTTACCCACATCAAAATGTGCTTATGTATTGAAGTGTAAAATATACAAAGTGCCGCAAGGCCAACAAATGGAAATTTTGAAATTAAAATTTTTATATTTCATGTCTCCATCTTATCTTTTTCCATGCAAGGTGATGGTTATTAAACGTGAAGTATTGTAAAATTCTCAAGCCTTGGAATATTTTTACATTTAAGTCGTAGCAAATGATGAAGGTGCAGAAATCTTGTAGCATATGCCAAAACTATATCCCAATTTTTAACTTTAATTTTCACTCAAAGTAAAAATGAAGGAAACGATGGTTGTGGATATGTCAACTCACCCATGCATTGCCTTCAAGACCTTGATTATTACATATGATCATAAGGCAATAGAATAACATTACATGATCAAGCGATTAATGTTATTCAACTTGATTGCATCTTGGTGTCTGTGAAAACAAAGTTAAGATGATCATCGTCAAACTGGAACGCTGACATCATAAATGTTCAGTATTTTATGTTAGCTTAAACAAATGTCGGACAGGATAGGATAATAATATGCATACAGAGTTAATAATGTAACAACACAATACTACTGTGATCTCAGTCAGTAGGTACATCCACACCGGTTCTCATTGTTTTGTATGTTCTTTTTTTTTTATATATATAAAATCCGCTTTCTTTCAGATTTCAAGTTAAAGACCCTAATAGTTGGTGCTCAAGTGAAAAATACAAATTTCTTTTATAACTTAGCGTATGTTTTTGAAATATTATTTTAAATTTATTAGAAAATACTTTACAACATCAAAAAAATTAAAGTACCCTTTTATTAATTCTAATGTAAACTATTATTTAAATAAACAAATTCTATTACGTACATAATCAACAATAAGTTATATGATAGTAAATGTGATAAAATAAATTGACAAAAACCTTGTCGAAATTTCTTTAGGAGTTTTTATATCATTTATCATAAATAAACTGATTTTGATACTCTTATTTTAATTTTTCATAAAAAAAAGAACAAATTTTGAGCCTCCAATCTCTTTGTGGATTATGACAACTTATACTCAAGTTACATTACACCTTAATCCTCTCTTATCTTTTTTCCTTATCTTACATTCTTATAAATATATTTGATTACTGAAATATTTTTTTAACAATTTTGGAGCCACCCAGTTAAAATAGCTAAAAAGAATTGGAATAAGAATCATTTTCCCTTAATTTATATTTTTTAAAGATTTCCCAACATTTGTTAACCAAATTTCTTCCTTCTATTCCCATGTCCATTTTGTTGCCAAGTCAGAGCTGAAGTTTATTCTAAACCGTGCATTACATTTGAAAAAGTTAATTAGGTGATGTCTCCCTCAATTGCTGTCCCTTCAACATGTTTTCATGGAAACTAAGATAAGAATGAACATGTGTAAGTGTTCCAGTAAAGCTTACTTAATTAATAAAAAAGGTTGCTGTAAAATTGGATTCGGACAACTGTTGTTGCGTGCACTTGTAATTTCTGTTCACTGGCAATGACTTGGAAAGAGTGAACAATTCTCTTAGTTTTTTGAAGATCTGCTAGTCAGGGTACAACCCTCCTTATCTCAGCCTTTCTTTATGCCAAGATCAAGAGAAGACAATCTCCCTAGCCATGTGGATACTTCACCTCTAAATTACGTTACTTTCTAATGAGTTGATAAAGAAATACCAATATTACTGGAAGGAGAAAAAGATACTATTATTTTAAAAAAATCCATATTATTTTAGAATATATAAGAAAAAATCGCACATCTAATATAAGAAATTCTAACAAGTAAATTTTGTACTATTTTTATTGAATTATTTTAATAAATAACTTTGAATAATAATAATATCTATTTTATTAAGTACGTATGATCAAAAGATTTTTATACAAAAATGTTTTGAATAGGTCACTTTCATTCTATCGAAAACCTATAAGTACTGCATTAAAGTTACCATGGGTGTTTTAATCAGTTTAAATTGTAATCTGTTGACCTGGTATACTCTTAATATCGTTACATGTATGATACTAAGAAACTTCTCTTAGGTAAATGAGTAAGTATAGGATCATACTCTAGCCTCGGTCAGTCATACTTAACGGCCAAAATAGACCGGTAGAAAGCCGCTTTGGCATGAACAACTTTGACCAGATCTTCACACTCAAAACCCAGAATAAATAACTTTCTCTATTGACTTTGCATAAATTGAAAAGAGAAGGAAAAAGAAGAGAGGGTCTCGTGCCCAAAGGCTGACTTGAGACGTATCAGTTATTTTCATAAACTATATAAATTAAGCACACCTGTCCATCACTTGTTATTTCATGTCAACTCAATTTTAAAATCATCTTATGAAATCAAATTAGGAGTCATCAGTACATTGTCCCTTTCATTACATCCCCACATAATCATCCGTTCATCAAGGCCCTACAGGGTTGATCATTTCATTACAGACTTGGAAAATCACAACGAAAGGGAAAATTCCATATAAACTTGTTCAAATTGGGTTAGCTTTGATGACCAGTCGTTCAAACTCAAGCCTAATATCGTCATCATCTGTATCAGCTGCAAGTTTTCTTTCAAGAATGTCAAATGTAGGCCAGGACTTGTCCTGCTACATATTTCAACTGGTCATGATGATTCATGATCAAATAGTTTTTGTTTCATAATCAGGGTTGTTGAAGTCATTGTTTAGGTCACCTTTGGACACAATTTGTTTTGGACAATGAATCAGACGTTTATATGGAACTTCAACAAGATAAAAAGTCAGATTATGACCTCGATCTGCATCTCCTGTTAGTTATTCCCATTTGGCGTACTACTTACCATATTTCAAACGATTTTGGATTACTATTTGGTTCTGCCAGATTTTGACTGAACTGTACGTTGCCGTTTAGATCCATGAGCCGGTTGCTTTCTGCGACGAATCCCACGTGAAGGTTCCTGCAAAACAAAGAAGGTTTGTCGGGGGTTGTGTCCCGATTAGCCCCTCCGACGCTCAAGTCAGTGTTTTTGTGGAGGGGAGGTTGATGAATGCAGACAAAAGTTAGGTTTATGATTGCGTACCTTCATCATGAGAGAATTATACCTTATATATGGTTTTGCAGTTAGGTTTAGGTCTTTACATGTTTGCATGGGAGATTTCCTTCTACAGATGGGCCAAGGAGGGCGTGGACTGGTTTTGGGCCGAGGAGAGCTTAGATCGGGCTTGGGCTTGACATAGCTATTAAGTACGAGACCGATCTTTGGTGATTGGACCGATCGGCCCATGCATCGTGGAGACTAGATTCTGGCCCAATTTAGCCGACCCGACCAGAGTCAATAAATAAAATTGGCACGCTAATAATTATATAAATAAAATTACAATAAACGCATACATAAATAAAATATAATTCCACTTTTAAAAATAAAATATATTTTAAAACTAAAATATAACGAAATATATCATTTATTTATCTGTAGAAAAGCACCAATACCTAAATAATAAGATAGTAATAAAGTATCAAAGAATTGTAAAAAAATATCAATACCTAGATGATAAGAGAGCAATAAAGTATCAAAGAATTCAACTCAAAAACATATAAGAATACAAAACGTTTTAAACCATAAGATGATTAAGCATAAAAATTTAATCTTGACATAAACTCAATAATATCATATACAAAGAGATCAACATAATCAAATCCAAAAAGCATTATACACTAAATTAAACAAAGAAAAAGCAGAACAAATTGACTAATAAAAAACTATACCAAAAAAAAAATAAAGCTACGAAGAAGGATGAGAGCATCAAAGAGAAAAAGCAACCTTTACGTACTTTTTATCCAAGCCTAAAAGACGAACGACCTGTACGGACGAAGAAGAAAAAATAAGACTCTAAAGTATCAGAACTCCCGACATCTGGCGTTTGTGTCGCACATCTCGTGCTCTGAGATTGAATGGGGACCAGTGCTTACAAAAACATACGGACTCGCCACTCGAATAATGGTCTACTTTTTAAGGAGGATAGTGCTTACAAAAGCATACGGACCCGCCACATAAATAATGCTCTACTTTTTAAGGAGGATCACATAACATGGCCGCTCTCCTTTTTTCATTTAAAAAAGAAAGTAAAATATAAAAGATTTCTTATGACTTTAATCGTTTAAAAAATTAAGATTACTTGAAAACACTTGAAATATTTATAATAATGAAAATGACTATTTATTAAATTTTAATTTAATTATTTTATTACAATGTATTACTAAAATTATGATAGAAAAATCATACTAATTTCTTCATTAATTAGTCGTATATAATTTATATTAAAATAATTTTATGAGAATTAATAAATTTTTTAAATCTCTTTGATATCATAAGATATCTATAATTTTATAATAATTGAAAATTTTGTAGAAATAAATAGAATATAAAATTTTCATTTTTTAGTAAAAAATATATATAGTAAATAAAGAGTTAGTCCCACCATCAAGTAAATCAAATTAATTTAGATATTAGATATGTAACTATATCTACCTTAATTATCGATTACATAGTTCAATTAGATCATTTTAAGTTAATATATATCATATATAACTTAATTAAATGTCTTAATTTAATAGTGCAAATTTATATCATATTTATATTGGATAGAGGGTAAATAATTTCAAATATTGTGATTTTTTATTTTATGAAATATATTCCAACTATTTTTTTAATCAACATTAATACTATTTACTAATATATATTATTAATATTACTTCCTTCAATATCATATCAGTAGTAAGTAG
Source organism: Erythroxylum foetidum (assembly GCA_026546835.1). Taxonomy (NCBI): domain Eukaryota; kingdom Viridiplantae; phylum Streptophyta; class Magnoliopsida; order Malpighiales; family Erythroxylaceae; genus Erythroxylum; species Erythroxylum foetidum. The sequence goes on from JANZLF010000005.1 coordinate 11,289,694, forward strand.
AGTAACAGGTCGAATCGAGCTTGAATTTATCTACTTCCAAGTTCAGCTTGAAAATTTGTTTTCAGACTTAGACAAATCTTGATCGATCTTGAATTGTCAAGTTTGATTAAATATTTTTAATTATTTTATTTAAAAATTAAAATATGTTTAATGAGATTAGCCATGGTTTTACATGTGTTTGTGAAGTGTACTGTGATAGAAGTGATAAGAAGATTGTAAAAAGAAAGCAATTCAATCACTGTTTTGGAAATGTAAGTACATTTTATGGGGTTATATTTTATGGTTAAACATTAAATTTTGAATGTTTATTGGGTTTGTTTCAGGCAAGATCACGAGACAACAAGAAAGGAAAGGGTGCCTCGAACAAGTATAATGATGCCTCCTTCTAATGTTAGTTTAGATCAATATAATAGACTTAAGAAGGTAAGACAATAAGTTTAATATTTAAAAGTTTTAACCATTAGATCACTATAAAATTGGCTAAAGATTGAATAAAATTAGAAAATTTGGAACATGATTAAAAAACATTATCCTTAATTATCGAATAAAAAGTAATTATTAAATAAAAATTACTTAATTAATTTTAGTTTATAAGAATTTACTAATTAATAAAAATTATTTGGCCAATTAATAAATTGATCAATTTTTAACAATAAAAATTATTAAAATAAATCAAACCAAAAAATTGAAAAGCAAATTGAAAAATTAAACAATTTAATTTTTACACTTATATTGAAGAAATCGGTTGAAGTTTTCAATCATTAGTTTAGACGACGACGGGGTTTTAAGATTGAAATTGACGAATCACTCTTCTCTGGTGAAAGAATTTAGCTTCTCTTACCTTGTTACGGTTTTGTAATTTTGTTCAGTTTCTATGACTAGTTTAATTGGATTGAATGTCCTACTTCATTGTTGATTATTACATTTGCTCTTTCATATTAATTTTTATCATATGAATATGTCAATATGCCATGAGTTTGGACTTATTTTATAAGCTTTGAGTAAAGTTAATAATATTTTATTGGCCCTGAACAAAGTAAAAAAATGAACTCCTATTTTTGAGCTTTTATAAAAAGAAAAAAGAAGCAAAATATGAGCTTTTATTGTTATTTATAAAGTTAAGAATAAATCATATTTTATTTTATTTTATTTTTATAAAAATAAAAACATATCATATTTTACTATTGATGAAGATAGGCCCTGGGCTCCTAGGTTGCCCTTGCCCAAGGTCAACCGGATTTTGGTCATATCTTAAATTACAGTGTGTGGAAATTCTTGTTGAAAGGTAGCAAATGATTGCAGATAAAATCTAAAAATTTTAAATTAATATAAGATTTTATTATTTTAAAGTCCACATTTGCCACATATGATTAATCTGATTAATATTAAGATTATGATTATGTCAATATAAAGAGTTAAATTAAAATTTAAAAAT
>JANZLF010000005.1:11333149-11348135 GCA_026546835.1 Erythroxylum foetidum
TTCAAGGTCATATTCATCATCAATAGCACCATAGCAATCATAAGATTCAAGAAGTGCTTGCATCTGGAGTTTCCAGACGGTAAAGTCTTCTTTACCAGAAAAAACATCTATTTCTTTACCTACCATGATTTCTGTAATGTAAAGAAACTTAAAATTGCACTCACTTACTGATGTTGAATGTATCTGATACTGAACTTACTGACTGATCTTGACTGATTGTTTATGCTTCTTTACTGACTGATCTTGGATGATTCTTGATGCTTCTTTGCTGCTTGAAGTGTCCAAGAATTGTCCCAGGAGGTCTTGATGCTCTGATACCACTTTATGTTGGGATATATCTACTGCTCTGTTATCTTTCAAACACAAATACTGATAAAGCTTGGTTAACTTTGCAGATGTAAATCAATTGCAGAAAATAAAGAAGACACAAGTTTTACTTGGTTCGATAGTTTGAAACTATCGACATCCAAGGTTCACATTTGACAGAGGTGGAGAAATTCACTAATGCAGAAAGAGATGGAACAGGTTACAGAGTTGAGTGATTTTTCAATCACTTGCAAGAGGCTTTTCACTCTCCTAGTACCCACTGGTAAGTACTCTAGCTAACTCTCAAACCTTTCTTTTACAGTCTCTCTTTCTTGCACTCTCAAGATAGAATATGAAGTGAACTGAAGAAGTTATTTTTCTATATTGTCTCTTATACATAGACTCTGCCCTTTCATAGCTAAAGAAGGAGATTACTTTATGAAGAGTTTTTGAATGAGTCACTGACATGTGCTCTCCACGTGGGTCCTCTTAAGTAGCCTCCTGATGCTCTGCGTTTTGTATTTGTGCTGGCTGCTTCCTTGGTTTGCTTCAGATGGTGATAAAGACGACAGCATCTTGAGTAATGTTCGTCTAATTGCTACCTTTTGCGTTTTGTATTTGTTGTAGCTGCGTTTTATGCCTGAAGCTTGAGACACTGTAACATGACAGATTTAAATGAGTTACTACTGATGTAATAAACGACTGTATTTTGGGATAAACTCTTCAAACATGTTATTGGCCTTTTTGTCTCCACGTGTTTGAGTCTTATGTCATTAGTCTTCAACTGATATGTTCTTCGTATGTTCTTCTCCTCCTCTTCTTCGACAACTCTCAGACATATACCTCTTATGTTCTTTATGCTTTTGTTGCTTCTACGTGTGGATTGATGGAGAATCAACTGATTTTCCTCACACGCAAATATGGACAAAATGAAAACATTTACATAATAATGTTTATAAAGTGCGTTTTATTATGCATGCCATTCCCACGCTATTGAATTCCAACATACGAAAAGTGAAATAAACTTGATATCAGAACTAGCTAAGGAAGTTTCCATAATTTGTTCATATTGTTTATGATATAATCAGAGATTGTTGGAAAAGTGATAAATTAGTCTACTTCCTTATAGTTGAATAAGTCATGATTTAGTTTAGATATTGAATGACTCATGATTTAGTTTAGATAGAGTCCTGATTTGTTGGTACAAAGTAGGGGTGAGCATTCGGGTAGTTCGGGCCAGATTTTTACTGATCGGACCCGGCCCGAATTACCCGAAATTTTTTTCTCTTACCTGTTCCGAACCCGAAATTTCAATTACCCGAACTTACCCGGCCCGATTTACCCGAATTACTTATTTACTCGGCCCGATTTACCCGATTTATCCGAATTATCCTGGCCTGATTTACCCGAATTATCTTAATTACCCTATTTCATAATTTTTTAAACCTAATTTAGGTAATCGGGCCGGTTTGAATTTTTTCGGAGTTACCCGTCCCTGCCCAAAAATAATTTGGACAATATTCGGGCCGGCCCGAATTACTCGAATTAGGTAATTTCTTTACCCGAATTAATTCGGGCCAGGTCGGCCCGAATAATGCTCACCCCTAGTACAAAGTGAGGATGTGGTGTTAGTTTGTTGCGTTTGTAGCCTATAAAAGGCACTGTTTCTAAGTTGAATAAATACATCTCTTGCAATGTCTTATTTCGTTCTCTATTGTTCATGAGTTTTCCTTTTATATTTGTTCTCTCCTCTGCTCAAAACCAACATTGTGGTATCAGAGCCTATTTTGATCCATTGGGTAATTGAATGCTTTAGTTTATTGAGCATGGCATAAATCCTCTTGGCTCCTTGAAAGAGACACACAAATATAGTTTATATTTTAGAAGTTGGGAAACACGATGGCAGCAGCTATGGTCCACCTTCAAGAAAATGATGTGTTATTCTAGCCTATGATGCCTACAACCATATTGGAATATGCCCCACGACAAATATGCCCCATGACAAATATGATTATGCCTATGACCATGCAAACAACCCTGTTTATGTTTATGCAGAAGAGATCTCTACAATCATGCTCATACCAATGCTTACAATCATGCCCATATCAATGCCTACATTGATCACAACATTTTGAATCAAGGGGGAGTGTTGGAAAAGTGATTCAAATATCGTGTAAGGTTAAATTAGTCTAGTTCCTTATAGTTGAATAAGTCATGATTTAGTTTAGATAGAGTCCAGATTTGTTGGTACAAAGTGAGGATATGGTGTTAATTTGTTGCGTCCGTAGCCTATAAAAGGCACTGTTTCTAAGTTGAATAAATGAATCTCTTGCAATGTCTTATTTCGTCCTCTATTGTTCATGAGTTTCCATTTTATATTTGTTGTTTCCTCTGCTCAAAACCAACAACTACTGCCATCTTTGTTAAGGTACGTATCGGGGACTTTGCAGGTTGAGGCCGTTGACTCTTATTTACAAGATTGGGATACTGTGTTGAAGGAGCCGTTGACTCTTATTTACAAGATTGGGATACTGTGTTGAAGGAGTTGAAACTTACATTGTTGCAAGCTTAAGACCGTATGAAGATTTTAACGTATCAACAACGTCATCTTAAGTTGTAGCCTTAGTTTCAGTCTTCAGTGGCCTTTCGGTCATCTTTGAAATTATCGTCAAGGTATTACGGACCATATCAAGTTCTTGCTAGAGTGGGAGTTGTAGCTTACAAGTTGGAATTACTGGAGACTTCAAGGATCCATGATGTTATACATGTCAGTCAATTAAAGAAACACTTGGGCAGCACAGCAATTGCTTCTCCTCAATTACCACCTTCTTCATCCACTATACCAGTTATTCCTACTCTTGAAACAATACTAAACTAGCGAATCGTGTAGAAAGGGAAATATCATGCACCAGATGAAGTTTTGGTTCAATGGCATGGAGTCCCACCCAAGGATGCTACATGGAAGGATTTGCGCAGTTTCAAGAAAAGTTACCCTGAATTCTTTTTCCTTGAGGGCAAGGAAAATGTTAGGGAAGGAGAAGCTGATAGCGTTGTACATAACATGCAGGGTATGCATGATTCTTTCTCTTGCACTAGAAGTTAGGTGGCTACCATAAAGTACAAGGATAAGGAAGAGGATGAATCCTATTGCATGGGAATTGCTATTTAGATTAAGTTGTTATTTTGTTTCCTAAAAATGTCATTTGTTTCTATCCAAACTATTGAGGATCTTGAGTCTTAAATTAGTGGAGCAGTAGCCGCCAAGTAGCTTAGGAATCTAGTATATAAAGACTGTAATTAATCAGTTTAGTAACGATAAAAATCCAATGAACTTGATTCCAAATCCTCTGAAATTCTTCTTTAGCGTTATTACTTTTGCTGCCTTCTTCTTTTTTATGTTTTTGAACAGATTATCTAAAAATCTATCAGATGATTGCCCCAGTGTTTTGGATACTCACAGGAGAATATAGTGATCTATTTGTAGCTTTGGTTTCAAAAGGGAAATTCACATAAGAAGCCAATAAGAGACACAAGGCTAAAGCCAGCAACTTATTAGAAATGAAAACCAAATTACTAGACTATAACCTCAAGTTTAGAGACGGAGGGTACAAAGCATAGGTAGTTAAAGACCTCTCTTAAATATTCATCTTGGGACAAAGGTAGCAATCAAGATGATCTACACACATTCTTAAGTAGTACACCAGTCACTACAAGAAAAATGTAAATTAGTGACGGAAACTTAACAATGGAAAAATTTTCGTCGGCAATTAGCGACAGAAATATGCTTTCCGTCGCTAATATTGAGTGATTTAGCGATGGTATTACTATTTGTAGCTAAATTTGAAAAAAATTTGTCTTGGCAAAATTAGCGACAGATATTAGCGATGGAATAATATAGCCGTCGGTAATAAATTACCCATGAAAAATATATCGTTGGAAATTAGCGATGGAAAGCATATTTCTGTCGCTAAAATTGAGTAATGTAGCGACGGTACTAATACTCGTCGCTAAATTTGGAGGGAATTCGTGGCGGCAAAATTAGCGACAGGATTTAGTGACAGAATACGTTCCGTCGTTAAAAATGGAGGGAATTTTTAGCGGAATAAAAAATTTTGAGTTTACCTACAGAAAATTCTGTAGGTAAATTAATTTAGCGACAAAAATTTTCTTTCCGTCGGTAAAAAGGCGGAAATTATTGGCGGTATAATTTTTTTTTAATTTACCAACGGAAATTTCCGTCGGTAATTCCATTAGTAAATTCTTTTTAAATATAAACTCAACCCCTCCAACTTCTATCTTCTTTTTCCTTTCTTCTTCTTCCTTCTTCCTACATCTTCTCTTCGGTTTCTTGGAGCCCATTTCTCTGTTGTGGAATCCTTTTCTGCTCGAGGATGTTGTCTTCTCCAGCTATTGTCATCGTGTCCTTCGGTAGAGGTATTTTTGCAGCTACTGTCACGTGTTTTTTCATATATTAGATGAAAGTTAATTTGGGTATTTATTATTTTTGTTTATTTGTGTATTTTATTATTATAAAACAACTTTAAGGTATAAATATTAGTGATAGAAGGGACAAGACATGATTTTAGTTGTGATGTTAAGATAAATTTCTGATGTATGTAAGGTGTTTGATTAAATGTTTGTTATTTGAAAAAATGATTTCAGTTCTTTATTTTCAGTTCTATTTTAGTATGAATTTTAATATTTTAATTCTTTTACTTGAAATAATGAAGTTCTCTCCATGGTGACTTCTAGAGAAACTAAACAATTTGAAGGTAAATTTTAAAAAATATTTTTCAGCAAATTTACCGACGAAAAAAATTACGTTGGTAAATATATTGAATTTTACCGATGGAAAAAATTTCATCGCTAATTACCAACAAAATTACAAAATCCAATGGTAATTTTCTGACAGAAGAATTTATTGACTGAACAAAAAACTCGTCAGTAAATTTACCGACGAAAATTTTTACCGTCGGTAATTTCGTCGGTAAATTTACCAACGAAAAATTTTCATCATTAAATTTAGTAACGACCATATTTCTGACGCCTTTTTTCGTGAATAAATTCCATCACTAAATAAGCTTACCGACGGAGTATGTACAAATTACGTCGGTAAATTCCGTCGCTAAACTCTATTTTTCTTGTTGTGACAACCAGCAGGGCAAGATAATTGGAATCGGCAAAATAGGTCAAGATTCCTTTGCATATATTGATAATGTGTTGCTTGTTGATGGTCTGAAACATAACTTGATTAGTGTTAATCAATTGTGTGATTCTGGTTTTGAATTTATGTTCAATCAAAATCTTTGTGAAATCAGGAACAAAGATGGGTCTATATTCTTTTCTGCTAAAAGAAAAAAATAATCTTTACAAAATTGATTTAGAAGATTTTCAAAATCAAAATGTTTCGTGTTTTTTATCAACTGAAAAAGAAAGACTTATCTGGCATAAAAAGATAGGTCATGTCAGTTTTAAACATATTTCAAAGTTGTTAAAGCATGATTTGGTAAGAGGTTTACTAAAAATAAGTTTTAACAAAGATTTCTTTTGTGAAAGTTGTCAGAAAGGAAAACAAGTCAAAACATCGTTTTCTTCTAAAAACTTTGTAACATCATCTAGACTTTTAGAGTTATTACATATGGATTTATTTGGTCCAACTAGGACAATAAGTCTTGGCGGAAAGAAATATGGACTTATTATTTTTGATAACTTTACTAGATTTTGTTGGATATTATTTTTGTCACATAAAGATGAGTCTTTTAAGTGTTTTAGGACCCTTTTCAGAAAGTTACAGAATGAAAAAGGAATGTCAATAGCTAGTATCAGGAGTGATCATGGTGGAGAATTTGAAAATGAGAAGTTTAGAATATTTTGTGAGGAGAATGAAATTTTCCACAATTTCTCTGCTCCTAGGAATCTGCAGCAAAATGGAATTGTTGAAAGAAAGAACATGACGATTTAAGAGATTGCAAGGACTATGCTCTGTGAGATGAATCTTCCTAAGTATTTCTGGGCAGAAGCAGTGAATACAACATACTATATTCAGAATAGAATATTGTTGTGACCTTTGTTGAAGAAAACTCCTTATGAGTTATGGAATGGAAGAAGACCAAATATATCTTAATTTCATCCATTTGTTTGCAAGTTTTCTATACTTAATACAAAGGAACTGTTGGACAAATTCGATTCAAAGACTCATTCAGCAATTTTTCTAGGCTACTCTTCATCATTTAAGGCCTTTAGGGTTTATAATCTTACCTCGAAGACTGTTGAAGAGACCATTCATGTCAAGTTTGATGATAGTTTCCAACCAAGTAAGGAAGATGACATGGATAGTGAAATCCCTTCAATGCCCGTAGGTGATACTAAAGAAGCTTCATCATCAGAAACTCAGTTAGACAAGATTGAAGATATTCCAGAGACTTTTGGGTTGAAAAAGGATTGGAGATACAAGAGTTCTCATCCAGAAGAGTTAATCATAGGAGGGACATCAGAAGGAGTCCGAACAAGGTCCAAATTCAGAAGAGAAGCTAATGCAGCTTTTGTCTCTGAAATAGAGCCTAAGAAGATTGACGAAGCTCTTCAAGATGAAGCATGAATTTTAGCCATGCAAGAGGAGCTGAACCAATTCACTAGGAACAGAGTTTAGTCATTGGTTCCTAAACCCTCGAAGAAATCCATTATAGGAACTAGATGGGTTTTTAATAATAAGTTAGATGAATCAGGGAGAGTAAGTCAGAATAAAGCTAGATTAGTAGCACAAGGCTATAATCAGCAAGAAGGAATAGACTATAATGAGACGTATGCTCCAGTAGCAAGAATGGAAGCTATTAGGATATTGCTGGCATATGTTGTTTCTCATGATATAAAACTTTTTCAGATGGATGCGAAAAGCGCGTGTCTGAATGGTTTTATAGACGAAGAGGTGTATGTTAAGCAACCTCCTAGCTTCGAGGATGTTAAGTAACCACATCATGTCTATAGAATTCACAAGGCTTTATACGGCTTAAAGCAAGCTCCTAGAGCTTGGCATGATCGTCTAAGTACTTTTCTCATAGAGAGTAGTTTTAGTAGAGGTCAGGTAAATAAGACTGTAAACGATCTAGAAGGGGGGTTGAATAGATCTTTAAAGCTTTTTGTAAAATTCTACAAGAAAATCATAAGTTAATTCACACAAAACAATTTAAACAAAGTTAAAAGCAAGGAGTAGGGAAGAAGAGCAAACATTGATTTTATAGAGGTTCAGTGCTAAGACCTACGTCCTCTACCTAAGCTCCCACTTAGGATTTGGTAAACCATTTTACTGCACACTTTTTAGTTTAGTGTGAACTCTTACAACACCACTTGATTTTCGGCTCAAGTTACCTTTACAACTGATTTGTTTTCCAGCACAAATCCTACCAACACCACTTGATTTCTGGCTCAAGCTACCTTTACAACTGATTTGTCTTCCGACACAAATCCTACCTCACAAGTGACTTTTCACTAATCACTCAACTAGCAAGAGAAATGAGATAAAGAAGATAGAATAATGCTCAATACAAATTTGAAGTAATCTTAAGAGCAATAAGGAGCAATTTTAGAACAATAGTTGAATAATTTGGCTTATAGTGTTGGGCCCCATTTTCGAAGTCCAACAATCGCACCGAAGTCGAAAATGTAAGCGAATTTCTAAGGTCCTTCACCTTGAACGATAAAAAAAGAAAAAAAATTTCCATTTGCATGACATACAAGCCACAAAGGCGAGCCCACACAACGAAATCACAAAATCACAATAAACTTCTTCATAATGGTAGATTTTAGTCTCTAGTTCATTTAGAAACAAGAACCACCTCAATCGGAGCCCTATGACTCAAGATATGCTTAAGAAATCGAAGTAGGTTCATGGCCAAATCATGCTCTCCAAACCTACCCATTGCTTCCTTTTCGTCAAACTTTCTGAATTTATATCCAGTGGCCATAAATTTTTATGGAGAGGTAGTAAAACGTGTTAGGAATCTAACACCTCAAGAATCGCCTCATTCGGAGGTCGGAAGAAGGAGTTATGGCCAAACGAAGCTGATATGTTCATATCCTGATTCCTACTGAACATACTTTGGAGCAAATGTCATAACTCTCACTATAGATGTCAGATTGACTTCGTTCTTGGACGGTTAGAAAGTAGATATCTAGGCTAAAATTTTTATGAAGACCAAAATTTGAAATTCTGTCGTTTTGGGGGTCGAATTACACGGACCGTATAAAAATCACACAGCCCGTGTAACCTTCGGGTGGGAAGTGCCTCCTGCGCCCAGATTTACATGGCCCGTGTAAATCTACACGGGCAGGCCGTGTAACTTTCGAGTAAATTCAATTTTTCACCCCCAAGCACCCTTCAAAGGTTCCTAAACCCCTTCCTAACATTCCTTTACCTCAAACCCTTCTCCAACACCACAAAAACCACTACCAATCCATTAAAAGACATCCAACATCATTGAGTCTCATCTCCTAAAGATTTATCTTCAATCCTAAGACCATATCTACTCAAAATCTCCCCAATTTGAACCCTTCAAATATAACCCAACCTCATAACCATACAAATACTAATCTAACACAATCAACAATTGGAATTTCTCAACACTTACATTATAAACAATCAACATATTCAAACTTGATAAATACACAATCATACAAAAGGAAACCTTTCAAGTTCTCATTTTCCTTTCAAAACAATTGAAGTTCATACAAAGCTTTCATTTATAGCTTCAATTACATATTGACATTTCATCAATGCCTTAACACAAGTACAAAATACATTTGATGCATAATGTTCAATATGCTACCAAAGCTATCCAAAACTTAACTACTAACTTAATACAAAAGCTAACTCTCTCGCAATTGATCCAAATGCCTTGCAAGGATTTATCGATCTTCTTGATCTGCAACTGAGGAGTGGGAAAAAAATGGATTGAGCTTCAAAGCTCAATGGCTAAAATATTTATAGCCATTGGCATTGAACCACACAGTCAACCATATTTCTATATATACACATACATTCATGTAGGCATATTCATCAACATGAAAAGTTAACATTTGCAACTCACAATTCAATTCCAATTCCAGAATTCATAACATCATCACATAGTACATATTGGAATGTAATTTAATAAAATGCATAGCTTAGCACATTAAGATGAAAATGCACAATCAAAAGGCTCGAGGGTTCCGTGAAAGAAAACGGATAAACCGAGGTTTATATCGTGAACGAAATAAACCGAGGTTTCGGATCTCGTGGGCCACAAGCGGGCAGCCGAGAGAAAGCTTTTACATCAACGTGCATGTGACTTACGAAATGGTTCCTCTCTCGCCCAAACATAACCAAATTTCATGCTTCAATTCAATTATTCATAGATTCACATTTTCATACTTTCTTTCTTTCCATTCAGTCAAAATGCCATGACTCAAATTCAATGGCATGACAATCATTCTCACAATTCAGTCATTCATATACAAAATGCCATTATTCAACTCAATGGCATAACCATCATGTCACACAGTCAATGCATAACATGAACACAACATAAAGTAATTCCCACATCATAGAAATTTAAACAATTCATTTAGCACATATAACATACACAATGCATTTGCTCATTACACAATAACCATAAATAAATTACCTACCTTAGCCTTGTAATCTCCAAAATCAATGGTTTCTTTCTCCTTGCTCTAGGATAGCCTCTTGATTTCCTAAACACAAACAAAATCAACAATCCATCATTTATTCTTCAATTTTCGAAATTCCCCTCCAAAACCCTAAAAATGTCATAACCCAAATCAAGCCTCCATATAACCCATTCATGAATCCTATAGGTTAGAAACTCAACCCCTAGGTGAAAAATCCAAAAAAGAAACTTATGAATTCACTATTCATCTTCTTCTTCCTACCACTTTCTCTCACTAGGATTTCTCTCCATTACAAATCCTAACCCCATTTCTTAACAAAACAAGAAGAAGATGATGAAACTTACCTTAGAAGCTTGGATTCTCCTCCTTTTCACGATTTTTCCCACTTTTTCCTAGTTTTTCTTGGTTTTTCTTCTCTTCTTTCCTCCCTAGCTTCCACGACAATGCTCCTCTTCTTCTCTAATTTTTTTCATTTATTTTCCTTCTTCTTTGCGCATTATACCCTTCACTTAAAGCCCTTGTCCAACTATGCACTTGGTTGGCTTTTAATGACCCAGCTAGCTTAGTTCAATTCTAACTTCAACTAACTCTTCTTTCTAACTCCAATTCCATATTTCTAATTCTTACCCAACAAACTCTAGTTAGGGACCAATTCTAAAATATTAAAAAAATTTAAACAAGCATACATAAATCATTAAACAATTAATAAGAAAACAAAATTGAAAACAAAATCGGGATCCAACAAATATGAGTAAAAATAGTGACACTAGTCTACTAGTCGAAGACTATTAGTCGACTAATGTTAGTAAAAACAATAACACTAGTCGAGTAGTTGACTATTAGTCGACTAAGCCTAAAATCGACTAAAATCTCTTGGTTTTTCTTCATCCGACATACCAACTTTTACAACTCATAACGTTTAACCTAGAACTCCAAAATTTACAAACGTAGTATCAATAGAAAGATGAAGGAAAGTTCTACACTTTCCATGAAGAACTTAAAAACCAATTTCATCTCTAAAGGGGTCAAAATCTCACTCAAAGTTTCTGTCCTCATTTAATGTCACCCTAAATAGTATCACAACTTCTAAAATTTCTATCTTTCAACTCCAAGGTCCAAAAATGTCATACTTTATATAAATGAAAAGATCAAAATGCAACCTACAACTTTTATAAAGGATAGAAAAATCAATTTGGCCTCTAAAGGAGTCAAAAACTACTTCAAAGTTTCTGTCCACTAATGATCATCCCAAACAGTAACAGAAACTTCTAAAAATTATAATTTCACATTCCATGGTCCAAAATTTCCATACTTTATATCAATGGAAAGATAAAAACATAATATAAAACTTTCATGAAGCACTTAAAGGCAATTTCAACCTCTAACTAGGTTAATTTTTCAATCAAAGCTTCTATCCCTAAACATTCACCCTAAACCATATCCAGCCTCACAATTTCACATCTTTCAATTTCCACAATCAAAAATAGCATATTATACATCATTGAAAAGCTATAAACTTCCTCTATAACTTTCAATAAGGCTACTTGATCCAATTCAAATCACATTAGTACAAAATTTGCCTCAAAGCATAGTATACACAAACTTACCCTTAATAGCATTTTTAAAAACAAAGCAAAATAACCTTAACTTCGAAAGATCAAAACTTTCAATTCCACTATCAAAAAATATCATACTTCATAGCGATAGAAAGCTATCAATAGAAGCTACATTTTTATGGGGATTATTTTATCAAATTCTATCTAAATCAACCCAGAAAAATTCACATTTCTAAATTCTACTAAAAGATCGGGGTCCAACACATGTCGATTGAAACCTAAATGGTCTTGTGTTGGGACGGGACTGAGGTTACTGTTGGAGTTTAATCAAGAGAGGCCGATGATTGGATTTAATATAAGGAAGGTGATGTACGGTGGTATCATTAAAAACTTCATGCCATTTGTTAGAGCAAAAGACTCTGTCTAAACGTGCTGCAATATTTCCTCTTCGCCATATGTAACGTGATTCTTTGTAACCAAGGTCTTGGAGCTGGCAGTTTTGGATACACTCTTGACAAGTTTTATTTACAATTCTCCTAGCATTAACACCACGCTGATCTCCTACAGCCAATTTAGCATTAAAGTCGCCTCTAAGTAGCCAAGCTCCTGACGTGATCCGTTGTATCTACATCAAGCTCTGAGATAAAAATGGTTTATATTAGGGTTGTGGACTGGCGTAAATCATCATAAATACATATGCTACTCCCTCGTTAATAATAGACGTGTGCACGAATTGTCTATTAGCTGCTAGTATTAGGATGTCGACAGACTCCCTCCATAAAAGCCATATACCACCAGGAAATCCTACATCTTCTACTCGGAATGATTTCTGAAAACCCAACCTACGAATGACATGATCTGCGTGGCTATCACTAATTCTAGGTTCCACCAGGACCACCAAGAAAGGTTGATATGCGTGAACAAGATGTAACAACATTGGTTTAAACAGCTTTCCACCCGTTCCTTGACAGTTCCAAAGAAGTATTGACATACTATAGGATGGGATTTTTAACACCATGGTTTTCAGGCATGATTGATCCTATTCTCGGTGTCTATATCTCCGACTGTGTCCATGTTTGACTCATGTTGTTGTGGTTCTTGTTAGGAGTCATTAACCATTTCTACATCACCTTCACCGCGCGGTAGCAATCGTGGGGTCTGGTGGTTTAGGATTTTGAGTTAGAAATTGCGGTTGTTGTGGGGTAGAATGGTGACCACTAGTTTCCTTCATCGGTTGCAAAGTTTGCTCATACTCCATCACTTCCGCTCTAGGTAATCTAAAATCCTTGGTTTGGTAAACAATATCCTGGAGGGCAGAAATATATAACGCTTGGTGATGAGGCACTCTTTGTACTGGAGTCGAGTCTGTATGCATAGTTTAAGCTAACGTCCGTTGACGTCATTTGGTTGTTGCTCAACTTGCATGGGACATCTGGTGGGGTCAAGTTATAGTATCTCCTTACCCTTAGTCGCTGAACTACTTTTAAGAGTGGTGGGTTTTAACTGATGTGTTACCTGAGTGTGCTCATTGCGTCTAGGTGCCTCCAATCGGTTCCTTTCCAACTATTCTGGGTTGACGGTCTTGTAGTAGTCAGTCTCACAAGATCCTGCATGATTACCAGCTTGGATCTCCACATCTTCAAGTTGGCGGTCTTGTAGCAGTTAGTCTCACAAGATCCTGCATTATTACCAGTTTGGATCTCCACATCCTCAAGTGGAGTAAATCGTGATCCACGGAGAGGCACGTGTCCTGTCTTAGAAAATGTGTGACAACCCTATAATTTCAGCTGGTTATTAGTCCTTTGAACTCTTCTTTGTACTTAGACCCATTTCTGGACCACGCTTCAGGAGCCCAATATTTGGAGACATTTAACGGTCAAATCTCATTCCAGATTTTCTTAAACAATTAACGTATATTGCGAAAAATTGATAATCAAATCTGTTGGATCCCGTTTCTGGAACCCAACTGCATAAACTTAACACTTTCACTCTTACTTTGATACTGCCTATGTTGGGACCCGATTTGGGAACCGGACCCCAACTGGAACAACAGAAACATATGACGAAAACGGATCGATCATGCACAAATGTTGGATTCCATTTCTGGAACCCAACCTCGGAATCATAACTTGAACACATGAACAAAACGTGAGCAAACTTATACTTGGCGAAAGCGGAAGAAATCGGAAGAAAAACGAAGCGGATCAGAATCAAATCAAACATATGGTTCAATCGAACTGAACAAATTTTCGACATCTGAGAACGTGGAACTTAGAAAAATTAGCGTTGGAAAATATCGCGTTGGAATACCATAAGACTAAACCAATCCGCAATCGGTATAAAATTCTTCTTTTTCTTTTCTTTCTTTTCATCTTTATTCAATCTTATACAAAGAAATCTACTTTCCCATTAGGATAGTCATCCTCAAACAAAACTCAATTCATAACATTCTTCGTAATCATGCAATATCTCAATCTCATCTTTAACAAGTCTTATTCTTATTCTTATTCTATCATACTCTTGACACTTAAATCAAGTAGTCACTTTATTTCCTCAAATAATTCATGAAAACTTATTTACATCAATATCACATTCATCCGTATCTCAATTCAATACACAAGTCCATAATTCATTTACATCGTGATATACATGCTTACAAAATGTTAATGGCTTTCCACGCCATGTTACAACATCAATATCAGAATTCAAAATGCACAAAATACAAAAATCCCAAAAATGCTCAACATGTCTGAAATCTGAATCTTGCATCAAATTAACTTAAAAGCCAAACAGATACATAACGGATGGACGTCTAGACTTGCTTTCATCCGATCTCCATCTTGTCACCTGGAGATGGGGATAAAAGGGGGGTGAGCTTTACAGCTCGTGGATACACGTTTATAATAAAGATAAGCAAAAACCTTGAAAGCAGTTCACTTATCTTAGAAAAGTTTCATGGAGTTTATAAAACACATGTTTTAATCCATAAGTTACAAATCATGAATGCATCAAACTTGATCAAACATAACATGAACACATAGGTGTTAAGTCCAAATGATTTTGATGTATAACAAAAAGAACAAATTAAAAGAAGTCATACAGACGAAGTCGCACAGACGAAGCAATGAAGACAATAAGCAGATGCAGACGTAGATACTAAGCAGACGCAGACGCAGACGAATAGTAAAACAGACGCAGACGCAGAATAGTAAAATAGACGAAGACGCATATGAGAATAGCAAAGTAGACGCAGACGCGAAATCGTAAAAGCAGACGCAGACGCAGAAACATAGACGATAAAATACAGACAGAGAAAAAGAAGATGCGGAATTCAAAAAGAAGACAAAGGAGTCAGTTCGAGTTAGTTACAGAACTCAACTAAATAACCGTTTCTTTAAAGATTCAAGAAACAAGATTCAAGAAGCAAGAATCAAGAAGCAGTTGAAGACGAAGGCTAT
>JANZLF010000005.1:11361711-11372048 GCA_026546835.1 Erythroxylum foetidum
AGCAACTTGGGTCACATTCCATTATCTGATCATGCATTTATGCATGCAATGCAGTGTTCAGTAATTCAGTATTCAGTAATTCAGTGTATGGCTATAAAAGCCCAGTATAGTATTTCTCAGTATCATGCAGTAATTCAGTCCAGTACAGTAGAAACATGTCATTTGATCATGTACATTTTAGACATTTCAGAAATCATACAATTTCACAGTCCAATACAGTAGAGGCATACCATCCGATCAAGTATATCCCAGTAATCATACAGTTTCACATCTGGCAAGTAAATTCACGTTGAGCAATTGAACAGTCAGGAATTTGAGAAACCAAGTGCACTTTGACCAAAGACTTCTCCCACCTGACCACCAGTGGCATGGAGCTCCTTCATGGATTCCCTTAAATTCACGGCTACACAAGACCCTTATGGGAATTGTGTAGTACATTCTGTTTTGGATCCACCGAAACCATTCTGATGTGTTTATCTGTTTAAATTATGTTGGCAAGTTTGATGATGCATGAATTAAGTTGTTTACAAATTTTTGATATATTGAGTATCGAAAAATATGTGTATCTTGATTCGATGTAGACTTTAAAAAGGTTTTTGCTTACTATTGATTATAAAATTGTTACCCACAAGCTTTAAGCTTACCCCATCATTTCCACCCCATCTTCAAGTGAAAAACATGAGAACGAGTAACCAAAGGTCAAGGCATCACTCCGACTTTGCATACTTTTGTATTTTAAGCTAGTTTTATAAACCAAGGCTTTAGTTGCATTTTAAGCAAATTATCACTCATGTATTGTTCTGTATATTGGGTTTTTGAAATATTGTTATATCGTGGCTTGAAATGCCCATTAAAGTCTTGTAAAACATTTATATTTTGATGAAAATGATTTATGAATGTGTTTTACGGATGATATTTCCAAATGGTTGAGTTTCATTTTTTTTCCAGTCTTCCATAAGGGTAAAATTGTATTCTAAATTTGAGGAAAATTTTGAAATGATATAGACTGAATTAGAGAAGGGTGTCTACTAGAAAGTTGTAGATCTTCCTTCTAGCTTTCTAACGGTATATAGTATGAAATTTTTGGACATCTGGGTTGAAAGTTATGGTCCTTAAAAGGGGAGATGATCAGGAGTATAATAATGTATCGTCTATATCGTCTATAAAATGTATCATCTGTGATGACCTCATATCGTCTATGATGATGCCATATTGTATGTAAAATGTATCGTCTGTAATGACATCATATCGTCTATGATTGACTTTCTACTTGTTCTATGTTTGACCTTCTGCACACTATTATCTGTTCCTATCATTTGCTCCATTTTTGACCCTTCAAACAATAGAATCTGTCGTCAAGGTCTTCATGAAAGTTGTAGATATTGAAATCCTCTTTCAAACCATTTAAATAGCTCCCTAATTTGACATCTTTAGGGAAACTTATGGCAATTTTCCCCATTCATATGTTTTTCCAATTCGTGTGATTTTTCATTTGTCTTCGTCTAATCCTATCGTCTGCTCCATTTTTGACCCTTTATACAATAGAATCTATCTTTAAGGTCTTCTCAAAAGTTGTAGATCTTAAAGTTCTCTTTCAGACCATCCAAATAATGCCTTAATCCTACATATTTAGGGAAATTTATAGTGTTTTTCCCGATTCGTCTACTTTTTCCCATTACTCTGTTTTTTCATTTGGTTTTGTCTGTACCTATCGTCTGCTCCATTTTTAACCCTTCAGACGATAGAATCTGTCTTCGAGATCTTCATAAAAGTTGTAGATCTTGAAGTCCTCCTTTTAACCATCAAAATAACGCCCTAATATGACATCTTAGGGAAAGTTATGGCAATTTTCCCCATTCATCTGCTTTTTCAATTTGTCTACTTTTTTATTGAGTTTCGTCTGATCCTATCTTCTGCTCCATTTTTGGCCCTTCAGACGATAGAATCTATCTTCGAGGTCTTTATAAAAGTTGTATATCTCAAAGTATTCTTTCAAATCATCCTAATATGATCTTAATCTGATATCTCTAATGACAGTTATGCTAATTGTCCCAAGGTAGGTGCAATGTGTTTGAGGTCAAAACCCTGTGCAATTCTTTCATCTATAAATTTATTATAGTATCTCCAAATGAGTCAGTTCTTATCTCTAAATAAACTAGAGACATAGAGCCACAAATGTTCTGAGCAAGTCAAATTGAAATTCTAACTTTAGGTTTACCAAAAATCTGTTTGGAAATAGTAAAAGTAAGTTGTCTTGATGTTTGTCCTAGTGGGGGAATGTCATTTTTATGGGATACGCGTTCAGATGTCATTTAGGACGTCGAACTCGTGACTCACAAGGGCGGGGTGTCCAACAATACTGATCTCCAATTCCACAACAATTAGTACTTTGATTTGTCTAAAATTCAACTTTACATTCTATGCTTCTTTTTTCACTAGATCTGATAATCTCAATATCGAATTTATGCTTAATGTATTAGATATAACACTAACTTTACTTGGAAATACTCATTTATACCATCATAATCTTTTAGTACTTATATACATTGTCTCAGTCTCGTATTCAATTTTTCTCAACTCAATAATTTCCTCAAACTTTTATGATATATATATATATATATATATATCCAAGAGGTTCCTATACATATACTATCTCCAAACTTTCAAAGCAATCACTATTGTGGCAAGTTCCAATTCATATATCAAGTAATCATCCCATGAGGCTTAGTTGTCTCCATGCATACGAAATCACTTTATCCTGTTGCATTTGATTTTACCAAAATCTCTTATATAACATCATTGCATACTATAGAATCTCCAAATCCATATGATATAATTAATATCAATATAATTCCTCAAAATTTTCTTTACCTTCATTACTCATACGTTTTACACATTTTTCTTCAAGTATTCTACTATTGTTCTCAACTTTTCGAAGACATTTAATATATCATCAAATCTTGCTTGGATCACTTAAATCTTTAATACCATAGTACTATCGAGGCAATTGATAACTTGAACAATTATTATCACACTCCATGTGCCCCCTAATTAGTCGTCGTAATTCCTTAAATAACTAATTCGTCAATGAGGTAACATTATCTCGCATTATTTTCAATTTCCCAATTGTCTCACCTTTCTTAAATGATCTTCTCCATTCTTTAGATTTCCTCATATTTCACATTGGCTTATTCTAATGTTTGCTCATTCATACTAGTTTCTCCTCACATTTCAATTTATTTGCAACTTAACTTCCTGCTTTGGTAACACATTCATCAAAATCTAATTTACATCTCCTTTGCATATTCTCTTAGAATAAAATGTGGATCTAAGTTCTCCTCACATTAGTAATAATGTTATCTCAATATCATAAAATCCACTCATGTAGTTGGATACTTTCATCGAGAAAAATACATACATTCTCAGTAGCATACTCTACCTCTTATGTTTAAGTCTCTACTAGGGATATGACTCCAATATTCACTTCTAATTCATTACATATGCATATCTGATTGGTTCTTTTATTGATCATTCTTAATATAAACCACCTGATCTGCTCAACCTAATTCGAAGAAATTCTTCTTCGAAAGAAGATTTCTTGCTACAATCATCTATACTATTCATGAAATATTTATCAATCAACTGCTATCATCATCGATGCTGTTTCAGCCATTCTTAACACCTCAAAGCGATCAATTTCAACTGTTTATGACATTTCAATAATTCTAATCTTTGTCACACTTTATATGATCAAAATATCCTCTATAATAAAACTCAATGAAATAAGAGGCATATTCGTTTACTCTTATATTTTGGTATGCACCATCAAGATTGTTGGACCCCGATCTTTAAGTGAATTTTGGAAATATAAAAAAATATGAAATAAGTAAGTTTGTATATGAAGTTTGTAATAGATGTGTTTATGTTTCAAGAAAATTGACGAGAAAATGAATTGATAGATTATGATGACTTTGAGATTTAAATAGAATTGTATGGTTTATAAAAGTTAATGTGAATGAGTTTATTGAAAATTAAGCTTAAAATAAAAAAAAAATAAGGAGAGAAAGTGTAAAAATTGGAAGAATTAAGAAAGTTGACTTTTGATGATAGAAAGTTTGACTTGATAGTTGACTTTTTGATTTAAGTAAAATTTGAGAAAATGATCTACATAAAACTTATAGCTTATGTTGAGAGCTTTCTGTCGCCATAAAGTTTGATATTTTTTGATATCGGGGGTGAAAGTTATGAACGGTCAAAGTTATGTAATTGTTTTGCTTTAGTTTGGATTGACAAGTATTTGGCAGAAAATTTGTTTGTATTTTTGACCCTCTTAGAGATTGAATTAGATTGAGAGGTCTTCTTGAAGATTATAGAACATGTTTAGAGCTTTCTAATGGTGATAATGTGCCTTATTTGGAGTTAGGAGTAAAAACTTATGGGGGTTAGACTTAGTTCAGTTACTATTCATTTGGCAAATTTGGGCAGAAACTTGGTTTGGATTTTAGAACATTTTAGAGCTTGAATTGAATTAGGATGTCTTCTTGAAGAATCTAGTACTTATTTAGAGCTTTCCAATGATATATAATTTTTCAAATTTGGACTTAGTATGAAGAAGTTATGAGGGCGGAAAGATTTTAGTTACTGTTGATAAGGGTAATAATTGTGCCGTACATTTGGAAGGGTTTTTCACCCCCTTAGAGTCTGCTTTGGTTTTTACACTCTTCATAGCAAATGTAGATCATCTTTTTCCCTTTCCATTGATGTATAATATGCAATGATTGGAGTTAATAATAAAAAGTTATAAGGTTGGAAAAATCGTGGGTACTGTTCATTTGGTCCATTTACTGTTCCATTGGTCATTGTATAGGCAGAAACTATGAGAGTGTTTTTACCTCTCTTAATGACTGATTTGATTTTTGTACCCTTCGTGAAAATTGTAGATCATCTCTTTATCTTTCCATTGAGGTAAAATGTGACATTGTTAGGCTATTGTGTTAAAAGATATGATTTTTCAAACTTCTGGCATTGTGTAGGTCAATTTCAAATTGGCAGAATTTTTGATTAACAATTTGACCCCTTTAGCGATAGAATTAGTTTTTATGTTATACAAGGAAGTTGTATAGCTTCCTTTAAGATTTATTTTGATACCAAATTTGTCAAATTTGGAGTTCAAAATCAACAGTTATGAATTTTGAAAAAAAATTATGTTCTATGATGTCGTTTCTGCTTGCTTCACATTTTGCTTCTTCCTTCCAAATCCAACCCTTTTGCAAATTTTTGCTCCTATCTTTTCCGTCCGACATTCGATTGACTTGGTTTTTAAAGAGTTGGATTCCTAAGATAATTAATTACATCTTCAGGGGAAATTTGTGATTTTATGAGATTAAATTGAGGATAATTAATTTAATGAAAGTGAGTTATGAAATATTCTGAGCATGGTTCAGTCTTTTGTGAAATTCGGGATCTTTGGAGATCCAATCGAGGTGATTCTTAAGGTCTAATAAAATTAATACATGGGGCTACAAGTAATATGAAGAAAGGAAATTTCAATTTAGCCCCTAAGACTTTCAATTTCTAAATTGAATTTCGGATTAGTGTGCAGTCATGGATTTAAGAATATCTAAAAGTAATTTGGCTATAACTTTTGCTCTGGTAATCCAAATGAGGTTATTCTTAATTTGGATTAAAATAGAGAAATAGGGCTACAATTTTTATGAAGACATCAAGTTTCAATTTTATCTTTAAGAATTTCAATTTTAGGATGGAAATAATGTGCTGGAAAATGTGTTAGCATAAGACATACCTAAAATGTTTTGAGCATAACTTTTGATGTAATGCTCCAAATTGGATGATTTTGATGTCATTATGAAATTAAGACAATAAGGAACACTTCTATAGAAGGAATTTTTGACAAATTCCTTCAAATTGATAATGCGAAACATATCCGAAAGTAAGCATGAACTAAAGTAAAGTGCAGGGGCATTTTTGGAAGAATACATAAGGATTTAAGTTTAAAGGCATACATGGAAGGTCATTTTGGTCCTTTGTCATTCATTAATGAAATGGAACAAGTGAGGGTCATTTATAAGAGGAGACCCACGACTTTGAGAAGAAGAAAAGAATAAAAAGAAGAAGAGAATAGAGTAGCTTTCGTATGGGAGAAAAGAAAGGAGAAGAAGGAAAAAATGCTAGGTTCAAAATTTTTGCTACCTTCCAAGGATAATTTCAAGTTGATTCTAAAGGGAAAAGATGGAAAAGGATGAAAGCTTCCTATGGGGCTTTGAAAAATTCAAAATTGGAGGAGTTTGAGGTAGGAGGTGAATTTTGATCTTTAAGTTTTTAATGAATTTTTGTTTTAGAATCATGGAAAATGGTATGAGTTTGTAGATTATGAATTCAATTTTGGTGATTTCTAAGTATTATGGGTTTAATTTTGGATGTAAATTAATTAGGGTTTATGCCCAATTTTGGCATTTGGAGATTTTGAAATTTTTTTATTTAGATAGCTTGATTATATGCGGAATTAGTATTTTCTAAGTTCAATTTGAGGATTATGTCATTTATGAAGTTGAATTTGGGTTAATTTGATTTAGGGAAAATTCAATTGGAAGAAAGAAAGAAGCAAAGTTCAAATTGTTGCTTTGGACAATGTACTAGCATGGATTCGAGTTGGGTAACATGTTTATTTTTTGAATTATAAGTTAATTATGATTTTTCGAAAATTTAAGAAGTGAAATTTCAAACTATTGCTTATATTTTTGAAAAATAAAGAAAGAGGGTTTTGATTTGAATTATTTCCGAATGTTTTGGAAAAAATTGCAAGTTTTTGATAAATTAAGGAAATTCCTGAGATTATGAAAAATTGTTTTAAAAAAGTTAGAATTATTGTTTATAATGATTTTTACATAAATTGTTAAAATTTTCGAAATTCTTTATTCTTAAAGAATTTGATCAATTATGAAATTGATAATTTTTGATGAATTATAAAAAGGGTTGCATTTTTGTGTTTATGAATGATTGTAAATTGGATATGATTTTGTTTGTTATGTGATTGATTGAGAATTTGAAATTGCATTGCTGTATGAATTCATGTGATTGTGAATTTATCAAGTGTGACACAATGTGAAAAATAAGATTTTCAAACCTGCCTTCGGGCAATTCGATTTTTGAGTATAATTATGTGATATGTGAGTTTGGTTAGGTCCCTTAAGCTAGAGTCAGTGCACTAATCTCACTTTTAATAGCCTTCTCTCGGCTGCCCATTAGTGCTATTGGAGCTCCGATCTCGGACTCCCATAAGTCACGGCTACAATGGACCGCTATGCGGGAAAGTGTAGTACGTTCCCTTCACGGCTGCACATAACCGCTATGCAGGAATGTGCAGTACGTTCCGTTTTGGACCGACCCAAACCGTTTTAAATATGTTATGTGTTTTTGGTTTGTGTATATTGTGATGCATTTCATGTTTTGAATTTGATTATAAAATGTGAAAATTTGAGAAATTTTAGAACTACGAAAGCGAGCGTTAAATCATGAAATTTTTGAATTTGATTATGATGCTTTGATTTTGTAGAGTTGGAAAGTTCGAAAACGAGCTTTTAAATTTTTCTGACTGAGAAATGTTTATAACTGTCAAACGCCTTGAAAAATGTTTTTGCTTATTATTCGTTTTATAAACATTTTTTCCACGAGCTTTGTGCTCACCCCCCTTTCATCCCCATCTCCAGGTATTCGAGTAAGAGATTGGATGAAAGAATGTCACGATATGTTGTTCGATTTTGTATCGCTTATGTTTTATGAAATTAGGATTTTTGGCATTGTATATGGCTTGTAAAGCCATTCAAGTTTGTAGTATATCTAATTTCGGGATGTAAGTGAATTATGGATTTGTGTATTAAGATTGAGATATAGATTTGTGTATGGCTATAGTTTGTGCATTATGGTTTCATATGTAATTTGAGTTGAGGTATAAATGTGTTGGTGATATGGATGAATTTGATTGATTGCGAATTATTGAAGTACTTTAGAAATAGGATTGCATTTGTATATGCTGCATTTTCGGACGGGGTGTCCGATGATACTGGTTATTGTGTGATAATTATAGAAGTGTTTATTTTGCCACCTTGCAGGTTTTGGGTTAGTTAGGATGCAGCCGTTATGCTACTTAAATTTTGGTAGAAATAATATGAATATATGGGATTTGTATAATTGTATAAGAAGAATAGTATGATTAGAGTTTTTGATTGAGATTATGGAATTGATGAATTCCAATTTGAAAAAGAGTATTGCTTTATATGAAATTGAGTAAAATGGAAAAGAAAGAAAAGAAAAAAATTTATACCGGTTTTGAAATGTCTTATGGTTTCCAACGCGAATAATTTTCAACGATATACGTTTCGGATGTCGAAATGTGATTTTTAGTTTAATCAAACCATTTGTTTGCTTCCGCTTCGATTATTCGATTTGCTTCGATTCGTTCATTTTTTTCGTCCATTCATCTGCTTTTGTTTTGGCCTAATACGTATCCGATTTGATTTCGCCTTATGTTCCATTCTTTCAAATTCCGCTTTCGCGTTGCGATTTGATTTCGTTTTTGCTATTGGTTTCCGCATTTTGCTATTCGTGTCGCCTTCGGATTTGAATTATCCAATGTGTATTCGCTTTGGTTTCGGCCATTTCGTTCCGTTTTCTGGTTGAGATCCGGTCCCGAGATCGGGTCCCAACACAAAGAAGGAATATGGAAGCCGATTCACTTGAGCCACAGAGGACCATCACTCACACATCTATTCTTCGCGGATGACCTTATTCTCTTCGTCAAAATTGAAGCTGATCAAGTGCTAGTAATTCAACATATTCTAGGCCTTTTTTGTTCAATTTCTGGACAAAGGGTTAGTAAAGCCAAGACAAAGTGCTTTTACTCGAATAATGTCTCCTCCAGCATGGCGTGAAAGCTAAGTCGACAACTGGGTTTTCAACATGCCCATAACTTAGGAAAATACCTTGGAGTCCTAGTAATCTATGAACATGCTTCCAAAAGATCCTATCAGTATATCCTCGATAATGTACAACAGAAACTCGATGGTTGGCATGGAAAATATTCATCACTCGGGGGCAAGTCCACCTTTATCCAATCAGTAATGTCAGCTCTCCCAAACTACACCATGCAAACTGTGAAGCTTCCTCGTCAGTTGTGTGACGAACTTGAAAGGATTATTCGACGGTTCCTTTACGTATCAATTGAGGAGCACAAGAAGAGTGGTTTGATCAACTGGGACTCAATGTGCAAGCCAAAAGCGACTGGAGGGTTAGAAATCTAGAAAATAAGGGAAACTAACGATGCCTTTTTGACAAAACTTGGATGGCATATGATTAATAGCCAGAGGCACTATAGGCATAGGTATTAAGTGCCAAATACAATTTCGACCGCACCAACTTACCCACTCATATTTCAGCTACTGGCGGGTCTATGGTATGGCAAGGAATAGCGTTTGTTTGGGAGCATGTCCTACAGGTTTGAAATGGGTGGTGGGCGATGGAGAGATGACACAATTTTGGAATGATGCATGGGTCCATGACTTTGGCCCTCTTAGAGATCGAACAATTCAAACTATCCCCAACCATGTGTTGAATAAACCAGTAAAGACAGTTGTGGATATTCGAGGAGGATGACAATAAAACCTATTCCACAATATCCTACCTCCCTCAAACTGCATGGCGATTGCATGCATACTCCCTCTATGCACTCAATTTGGTCCGAATCGCATGCTTTGGGGAGCATCACAGAACGGTATATTTTCCATAACCACTGCTTATAATTTGATAAGTCGGCAGACAGAAAGTAATCGAAGCCTATTTTGGGAAAAGATATGGAAATGGGATGGCCCATAAAGAATTCGAGCATTCCTATGGCTCTTGACTCATGACAAACTTTCCTCTAATCAATAACGAGCTCTAAGATATCAATCCTCATATTCGTCCTGCCAGCGCTGTGGGGAAATTGAATCAATTCTGCACGTAGTCAGGGATGGTTGTCGAGCTCATCAATTCTGGAGACGCTTTACCATCAGCATAATCTCCGATGATTTCTTCCGGGAGGAAAAAAATAACTAGTTGCTGGATAATTTGCAACAACATCAGAACCTCCAAGGGCTTGATTGGTAGTTAGTATTTGGAACAACGTGCTGGTTCCCATGGAATTGATGAAACAATTTTTGATCCCAAGTTTTCATGGCCGATTAACCCTCATGTCATCATTTTTAAGTATGTCCAATCGATCATTCATGCAAAGGTATTGGTGGGTAGGACACTAATGTGTCCAAGACTGCATGTGGGTATAC
>JANZLF010000005.1:11385551-11396514 GCA_026546835.1 Erythroxylum foetidum
CACCAAATATCATATTGATGACCCCTGTCGGTCGGTCATCTTGTTGCCCAGCATTCATGTCGCCTCTTTCCCTTGATTGGCCTCTCTCTTCGCGTCGATCGCCTGTATTCGTATTCCGCCTCCCTCTATCATTTTTATCATTCCGCCTCTAATTCTTTCGTCTGTTGTTGGATCGACCGCTTCTATGCTCGTTATCTCGATTGGCATTTTGCTCGTGTCTCACAAATCGACTTAACCTTCCCATTTGTATGAGGAATTCGATTTCTCTTTTCAATTGCCAACAATTTTCCGTGTTGTGACCGATGTCTTTGTGGAAACGGTAGTATAGATCAGGGTTCCTATCCTTGGGGGGAGTCTTCATCTTTTCGAGTTCTCGGATAGTTTCCCCATCCGCTCTCATGGCTGCCAGTACTTCTGCATATCGCCTGTTGAGCGGGGTGAACTCCTGTCGATATCCCTGTCGATTGGTTGGCTTTCTCCAACTCGACTGGCCTTTTTGTCGCTTGTGCGAACCACCTGCTCTGTCATTTGGAGAGCGATCATCCGTTCTATGCTTCGTATTTCTCAACACCTCTTCGAGCTGAATGTACCTATCCGCCCTGTTTCTTATTTCCTGAACGGATTGGGGTTGATCGAGGGCTAACGACTTTTTGAACTCCTCATCCCTCGTGTTGTTCATAAGCGTTGCCAACATTGACGAGCAAGTGAGGTCGGAGATCTCGACCGCTTCATTATTGAACCGAGTAATGAACTTTCGCAAACTTTCGTTCCTTCCTTGGGTCAATTACATCACCTCCAAAGCTGTCTTCTGTGGTCGCTTACTGGTGGAGAACTGGTTCAGGAATAATAATCTGAAATCTTCAAAACATGTGATACAGCTCGGGGACAGGCTATTAAACCATCGTCGAGCTCCCTCTTGGAAGGCCGTACAGAATGCCTTACATTGAATGGAATTCGGAACGCAATGTAGGTTCATCATAAATTAGAAGTGTTGTAGGTAATCCAAGGGGTCGGTCTTTCCAGTGTATTTTTCAGGCGTCAGTATTTTGGTGTCGGGCGCCAGGAGGCTATCCAAGATCCCTGGAGTAAAGGGAGAGCGGTACTGTGCCGTCAGGCGATCTGGGCGGAAGCTCATGACTGCGTTAATCCGATCGTCCACGATTTTCTCTAGGGCTTCGGTGGGGTGGTGATCGGTCGTCATGCTGGTCTGTCGCACGGCTTGCCGCGCAAACAACTGCTGTTGTGTTGGCTGAGATTGCAAAATCTGACGAATCAACAGATCAACTACTTCCTCAATCTGTTTTCGGGTGAGGGAGGTGTGTATAGGCAGAAAAGGATCTACATCTGATTGGTGCTGGAGATTCGGGTGCATATTGAGTGCAGCGTTATCCTCGAAAGCTACGCTCTGTTCTTCTTGTTCCAAGGTTTGAGGTTGCGGTTGATTATTGGGGTCTGAAGATTCTGTGCGGGAATCATGATGTGCAGGCGGCAGCGTTGCAGGTAATTGCAAACCCATGCGTTGCATCGCCAGAGCCGCGACAGCGGCTATATCAGGGTTTGTCGCTGCCGCCTGACTGATCTATGTATTTCTGAGAGGCGTGCGTCTCAACGCATCAAAAACTCTGAGGTCACAGGTTCAACTCTCGCTGCCCCGTAGGGATGCGCAGCGCCTCCCTACGAAATGTGGATGTGACCAAAGGGGACAATACCTGACCAGTGAGAGTCCCGACCCCAAACCAATGACTAACAACAAGCTTAGTTCAGTGCGTTATTATTGACCAACACTTCATGGTTGCTCTTTTTCAACACCCAAACAAAGTATAACTTCATTAGTTGGTGGAAGTGGCACGAGTATGACTCTATACCACAACCCAAGGATATTGCACCTTCAAAGCAAATATCAAAAATATTTTCTCTCCGTCCCTATTCCTAGTATCAGTGAGATAATGATCATAAAGCCTCCCAACAAGCTATAGAAGAATGCTTATAAATAAGCGAGATTACAATATTTTTATAACAAAAATCAAAAGCTCCGATATTATTGGCTATCATAAAAATAGAAAGAGAATATTTTAAAATGATCAAACAATTACGAAAATCCATATATTTATTGTAACGGCTATTTAAATGGCCCAAAGCTATTGGAAAGCTTAAGAGCAAGTTGAGAAAAATCACCACTACATGCGAACATCAAAGCTAGCAACGAGACTATTGAAAGATTCCCATGATAAAATGATCAAAAAGGGCCTTTAAATGAAACAAAACATTTGCAGTCAAGTTTCCTCTTTCGAGGATCTTCTATCGTCCTCTTGCTCTTACCTTAAACCAGCCTTCCCCTCCCATATTAAACCCCATTTTTCTTATTTGCCTAATGAAAATATTCTTTTATCCAAACTAAAGTCATTCTAAAACCAAACCTCTCCTATAGAACAGTACTAAACCTCTTGTATTAATTATGCTTTATCATATTTAATCACAAAGGGAGTTATCTTTCTTAAAGTTTTTATTATTTAAATTATTTCCTTTATACAACAATATTAGTTTGTGATGGACTGGTTTGATCATCTGTAAAACCCTTATATTTGCTTCAATATTATATTAACATTATTATTTTTTATTCTTGAATATTACTTACTTTATTATTGCTTTATTTGTTATATTATTATTTTGAATTTAATGCTTTATTTATGTTATTATTAATGTAAAATATCCAGCGTTCCTCAAACTAGCAGACTCTCTTATAGTAAAAGAATTACATGAAGAGAAGAATTAAAACAATTTTTATCTCATCCATAATATATAGTAATAATAAATCAAATTTTAGAAAGAATAGACATTTGTAGATAATCACCACTAAGTATCATTTAATAGATATTTTAGATAAATTAAATGCTTTTAAGGATCTACTTATAATAAAGCTTATTTGAACATATTATTTATCAATCATCAAAGATATTTTCAAGTTTTCCATTTATTTTTTCACCAATTAAGGTTACCCCCATTAATATGTAGCCAATTTAATATTCAACTTAATATTCTCAACCCTATTCACCAACCTGTCTTTTTATTTTATTAAGATTTTAAAGGCCAAAGCTAGACTCATAGCTTTGTATTGCATTTTATATATTAATAATAAAGAAATTAATCTTGCGCTCATTTATATTTGAATCTTTATTTATGAGTCTCTGTTTGCAATACTGAGCATCTGTACCGATGATCCTTTGTGCCAAGAGTGGCTGGTAAGTCCTGACAGACATCCAGAGAATCTTTTTCTCTTCCAACCTTTTGTAAGAAAAACTGGCAGATGTTCAACTGAGAAAAACCACAAGGGAAATTTGTTGTTACAGAAATTATTAAACAAGACTGTCTCACTTGATGACACTTCTGTGCAAAAGCCAATTAAAATAAAAGAAATGGCGAAACCCATTTGTCTAAAATTCTAAGAGATGCTGCGAACAAGCACTAAAACAAACCTCCCCCTTAACTGAAAATTATGCCCAATATACACCAACTTGATTTAGTAAACAAAAACCTACATGTGCCCGCCAATGAATACAAAGCTCAGCCTCTTTTAAACACCACCGAAGCGGCTGGCTCACTCCAATTAGAGTCGTCTCAGGCTCCCCCCTTGCCGAACAGTACAGCAGTTGTAACCTAAGCCAGCAAACCAGCCATCCCAGGAAAAGATCATGTGAATCACATATGACTTATGTCCTTGTATAACTGCTTCATTGTTTTCTATCTCCATTTAGCCAAGCAAATCTTTGAACAAATTGGGGTTTGGACTTGATGGGGTCACGCCCATCAACCTCACAAGTGCATCCTTTTCTAAAGAGTCTTTAGCGTTTGGACCTTTATTAGATTGTGCGGAATGCAGAGTTGCATTAACTGATGCAGAGGTAGACTTACTATCCAGCCCATCAGAAGATGGTGACTGCACAAGGCCGCCACTCTGTTCAGTTGTATACATATCTGAATATAATGAAATGACATCGGGAGCTTTGCTGGTACCAACTGCATTACCACTGGACGTACCTTGGCTTGGGTCAAGCAACCCCTCCAACTGCTTAAATGGATCCACTGCTTGTGTACTGCCAGTTACAGACGGTTCTCCAAGATCGAGCAGATCTGGTGGTGGTTGAACTGGATGTGACTTCTCCACAACGGTATCTGTGAAAGCTGAAGCTGCTGCCTTGGATGTGGTTAAATTGCTTGCTTTTGCAACCTTGTTACCGGTTGAAGAGGATGCCCTCTTCTCAGTTTTTGAAGATCCCCCGAACAATGATGCTGCAAGCTTCTGTTTCTCTGGAGAGATTTCAACTTGTGTTCTGTTCGATTCATAAGAGATTTCCCGTGTTCTCGGGTTTCCAGTAGTCATTCCCTCAGCTTGTGTGACCCCATTCACTGTTTTCTGTGAGGCAGAATTTGTTGACGTTGCAGTAGAGGAGTAACTTGGCTTACCCCACTTCTTTTGCACCCCATCAAGTCGTAGCTTGATTTCTGATGGCCCTGCATCAGATGAAGATGATACTGATGGAATTTGTTGCGGCTCCCTATAATAACTTGGCTCAGGAACAGGAACAAGTTCAGATGAGGATGTTAGTGGTACAGGAGAAATCCCCACTGGTACTGAAGTCTTGGGAAGCTCATATGCCTCAAATCTAAGACTGTGTGTAGAAACTTCATGCTGTTCTTGGGATCTAAAGTTGCTTATGTCAAAAATCCCAGAACGCTCATTCTCAGGAATATATGGCTCTGCCCCCTTTTCCAGTGACTCTTTGACATAGCCATCAAGGAAAGAAAGGTTTCTGTCGACCTGCAATTTGAAGCTCAAAACATTAGAAATCAGCACACAACAATGTCGAAGAAATAGTAGGCTTATCAAGCTATGGATTGAGCACAAAAGCATGTTAAAGACAGGTGAAAATTGGTCATCATAGCCTGATGAAGCAATGGGAACTTAAAGATGCAAAAACTCATTGGGAAGTTGACTGGTAACCTAATGTATTCACCAAAAATGCAAATGGTAAGAAGCTCGGCAATGTTGTCAGACATATATGACCATGGAATAGAGAAAGGAAACAATTGGTCTTGGTTCCATTGGAGCCCCATGAGTCTGAAAAGGAGATACTAATATCTAAGTTTTTCAAAGAAGAATATTCTATGAAGCAGGGACATGCAGATTTCCTAGACATTCTAAAAGTAGAAAGTACACGAGGAACAAAATAAAATCACTTGGACAACCTCAATGTCTTCACAACTTGCGTCTAAGGGCATGATGCATTCAACAGGATGACCATCCAACTCAGTTAATGCTTGAAGCTCATACGCACGTTGCTGCAAGTCAGTTGAATGAGAAGCTGACAATTCTTCAATCAGAGATTGACACTGCAAGAAATAAATAACAGCTTCAAACGGTGTTTGCTTCCTTTTTCATATGGACAATTTATTATATGTGAAAGCAATTATCACAGTACACTTGCAACAGCAATGTTAATGCACTATCACAAAAGCACAATATCTAAGGTGTCAAGAGTTCTCTAATCATATGGCATTCAGACATTATAACTCCATTGAGTACATCACCAATAATTTGTAGAAGGAAATGGTTACCAAATAAGAAACGATACTAATTTGCTGTCAAGATGTAATTATTCAGAAAATTACCTCGGGTAGAATATCCAATTTTCTGCCAGCAGCTATTTCAAATGAATATACTTTCATGATAGCTGTCACTGCATATGCCTTTCAAAAAGGTGAAAATCATTATCAAACAAATACAATAAATTATGTGACTAAAGTAATTAGTGTACTAATCATTATGAAATTAAGGACTCAGCTTCAAGAGCAATGGATGTCTGAAACTTGATAGCTACCTTAACGGTTTCATCATTTGAATATGCCTCAGCCACATCGCATAGCTTCCCAGTAATATATGAAGCAGAAAACTTTCCATCAGCAGTTCCATATTCTCCCAGGACCCAACAAACAACCTGGAAATACAATGTGTACATAAGAAACAAGACAAGGATTGCTTCCGTAAAATTCATCTAAACATGCAGTTGTGTGCCAATATAATATGCTTGGTCACAAAAATGGGAGCAAGCATCTGCACGTATGGCCACGAAAAAAGAAAACAAGAATAACAACATACTTGAAGAAACAAAGATGGAAGCTTTGGCTCCCCAATAATGCGCAAATATGATTCCACCTGCACAACAAAGAAAGTTCTACAAACTTCGTTACATGTTAAAAGAAAAAGGACTTGATAAACAATAGAACTAGAACAAAACTACGGAGGCTGTGCATGTATCAAAATAAATTCCACCTCATAGATCACCATTTGCATTGACAAAGTCCACATAATGTTCTCTTTCAAAGTTAGATCCTATTCTAGTTAACTCCTTTCTGTACATCATTGTCAAAATTTTGCTTAGCAATTCCTACTAGTTGAACGAAATTCTAGCTCCCGCTGACTAGCTTTCTGCCATCAAAAGTAGTTTGCTAACCCATTCAAGATGAAAGGCATCACATTTAATACAATTATTTTCAGTAGAAAAGTTTTGACGATAACTGTCTGTGAACATATGCTACAAGCCTTCAATAGCTCTGTCAGTTTCCTTCTCTCCTTTTCTCTTCAGTGTTTTATCACAAATTCAAAGATTAAACAATGGAAGTTACAATCTTCAAAATTCTAGCAGTATGAATTTGAAATGTGAATTATGCTATGCTTTGAGGTATAATTTTTCATTGAGCTTCTATATTATAAATATATGAATTCTTAATCCAGTGCAAAAATCAGAGGAACATACAGCTGATGATCTCAGTTGACTATCAGCACTTTCATCATCCTCTCCAAATCCCTCCGCAATTAAGCGCAT
Organism: Erythroxylum foetidum; assembly: GCA_026546835.1. Classification (NCBI taxonomy): domain Eukaryota; kingdom Viridiplantae; phylum Streptophyta; class Magnoliopsida; order Malpighiales; family Erythroxylaceae; genus Erythroxylum; species Erythroxylum foetidum. The sequence continues at coordinate 11,392,433 of JANZLF010000005.1, forward strand.
CAAGTTGTGGGCCACCTTAATATTCACCAAATCTCCAGCATGCTCAAAGACTTTATTCATGGTCTGTGTAGTCAAGAACGACAAGAAGTTAATGTTGACATAATAAATATCTACAGAGAATAGAATATTATCTCTACCTGAATAAACCACTGGTTACTAGGTGCAAATTGCTCAGCAAGTTCTACACATCGGGATGCTATTTCTGTTTTATAATGACTATCATTGATGCTAATCATATAATCAATCATGCGATCAACAATGACTTCCACATTGGAGGACTTGGTCATTTTGTACAGCAGTTCAAAGGTCTTTCTCTTTAGAGTATCATCTGGGTCCTGTGTCATACACCACCATGAAGCATTGCCTTTATAAGAAATATGCCTGGGGATTTAACTTAAAAACAGACAAAATCATAACATGACATAGCGGTCAAAACAGGTACATATTATATACCCATATGTAGAATCTCTAAATCATAAACTCATAACATCAAGACTTACCAATGCAAAAAATATAGATAGGATGATAATATCACAAATAAATTTAAGCTTGATAGGTACTTCTATTAGGATCTGGCTGAAATTTAATTCATAATCAAAAGTTGAAATAGCTAAATTATGTACTTAACCAGTACTTGTAATGCATATATACACAAATCTTATACAGAGATGGTCTCGATCATAAATAATCTGATGTTTAGACTAAACTAGCATTTACCTTTTACACCCGATAATCTTGATCTACATAATAATATAAAATCACATGTGAAGTTTTGCTATTATGTAGAGTACGGAGGAATGGAACTTAATAACCTTTCTGATTCTGAAGCTACAAGATAAGCATCAAGTATGAAATGAGATTACAAAGATGAAAAGAATTGTACCTCTCCCTGGTTTGATTTATGAATCTTATCTTAATCATAGTTTCCTTCTACACTACATCTCAAACCAAATGTTCCCTCCCAAACTTTCCAATTCCACTCCCCTGGGAAAAGGACCCAAAGTCTTTTTTCAGGTCTATGCACAAGCATGCATGTCACCTCCCACCAAGAGCCAAAAAGCAAGCTTGAATTACATAGATATGGTAAATCAGAAACAAAATTATTTCTTCAAAATCAACTTCATAAAACCACTGGAAGTAACTAATAGGAAATTCAAGTGGAAATTCCCATATAGGTAAATGGTAGGGATTTATAAAAGAGCACTTGGCTAATCAAAATACAGAAGAAAAACAATCAAAAACAAAAATAGAATTGTTTCTCCGAAGAGTTTCTGCTAAGAATTTCAGGGTGACAAAAGTATAATAGTTTCAGAAATGAGACATCCTTAGGATTCACTCCTCTTTGTCACAAACAGCATAATCACCAGCACAACTGACTTGGAACTACCATGACCATCAACAATAACAAATATACTACCAGTAACCTTCATCATCACCATCATTAGCATCATTATTACCATCGAAGAAAAAATTGATTACGACAAAATCACAGTAACTCATCATTACTTTACTTTTTTTCATGTTGGCTTTATTTTCTGTTTTTTTTCAGATTGGGTTTATAAGGAAAGAACAATAGTCATTTAGAAGGAAAATCTACAACCTGGATATAGTCCAGAAAGTCAGACCATAAGCTGGATAAGTCAACAGCCCCACAGAAGCAATAAATGGTTAGGCTTACAATCATTTCAGAAGTAAAACCATCACCTCTAAGCAATCAATCACTGCCAATTGGTGTTGTTCCACTATCTCTGGTTTTGAAATCAGACGACCAAGAGCATCAATACCCATATACTTTAGATTGTGATTATCACTCTGCAGGCAAGGAAGACATATATTGTTACCTATCACTACTAGTCAGGCCAAAAGAACAACATGGTTCAACAATCGAAGGCAATGATAATGCTGTAAAAGCAATCTATGAAATGCAGGAGCAGACCTTCAAAAACCTTGCTATGACATCAGCAGCAGCCTCTAGTAGCTTAGGACTTGGATATATTGAAGATACACAACATATACACTCGTAGATTAAGGCATTTCCTATGTTACTAGCTGAATCACACTTCTTGAATATATCGCCAACAACAGTATACATGTGCTCACTTGCCTGCTTGTCACCATTTCCTAGCAGCGCTAGAATCTTCAATAATTTAATCTGCAACATTAAGATAAGATTCACAAGAAACGTTTATCAAGTAACCTTGGTAATTGTCCAAAACAAAAAAGGTGCAACACCTAAATGTGTTAGTTTATCCCTTATTATTCCAACACAATAAAGGCTCACCCAACTAGATGGACCAGCAGCACCTTGATGTATCATTGTAATTATGAAACTTAAAGATAAACTTGTGTAAGATTGCATCTTGTAAATACCTGTATGAATGGAGCTGGCATATTGTGATAATCATAAGCCTTGGGCAGTCTTCGTTCAGCAACTTGTTTAAGAATGTTCACAAAACTGATCACTAAATCTTTATAAGAACTAACATCTGTTGTCACAAGATCAAAAAGTGGACATAGCGTTGCACCCATCACCCCGGGATCATTATCACAAAGCCTCTGCAAACAAACAAAACCACATCAGAATTCTTAAAAAATAAAATCGACAATCATAATTTGAGTACTGATTTAATCAATAACCGAGTATGTTTACAAAACTCCAACCTAATTTAATATAATCAACTAACTTATAGAGTTCGTCCAAAAGAGGCATCGATAAAAACCTTGCGAAAATTGGAGAGAAGATGTGAAACAGAAGATGGCGACTTGCGATAAAACCGATGAAGAGCCATAACCGCCTTCTTCCTAACAGCTTCCTTAGGATGCGCCAACAAGTCCACAACCTGAGGTAAAACGGCGGGGATGGTCTCCTCGTTAATAAGCTTACAAACCGCATTCAAGGCGGTGCAAACCACCAAAAAATTGTCCGATTTCAAATCCTTTTGAATGGTATTGACAATGAGAATGATTAAATCGTGGTCCTCGTTCAAGAACAGAGTGACGGCCAAGTAACCGGTGCGCTTGAGGACGAGAGAGTCGTCGTGAGTCATCTTGACGGCATGAATGTAGCCGAAGGAGGCGTCGTGACCGAGCATCTCGACGTAGAGAAGACGGATAATGTATTCCTTCATCTTGCGCTTGGGGATGTCAGGCTCGGCGATGCGACGCTTGAGAGTGTCGATCTCGTTGAGCACGATTCGGTCCTCCTCGGCCTTGGATCGGGACTCGCCAATGGATTTAACAAGATCTAGAAACTCCTTTGATTGCCCGAACCCTCCCTGCGACCCCATCGCTAGCTCTCTACCTATTGTCTTCAATTGCTCCATTGATGAGGTGAGATGGTATGGGATTAGCGAGTTTGTGTGTCGTTTGGGCAAGCAACAACTAAAAAGAGTTGGAGATCTCAACTAAAGAAGAAGCCTTACAGTGTTTTTTCATGTAAATAATAAAGTTAGCTTTTCAGATACATACAAGAGTTACAGACACATACACGAACAAGATCGCAGACAATATTTTTTCCTTTTCTATTTTTTATCTTTGTTTTTCAGGTAAAATATCACTTAAAAGACATTTTTTCATATCATTTTCATTTTAAAACAGTTCTATAAATTATATTAATAGAAATTTTTCAACCACAAGAAACTTTGGCAAATTTGTAAAATCAATTTTTAATTTTTTAAAAATACAAATCCTTAATATTTTAAAATATTCAAAATAAATTTTAATATTTTTAAAACGTTCAAAATATTTTTACTAATTATTAATAGCATAAAAAAAGGTGAATTGAGTATTAATAAATTAAAAAAAACTTTACAACTTAATAAATATCTTTGAAAGATTTCGAGTTGAATGATAAAATGCAATGATAATTTCAATAAATTCCATCAATCAATCAAGTTAAAATAAAGAGTGGTTCAGCTGGATTCTGGCCGAACGATGCGTTGCCGTTTGGATCCATTGATCGGCTACCTTCTGTGATGTCCTCCGATATGATTATACCTGCAAAATAAGGAAGGCCGGTCGGGGGTTATGTCCCGAGTAGCCACTCCGACGATCAAGTTAGTCTTTTTGCGAAAGTGAGGCTG
>JANZLF010000005.1:11409509-11423098 GCA_026546835.1 Erythroxylum foetidum
CATAACTTTCACTCCCGATATCGAAAAATTGCAAACTTTATGGCTACAGAAAGCTCTTAACATAATCTACAAGTTTTATATAGACCAGTTTCTTAAATGTTGCCTCAAACAAAAAGTCAACTCTCAAGTCAACTTTAAATCTTTAAAGTCAAACTTTCTAAATTCTTCCAATTTTCACACTTTTTCTTTTTAATTCTTGCTATCTAACGTTATTTCAATCAACTCATCCACTTTTGAGTATTTCTTATTTTTATTTCAAAATTGGGGTCCAACATTTTGCCTTATTTATGTACATCACTACCCCAAAACCCATACAAACTCCTTCATAAAGATAGTTATAAAGGCAGAACATTGTGAAATATACTGCTGATTGTTCTTGCATGTGAGGTTAAGCAAGCTTGACAGTTGAGTTGGCATTAAAGCTAATCAAGTAAGTAAAATACTGACCTATTGTGGTATATGTTAGTTGAATTTTGTTATGGCTAATTAGGGATGGATTGAATGTGGTGTTGGTGTTAAAGATGTGCTAGAAAATGAAGAATGAGTGGGTGCTTTTTTGTTCTATTTTTGCATGTACGAAAACAATAGTTTATAAGTTGTTATATGGATGATATAAGTTTGGGTTTGAAGTATAATTGATGAGGAATTCATGCTAAAGATGGGTGCTATTAAGGTTTTTCCAAATATGGAAAATTAGAGTTGTAGGTGTGTTTGTAAAAAGTGATTATTAATGTCATAAGAGAACTGAATTTTGTAAGCCTTAGTGTAACAATATAGAAGTTATATTAACTTGAAATGAAGTAACTTTAAAGGACGTAAAATCTAGTAAATTTTAGGTGTTAGTAATGTCTATAAGCTTGTAAATTTCATGAAGTATTGAAGGCAGTAAAGTTAAACACATTAGTGATATTGATGAAAAATTTTGGAATTTTAATTTCAGCCTTGTGTACATATCGTACCAGTTGAGAAAATTCACTCTAAATTGGTATATTTGGACTTGATTGAGGCTAAGAATGAGCCTATATTTATGCTTGATTAATTGTTTAAGAGCTTGATAATTTTATGTAGTTAATTGATGTCATAACGTAAAGAATGAATTATTTTGATGTGGTTGTACTCAGAGCTGGAAATTATTACTTGTTAAAGGAATAAATGTGATATTTTAAAGCTAACATGATCTTAAAGACATGGGTAATGTGTATAAGGTATAGATGAATGAGCATTAAAGAACATGGGGTAATTATAAATGAGAATTGGGTAAATGTTTGAATATATATTGCTGGAAAAAGTTTGGTGAATGTATAGATCTAGCTAGCTGAAATTCCAAATTTAAAGTAACAATTGTGTGTGTGTGTTATAAGAGGCTTTATGACCATGAAAATGTATAAGGATAAGTGTAATGTATGGTTGAGGAATTTGGGATAAATCAAACTAACTTAAAGGTTTAAACAAGATTGGAAAATGGTAGTATACAAGCTATAATATTTGAATGGTCTTAGGGTGTATAAGCATAAATTGAATAGTCAAGATCTATGCATAAAAATACATACCCAGAAAGTCCGTTGAGCATGCATTGAAACATGACACATATACACATGCATGATTGTATATTTATATGATTAAACAAATTAGTGATTTGTGAACTATGTGTGTATGTATGGTATGATGATAGAAACGCAAGGTGATCGTCAAGATCCAAACATTACCGGAACATTGAGGCAATAACATTTCTGGAATGTACTATGAGTCAACTTGTATAAACTCACTTATTTGTGCTTTTAATAAAGATAATTGTTTCCTAATACTTTGCTTATATTATCTACTTGAAGATATAGATGCACCTAAATATGTCATAAATATCTTTTTTAATTCCTTTTGAAATTACATTGAAAGATTCATACTTTGATGCGTGTTTGTCCTTAACGAAACCCAAAAGGGGGCTGAATTAGGTATTAGTGAATTTAAAAAAAACATTTTATAACTTAACAAAGACCTTTGAAATATTTTATATGGAATGATGAAGCATAATGGTAATTTAAATAAGCTCTATCAATCAATTAAGTGAAAAAAAAAGGAGGTTGCAAATTTATTTTATAGTGATATGGCAAACAAATCTTATTTACATCTATTCCCCAAGTCACTCTTACTATTTTGCAATTTTTTGGGTTAATTACACGAAAATCCTAAACTTTACTCAAATTTACAATTATAGCCCAAACTTAAAAGGTTGCAATTAAATACTCAAACTTTCAATTTTTTTTAATTCTAGCCCAATGTTAACATGACTTGCCATATAAGAAAAAAAACCTAAAAACTTACACATGTCACACTTAATTATGTTTAACCAATCAAGTTTAACTAAACTACGTCATTTTAGAATTGAAATCCCTAAATCAAACTCACCGCCTAAATCGTTGGAATTGAAAAACTCTAAATGTAGCGTCCCTTTACCGTAGGGTACATACCAGGATGCCCGGAGATCATTCCGATACATAACTTAGGATAAAGGTGAGCTACAATCAATCACTACATTCACTTCACATGGAATCATATCTTTATTCACTTATTAAGCATTATAAGAAAATCACAATATTTTAAAAACCAACTTTGTACTCATTTCATTGCATAAAAATCGAAGTTTACAATATGTTTTTCAACACTTCTTACAAGTACTACATGAATGAGGAAATACACAAAATTTATCTAATATGTCCCCAAAATCCAGCTGATCGACCTTTGAGCCATGACTTCTCTTCCTAAATCACCAGTCTACACTACTAGTAGAGTCTTTCGGTAGCTAGAGTCGTCTCTTGATCTTGAAAAGACAACGTTGCAAGTTTGGTGAGTTTTGCGAACTCAATGAGGTAACCATCATTGATGGTTCACTCAATTCATGCATCACATCATTTCACATAACATATAATCACATTTTCGGACAATTGATCATGTATCACATTTTCACTTAAGCATAGGCAATTTTGCATTTTAATAAATCAAACATACTTAACAAAAATGCATATGTTCTAATTGTTACGTTACTGTCCCGTATCTATTTTAGATATCGGGCTCATTGATAACTGTCCCTTATTTGATGAGGATATAGGGCTCATTTTACATAGTGAGCCTTAGGTTCTTAATCACTTTCTAAGCTCGAGGCTCTTTTTCACACTTTGAGCTTTAAGCGTTGATCGGTGGCTACTCTAGTCACAACTACCATTATCTGATTGTGCATTCATGTAAGGAATGCATCTATCACAATCAATCATATTATAAAGCACATTGTTCGTCTCATTCACATTCAAGCAACACTTCAATATCCTATTCCAATATCACAGTCATCGGACCTTCATTGTCCGGAATCAACAATCCAAACACTTTCATTCAATCATTTATAACATAATTTAAGAAAATAAGTAATTAAGTGAGATCATCTAGGTTACTCAACAGTTGCTCTTGAAGTTAATGCCTCAAAGTTTCAGCAACGTCTGGAGGTTGACGTTCTAGTCACTCCTTTATATCAAACAATATACACATATATCACAATTTGCAAAATTATGAGTGTTTAATAATGCACAAATATGAAATGAATTATGTACAATGCATGTTCATAGCAATTCTGGGTATCTTTCCATCAATTTCATCACAAAATCATTCTCATATCAAAACTCATCTAATTATAATTTCTACTTAGGTTTGGATCTCACTAAAACCATTAAAAACATAATTCATTTCTCATTGACTTACTCTCATATTTTTCCAAGACACACTTTCGAGTCTACTATTCGCATTCACTCAGAAAGTGAAAGTGACATAATCTGGTCATACTCTCTTCTAGAAAAGTGTTCCTCCATGTCTTGTGTTTCCATTGACACCAAAATCACTCAATTTGGTTTAGTAATTTGGAAGATATACCTCGAACATTTTCCGAATGCTCTTATCCCAAATAGTAGACTATATACAACTTCTAGCCAGAAATTGGACATCTTAGAGATAGAATCACAATTCGACTTTTTCATATGATTTGTATCCCTATTTCTCTAGTTTACTCCAAATCAAAAATCATCTCATTTAGAATCCTAAAAAACCAAATATAATCAAAATACTAAAGTGTGTTCAATAAGATATTTCTATTCACACTGTTCCAATAGATTCCCACACTTTCATTTGATCAAACATTTTCAAATCAATTCATAATGATACAAATTCTTTTGTAGAGATATAATAATGCATTAGGAATCTATTGGTTCAATAATCAAGTCATTTGTATGTTTATAGAAGAAGTTATAGTCGAAAGAAGCAAGATGGCTCAGCTTGCATAATGCTCTCGAGTATACAACAAGTCACATCCACTATTAGAGAGCACAGTGACTTGATGTGACAAATAAACATGAGTCTTCCAATTAACTCATGGGCGTAAGAGAGGAAAGTCATAGGAGTGCAGGAGTCATGGGCGTGAGAGGAACATGAGTGTGCAAGAGTCATGGTTGTGACAGATAAAGACAAAAATTAGGTGCGAGCACAAGTCAGACCTGTCCCACGTTTATCACTTAATCTCTCTCAATTCATTTCATATTGCTATGATTTTTGGTGGAGAGGTAAAGAAATGTCTTACAAGTCCATTGGTTTAAGTCTCATGTCATTTGGAGGTTGGACTAAGAAGATATAGCCAGAAACCGTCGGATGTTCATCACCCTTGAAAACTTCAAAGTCGTTATCGTGCTAGCGATTTTCACGATTTTCGTTGTTCCACCCCCCAAAGTTTGCACGATAGCGATCTTCTCCTATGAATCACCAAAGTCACTATCGTGCATATGCATGATGGTGCAAATCCAATATCCTTAAAAAAACTGCATTTTCACTATACCTCAAGGTCACCTTCATGCATTTCGCCTAAATCCTCAAAAGTCACCGCCGTGCTTATGCATGATAGTGCATTTCCATTTTGAACCTCAAAAATCACCTTCATGCTTATGCACGATGCTACAATTCCACTTCTTCTTCTCTACCAAAATCTTAAATTCTAAATTCCATAAATTTTGATCTAGAACTCCAAAATTTGTAAACTTTATATCAATGGAAAGCTAAAAGAGAGATCTACAACTTTTAAGAAGACAATTTTGCCAAATCTATCTAGATCAATACAGTTTATTCATGGAAGTTTCATATCAAAATTTTAACTCTCTTAACTATTTATTCCTAGTAACATTCTCAGATGACTTCCATTCACTAAAATCTAATACTTCAATTTTTATTTCTAATCTTTCTACTCCATTTCATTAAACCCATTCACCATAAATTTATACTACCCCTAAATATACAAGTTTAATCAAATTATCATAATCATTTTAAGAAAACAAATATCAGTATTTGAACTCTTCATATTCTGTATTTTCAACTTTTATACATATTCTCTATTTTCTCTTTAACTTTCATTTATCACTCATTCCCATCTCAGACCATCATTTTATAACTACTCTTCAACTCAAAAATCCTTTTCTTGATCATCTCTAAAGCACTCACCTACTCACGTATACACACACACACACATATATATACACATGCACAGTGAATAGAAAAAAGAGCATATCAGCATATCACCTTTTTATAAATTTCTACATTAATCCCATACACCATTTCATTTCTATTTCAAACTCTAAAAAATCATTTCTACATCACCTTATCACTAATAATCCATCAAATACTAAATAAAACTATATCCATATTTTCCTATCCTATTTACACAGTGTTCATGAATATACACGTAAATGCCATGTTCATGCAGCTGACAGTAAATTTATCAAATTTATTTCATAAATCTACAACTTTAAAGGATTTACTTAATACTTATTAAAAACTCCAAGATCTACAACTATTCCAAAGCCCTAAACTTCAAGAAAAATCACGCATTCCACTGTATAATATGGGCAACTTCTGGTTTTTCTTAGGGTAGAAGACACAATTTGCAGTATGAATGTGGTGTGGGATATAGAAAAACAAAGAAAACTCTTAGAAGGTATTTGATGAAAAACTCTGTTTATTGGGAGGAAATTTAAAGAAGGCTACTATGAAATAACACTTAGATACATAACTAAGTCCTTTTCATCTCTCTGAGATCATAACTCACTCTTAGACAAAATTTTAAAGGCAACTTACTAAGTCAATGACACTTGTCACTTTCCTAATGTCTAAGCTCAAACTAAGTCCCTTAGGAACTAATTCCTTTAACTGTCATCTTTACATCACAATTGTCTCCAACATTCTTTTAATTCTTTTTCCCTATTTTCCCTAAAATTCATAGTTTCTGAAATTATTCCTAAAATCCACCAAAATTCAAAACTATAACAATCACACTAACCAATAAAATTTTCAACACAATAAATTCAAAATTTCTAATAATGTCACAACTCAATTCAATTATACCCGAAATTATCCATTAATGCATGTACAATTATTTTCATGTGTAAGATTTCACTATTCACATGTATGCGTATGACATATTATGCATGAGCAAGAAAAATGTATTTCTAATCCCTCATTAATCACTCATATTTACTATTCTAGCCTCCTCGTAGGTAATGAGATGTTACACTAAATTAGTTCATTCTCGCACAGAAAGAAATAGGGCCTAGGGTGGCAAATTGGGATTTCATTTAGATTGTTATAAAATGTGTTGTTGTCGTCTCGCACCAACATGACAGAGTGTTTTTGTCATCTCGCATCAAAATGACAAAGTTTGATTTATGGAATTCAATCCTAAAATAACGTAAATTAGTTAAACTTAAGGGTTAATTACTAAAAAAACCTCAAACTTTTCACAAAATTTCAGTTATAGCCTGATCTTTTAAAAGTGGCAACAAAATGTCAAAACTTTTATTTTTTTTCAATTGTAGCCTGACGTTAGTGCCTCAAGATACATGATGAACAGTGACCAGAAGAAGGTCATGAATAGTACACAGAAGATATATTGCAATTGGCATAACTTTCTTTAGAGACATCAGATCAAGGTCATTCTTAGAGGGTTCAAAAGAGGACTTCAATATCTACAACTTTCATGAAGACATCAAAGTAATATTTTGTCATCAAAATGGTCAGAATTGGAATAGACTATACAAGATGAATAGTGACCAGAAGAAGGTTATGAACAGTACACAGAAGATGTTTTGCAATCGGCATAACTTTCTCTAGAGACATCAGATCAAGAACATTCTTAGAGGGTTCGAAAGAGGACTTCAATATTTATAACTTTAATGAAGATTTCAAAGTGAGATTTTTTCATCTAAGAATTGGACCAGACTATACAAGATGAACAGTGACTAGAAGAAGGTTATGAACAATACACAGAAGATGTCTTGCAATTAGCATAACTTTTTCTAAAGAAATCGGATCAAGGACATTCTTTAATGGTTAGAAAGAGGATTTTAATAGCTACAACTTTTATGAAGAAATCAAAGTGATATTTTGTCATCTAAAGAGTCAGAATTGGACCATACAATAAAAGATGAAAAGTTACTAGAAGAAGGTTATGAACAGTACATAGAAGATGTCTTGCAATCAGTAAACTTTCTTTAGAGATATCAGATCAAGGTTATTCTTAAGTATTTTGAAAGAGAAATTCAATATCTACAACTTTCATGAAGACATTAAGGTTAGATTTTATCATCTAGAGGGTCAGAATTGGACCAGACAATACAAGATGAACAGTGACCAGAAGAAGGTTATGAACAGTACACAGAAGATGTCTTGCAATTAGCATAACTTTCTTTAAAGACATCGGATTAAGGTAATTCTTGTATGTTTAGAAATAGGACTTCAATATATACAACTTTCATGAAGACATCAAGGTGATATTTTGTCATCTAAAGGGTCAGAATTGGACCAGACGATACAAGATGAACAGTGACCAAGAAGGTTATGAATAGTACACAGAAGATGTCTTGCAATTAGCATAACTTTCTCTAGATACATCGTATCAAGGTCATTCTTATATGAATAGAAAGAGGAATTTAATATCTACAACTTTTATGAGGAAATTGAAGTGATATTTTGTCATCTAAAGGGTCAGAACTGGACCAGACAATATAATACCTAAAAGAAGTTTATAAACAGTACATAGAGATGATAATAATCTCAGTATCATCCATACACAATTCATATTTCCTTAACATCAAAAGAATAAAATTTTACAAATCTTTAATGGCATTTCAAGCCTCAATACGTCACCATCTCAAAGTCTCAAATTACAAAGATTCTTAAACAAATAAACTTGGTATGCATAAAAAACATTGTACTTTCCCAAAACCAACTCAAAATACAAAATAAGCAAATTTGGAGTAATTCCCTTAGGCTCTTGATCAGTTGATCTCTTAGCTATCACCTGAAGATGGGATGAAAAAAGAGGTGAGCTTGAAAGCTCATAGGTAACAGTTTATAACAGAAGAATAAGCAAAACCTTTGAAAATATTTTACTTGTCATAGAAAATTTTCATTGAGTTCATAAAACACATGTTTCTTAAGTTTTCAATCAAAATCCACAAATTACAAACATGAATGCATCAAACTTGTTAACATAACATAATCACATAAGCACATCAGAATGATTTGGGTGGAACCAAAACAGAACGTACTACACATTTTCCCTAAGGATCTTGTGTAGCCGTGAACAGAATGTACTAACGCAATCCCACATAATAGTTTTGCGTAGTCGTGAACTTATGGGAGTCCATGAAGGAGCTCCATGTTACTAGCGAATAGGCAAGAGAAGCCTTTTGTCAAAGTGTACTTGACTTAACTTAGGGGACCACCACAAACTCACATAATCATGTATTTCACATCTTGTAAACATATTGCCCAAAATGGAACTTTTCTGAATCTTGACTTTTCATAGACATGAGACATTTCGAAAACATGATTTCATAAACATCATATTTTTTATTAAAAAATTCACTTTCAAGCCTTTTCATAAATCATCATACAATTAATAAAATCACATATTAAATTTTCTCAAATCATTCAAAAGGAATAAATGCAACACTTATGATGAAATTGAAATCATTAAACTTCTTTGATTCAAAGAAAACATTAGTGGCTTATTTACTCTATTATAAACATGTACCATCTTGATTTCCTTGCTTATAAACTTGCTCAAAATGCCTCTTCTCTTGTTCCTCTTGCCTCTTTTGATCCCCTTTTTTAAGAACAAAAATCCCACTCGATAGGGTTTTCAATTGAAAATCCCACAAAGCACAATCAATAAAATTGGTTCTAGAATACTTAAACCTATGCATTTTCTAAACTCCATGAACTAAAATCCTTACAAAAATTCAAAAGATTTAAAATGATCTTACTTTGATTCTTCACCAAATGATGAGATCTTTGGCTCAAATGGAAGTTCTTCTCTTCCTCTACCTTTTTCTCTTCTTGAACTACTTCAAAATCTCTCTCAAAAGCTAAAAAATGAAGAAACCCTAGCTGAACTCTCTTCTTTTCTCTCAACCACCGAAATATCTCTTCTTTCTCTATTTGATTTGTTATTTCTCTTATTTTTCATGACACTCTCTCTTTTTCCTCTTCAATTCACATTTTTTCCTTTCTTAAAATAGCAAGCCAACATTTCTTCTTCTATTTCTACCCTTAATGAATCCAAAAAGTCCATTTTACCCTTTCTTATGGGCTTATGTTCTTTTAACCTTAAGTGTCTTACGAAAAACACCCTTGGACATTCTTATAACCTTAACACCTTAATTCCACTTACACATTCAATAAATCCTACTAACTTTGACATAATTAAATAATTACAAAATGATTAGTCTATCAAAACCTCAAAATTAGTTAAATCATGGTTATTCATCAAGAAAAAAAATTTTGGAAGCTAACATTTCTCCCTCTCTTAAAAGAATTTCATCCTCGAAATTCTTACCTAATTAATCTAAGGGCAGGGGTATGCCTCCTCCTCTTATGCTCCTCCGTTTTCTATTTAACTTCATCACTTAAATAATTTCTTTCAAATGAACCTAGTTAACGAATTCAATCAATCCCTCCATGACTTATTCAGATATCACCCTATCTTATCTGTTTCCTCAATATATTACAAATTACTCATAATTTTTCACTTCCTATGCCGATAACACCAATATCATATCATATCAATATTTCTTAACATACTCACATATATCACATTATGAATCTAACACCTCTTTCATCAGTAGCACTTATCATAACTATTTCATACAGACCTATTTATTTCGGGCTTAGCTAATCCTTTTTCCTAACCTGAGCACAGCTTGACACAGTGATACCCTCAAAGATAAATTTAACTTTCACTTAATAATTCACATTAGTGTAGTGTTAATACACTTAGCTCTTATGTCTATCTCACTATATTCCATACCTTAGGTGTTGATCCAACTAATTCACTCATCCTTCTTGAATCACTTAAGTTGTAATATTGATCAATTTCACCTATCAGTAACATCTCCATCAATTTTGGCCTTCAACCATTTTTAGGCCTTAATCATCACAATACAAAAGCAAACGACTCTTTCTATCCTCTAACTCCTCATACAGTATAATAATGAAATCACTATGACAATGATTGCGATGCTTAAAATCAAATAGAATTATACTTTGATCTCATGTTCCTATGAACTCCAAAATATAAGCTTTAATCTTATCTTCGACAATTAAGAACGTCGACAAAATCAAACATCCAGTTACTTGATTCTACATTCTTAGCTGCTAAATGATGTGCCAGCCTATTCCTACTAGGATGTATAACTTACGTTACCATTTGTTCTTTTCTATCAATCTCTTTGCTCTATCACCTTTATTGATTACACATACTTCTTATTTCAATCACAATGTATCATTCTTCCTATTCGATCCCAAAATTCAGATATGTTTTCAATCTCTCAATAAGATTCACGATTTCTGAATCCTCAATTTGGGCTTGGTTAATCCCTTCATGTGAAATTGATCTTCAATTCTATAGTAAATAGTACTTTGATTTGCCCAAAATTTAACTCCACATTCTATGCTCCTTTTTGCATTAGAGCTGATAACCTCAATATCGAATTTCTGCTTAATGTATTAGATGTAACACTAACTTTACTTGGAATTACTCATTTGTACAATTATAGTCTTTCAGTACTTATATCAATTGTCTCAGTCTCATATTCAATTCTCTCAATTCAATAATTACCTTAAACTTTAATGATCTGTATGTATATATATAAATCTAAGATGTTCCTATACATATACTGTCTCCAAACTTTCAGAGCAATCACTACTATAGCAACTCTAAATCATGTATCGAATAGTCAACTCATAGGACTTTAGTTATCTCCATACATTATGAAATCACTTTATGATGGTACATTGGATCTTATGCAAATCTTTTATACAACATCATTGTATACTATAAAATCTCCAAATCGATGCGATGTAATTAATATCAATATAATTTCTCAAAATTCTCTTTACCTTTATTACCCTTATGATTTTCACGTTTTTCTTCAAGTATTCAACTATTCTTCTCAACTTTTCGAATACTTTTAATATATCATCAAATTTTGCTTGGATCACTTAAATCTTCAATACCATAGTATTGTCGGGCAATTGTTAACTCAAACAATTATTATCAAACTCCATATGCCCCCTGATTAGTTCTCTTAATTCCTTAAATAACTAAAAATCTTTATCAATCATTTGTTATCATCATTACATGATCAGCCATTCTTAATGCCTCGGGAAGACCAATTTCTATCATTCTTATAAGGTCATACACTTTAATTACCAAAACACAATGAAATAGTAAGTGGGTATCATCAATCCATCCCATTTTGTCCACATATTTGTCTCCACCAATTCACCACTTTATATCTTATACTGTTGGGACCCGATCCGGGAACCGGATCCCAACCGAAAAAGCGGAATAAATCGGAAGCGAAACAAAGACTTATCGAATTCAAAAGCGAATCGGCTCGAAGTGAAAGCAAATATAGTGAAGCGAAATGAATACAGATTGACGGCGGAATGCAAATTGGATCGGAAATCAAACGAAACATAAACAAAGTGGATCCAACATCCGAACACATACACTGAATTGCAATGGATACCTAGACTATCCAAAATCCGGTTTAATTTTTTTTTCTTTTCCTTATATTCATTTTTCCTCGAACTCAATCAAATCATACAATTTCCTTTTTCTTGGAAATTATCTTCAATCAAATCCTCCAATCATACAAACTACTTATACATACAATCAAATCCCAAAAATTCATCTTTATATCAATTTTTATCAAAATTTCGGCAGGATAACGACTGCATTTAACCTAACCCTAAAACCTGCAAGGGTAAATAAACACTTCTAAAATACCCAAGCCATCACACAAAATCATCCAAATTTACCGGACTCTCCGTCCGAGATATCAGCAAATAAACCCACTCCTAAATCTAAAACATTTCAATAATCCTCAATCTTTAATCAGAAACATCCGTACATAACTCAATCATAATTATGACCAAATCCATAATTCACATTAATATACAATCTTCTAATTCAAATAGATCGTACTCAAAATGATACACAAGTTCATAACCTTAGCCATACACAATTCCAATCTATACACAATTTCATAACTTAATACTTTCATGAGTCGAACATTTTCAGAACCTTAACGGCTTTCCAAGCCATAACCCAAAATCTTGATTTTTGGGCACTTTTCAAAATCTTGATTTTTTCAAGATTTTGAAAAGTGCCATAACCCAAAACCTTAAGGCACTTTTCAAAATCTTGATTTTTTCAAAATGTTCATATTTCTATATCATGTCACACTTGACACACTCGCATACATAAATCACATCAAATCATATGATAATTCACATTCAATTGAAATTCAACAATTTAATCACGTACTAATCCAATGCATAAAAATGAATGCAGTTTATTTCTTTCAAACATATATCAAAACGTATACAATTTCATAAAGCACGTTGTTCCAATTTTTCAGATAATTCAAAAATCATTCGAAACTCATAATTTCAAACAATAATCAACATTTTTTTAAAACATTTACTAAAACAATAATTTATCAAACATCCCATTTTTGCTTTCTTTAATCTTCAAAAATTCGTATATTACTTACAAATTAAAATATAAATATGCTACTCACCTCGAATTAATGCCCGAAACTTGATTCCAAGCTCCAATTTGGTCATCTCTTCTTTCTTCCATCCAACTTAACATTCCCTAAAGGAATTTCATGAAAATTCAACCTCATAAATAACTTAATCCTTAAAATTGATGTCATAATTCATCAATTCCTACTAATTCCAAGATATTTAAATCACCAATTTCTAAAATCTCCAAATTCCAAATTTGACCTAAGCCGATTCACTCAAATTCAATATCATATTTAACTTAATTTCTTAAATTGAGCTTAGAAAACATTAATTCCTCACATATTCAAGCTATCTAAATCTTCAATTTTTAAAAACCCCAATTTTCAAAATTGACCTAAACCAATTTACCCAAATTCAATATCATAAATCACAATTTCTTCAAAATTGATTTCATATTTCACCAATCCATC
>JANZLF010000005.1:11436658-11476350 GCA_026546835.1 Erythroxylum foetidum
GAAGAGGCTCGTAAAGAATACTTGTAAAAGTTGAAGAGATAGTGAAATCTCAGAAAGAACTCTGAGGACTGGACGTAACCCACAGTTTGGGGTGAACCAAGATAAATAGTTATGTCAACTATTCTTACTCTATCTCTCTTTTAGATTCAAGTTTTATCACTACTTAGTTCGTAAACAAAGTTTTTCAAAGTTTCTGATTACTTAGAACTTATCGGGAATTCTGTAAAAGAATTTTATTTCTAACAAACATTTTTTTTGAAAGATTTTAAAAAAAGGGGAATACACAATTCAACCCCCCTTCTCGTGCATTCTTATATCGTTTTCTCAGCATTGTATTAACATGTGATTCACTTCAGACTTCGCCACGGCGAAGCTAGACTTTCGTCGTGGCATATTTGTCTCGAAGAGTGCAGTTGCTCGACCTGGAGACTTCGTCACTACGAAGCTAGATGTTGTCCACAGCGAACTTCCCCCGAAAGGTCCTTAGGATTTTTCCCATATCTTCGTCGCGACGAACATATACTTTGTTGCGGCAAACCCGCCACTATTGACAGCAAAATTTTCTTTTCAATGGAAGTTTTCGACTTTTCTTTCCAACAATTCTTACCCGACTGCCTTAAATGGTCATCTCGGGATAGATAACAAGATCCAACCCCAACGATTAAACTCAATGTAAAATATAAAATATAACAACAGTGTCACGCATGTTCATCAAACAAGGAATAAAGATAAAAATAGATGAGAGTTGTGAATTTGGTAAACATTTGACATAGCAACTATACATCATAACGAGAATTGTACAACTTAAGATTTTCTAGTGGTAGATCTTTTTTTCCATTAGTTTGATCCTCCTCCTAGGTTAAGTTGTACCGGCAGTTGTATTTTGGGATGCTTGAGTAGTTGTTACATTAGTATTCAAAGGTTGTAAAACTTAAGATTGACTCTCACCCATATATGAAGTATAAACAACCAATCCAGTAAATATTACTATCTTCCTTATAATTACATATAAGTACTATAAATATGTATTTAAATAACTTATTGTAAAGTAGATATTCCTACTAACTTCCCCAAATATTACTCTATATCCTCTACTTGCATGTAAAAACAAAAGGAATTATAATGTTATAAAATTAGAAATAAACCTTAGATATTATAATTAATATTCACTAACCATTGTCTTATCTCTTCTTAACATAGAAGATGTAGTATTCAAGCCTATAGATATTGATTGTGTCAGTCTTTGAACTGGATATCTACGAATATTGGATGAAGGGGCTTTAGTTTTTGGTGGCCTTCCTCTTTTTTGTTGAATTATACACATTGAAGATAAACATAAAGTTAATTTTTCATGAATAACAAGATATTTGTTATACAACTAAAATAACTACCTTAACAATTTTTGGTTTCCTTAAAGGTTGACTCTTATTTTAATCTCAAAGTACTTCAACTCTATATACTTCACATTATCTACGTTCTTTGTGTTCTTACATATGATTCATCTATAAGAAGATTGACTTTATCATTTAGGTAGAAAAATAGTTTCCATAATTCTTCATGCATCCTCCTCTATCTCAAACCTAAAAATAAAGATCCATTCTTCATTAATCAAAACCTGTTGAACGAAAATTTAGTACCATACAATGTTGTTTATACTATATTTCTCATCATTTTCCACCTCCAGCACTAACCTTTTATGCTATGTATAATTATCTTTGTTGCTTATTTTAAATGTATAACTCAACGTTAATTAAAAGAAAAGTTCTTCTGATCTCAAGTGTATTCATCTTTTTTATTAAAATAAATGTTTACTACTTCTCTTTCCATTATATAATTCCAATAATTTTTGGTCCAATAAAATCTTTAAGGTGCATCAAGACAACAACAAGTAACCATCTCTCATAATCATATATGGTTTAATACAAACAATTAATACAGAATCTCTGTAGATAGAGCCATTATGTTGTTGCTTTGACATTTGATTTGTGAAGATAAATATGAGGATTCTCTATTCATAGGATAGTGTAAGAATTGTTGCAAAGCCAGAAGAGGCATCAGATATAAGGTCATGATTTCATATAAGCTAACAAAAGTGTTTAAGGTAACTTTTCTTATCATAAACTCCACATACTAATTAGAGTCTCTGGCTTCACTCACATTCCATTTTCTAACAGACCCTTTTCTTACCTACACTAACACACCCTACACATCACTTTCCCTTTTTTCCCCTCTCTACATATTTCAGACACCAAAATCCCCTTCTCACGGCTAGCTACTCTCTCTCATTACCATGTTCTATAGGTGAGTTAAGTTGGAGACATCATACCAAAGTTGTAACATAGGAGACATGAGATTTGTATGTATAGACACAAAAAGTAGAGATTAGATTCCTAGTTTCGTTTTCTTACATTGCTTGATTAGACATTTTAGTATTGCTTGAGATAGCTGGAAGGAGAAATAAAACAAACAAACATTTTGTGTATCATTTTCCTACAATGTGAAAAAAAAAACTAACCTTCACATTGCTGACTATGAAGGGTTGAGGGTGTCGAGAAGGGAAAATTTTGATGATGGGAGACGGTGTGGGTATTGGGAGAAAATTAACTGAGAATGTTGAAATATTGCATCTAGGATTTCTTACATATGGGAGGAGAATGTCGAAAAACTCACAGATTTCATGCATCTGGGAGGAGGGATCAAAACAAACAGATTTCATGCGACTAGGAGGGAGGGCGAAACAATGTCAACAAACTTAAAGATTTCACACGATTAAGAGGAGGGAGGATCGACAGATATGATTTTATT
Source organism: Erythroxylum foetidum (assembly GCA_026546835.1). Taxonomy (NCBI): domain Eukaryota; kingdom Viridiplantae; phylum Streptophyta; class Magnoliopsida; order Malpighiales; family Erythroxylaceae; genus Erythroxylum; species Erythroxylum foetidum. The sequence continues at coordinate 11,439,464 of JANZLF010000005.1, forward strand.
TTCTTGAAATGATGTCGTTTTAATAATCTAACTCACTTATCCTAATTACGCTGACATGTTTGATTAATGAGGGTCCCTGGACATATGGCACTGCCACGTTAGCAAAGACAACAAAGGCACTAACATCGGGTTATAATTGAAAAAAATTAAAAATTTAGGCATTTTATTGTCACTTTTTTAAATTTCAAGCTATAATTGAAAATTTGACGAAAGTTTGGAATCTTTTTGGTAATTAATCCTAAACTTAATTAGTTAAACTTAAAGTATGAAGTGTATAAGTGTTTAGGATTTCTGTCATATGTCGTAAGTCACGTCAATAACGTTAATGGAAATACTATTGTCGAACTATAAGTATTTAATTTCCACTTTCTTAAGTTTGGACTATAATTATAAAATTGAGTAAATTTTTGAATTTTTTTATAATTAACCTTTTTTTTCAACCAGGTGAAGAGAAACCACCTTACAATAATCTTCATTTGGTAAAAGAGGAGCAACAATACAATCTTCCTTTAAAGGTGAAAAGGAACCTCAATACTTCATGGTATATCCAAGAATGCCAACCCTAATTGATGTTTACAACTCATATAAACCTCATGTTCATTTTAATGCTCAATGGCTCTCAATCACTTCTTAACCAATGAATGAATATATGTAAATGCAAAAAATTCTTGAAAATGTATTATTGTAATCCCCAAGTATCATAAAAATGTCTAACCAAAATCCTAACATGTAACCCATACTAGCTCCAGAATATTGTTGGACACAAAAATAGTTATCATAACGGATAATAATATTTACATTGGTTAACCAATTTGACACGTTAGTTGATCAATGAATACAAACTCATTGTAAACATTTTTTTTTAAAAAGTTCTTGACATATTGATTGATCTTATTTGGATATTGATCGACCAATGTCTCTAAAAACAACACATTCGTTCATGACATTTATATATGGATTTTCTTTAAAATAAAAACTTTGATTCCTATTGATAAAAGAAAATATTTACTTGTTAAAAGAAAATATTTACTTGTTAAGTTCAAAACATGAAATGCTTATGGATGAAGAGCTCCTAAAGCATTAAAATAATCAAATAAGATATACAAGAAAGGTAACAAGTATTTATGTAGACTACTTGTACTTTAATCTTTCTTGATCTTAGTCTTCTACTCGACTTAAATGCAATAGGTCTCCATGGATTGTTTCTTAACTTCATTTCATGTTGCTTTCTTTTAAAACATCAAGGGATAAATTCTTAGCAGCAGCTATGTTCTATTATCATTAAAACATTTATTATAACTTCTCTTAATTCAACAATTTTGAAAACATGAAAATTTAGATGGAGTTAATTTTTTTGTCTATTATATATCGCGTCAATACTAAAGTAACACAAATCTATAGTCTATTATTTTTTATTATAACATTTGAATCTTATTATGTGATGTATATGTCACTGACAAAGTGAAATCTATATGTTTGATTAAACTTAAATTAATTTAAATATAATTTTTAATAAACCTTAACTTGACTTAAATAATATGATTTTATCCTAATTAAACTCTTTTACACTTAAACGTGATAAAGTGTCACTTATTTATGTAATTAAATTAAATGTAATTTTGCTTAATTTTTAATAAACTCTAATTTATCCAAAATAATATAATTAAACTCTTTTTAATTTAAACAATCCTAATTACCGTAAATTCTTATATTGATAAACCTTTTCCACGCGATGTGGAAAAAAGATTATCCTAATTTCCCGTGCCCCTAATCCGAAAATCGAGATGAATGTCTGGTTTGGTGACTCATTGGAAATCATGTCTGTGTTTGGTTTAGAGGTAATATCAATATACAGTAGGAAGCAGTACACATGGAAGCTTCTCCGACATTATGGTGACTGACGAACAGTTCCTAGTTCGCATCCCCGGCAACCTTCTGCTCGACGGAAGTGCTCCTCTCAGCCTTGATTTATTCATAAAAAATCACGTATTAACATAATGGGCTGGGCGGGTTCTGAGAATAGCTGGTTGAGATGATCAAAACATAACAGAAAACAAGACTCAATTCAAGTATCCATTAATGAAAATGAATCCACTTGCATGGTACAATCAATAAACTTTACTAACAAAAACTCCTCTATCAGGATTTCCACCCCTAAATCAAATTATACAATAACTATTAACCATATATACCGTCAAAATCATCATGCCTCCAATCCATCATTCAGATGGAGGGTCATTTTTATGTTCATGGATGCTAATTCAGCAGCCAAATATCTGAAGACGTAAGGCATTGCAACTGTCTCCATTCCCTTGCTTGTTTGGCAGGCATGACATGTTACCCTTTTTGAAGCATTTGAGGTTGGAGGTAAGCCACCTATATCCCGCACTGCTCGCTTTTGCGGTTGGATAAACGAACTTGTGAGTACACTCCCACATAATGAACACACATCAGCAATGTGATAGTCAGAGCATGTGTGCAGCCTATCATGCAACAAGTATGCAGCTCCATGAGCCAGCATAGAATCTCGTTCCATTTCTCCAAAACGGATACCTCCACCACGTTTTCTTCCTTTGATTGGCTGTCTAGTTATCTGATCCACAGCTCCAGTTGCTCTCACCTGCATATTCCTCGAAATCAAATATACACATACGGAGTGAAAGTCATACAGGGTAAGGCCATTATTAAACTTTCTTCTCAAGCACCTCTAACATAGCCAAGAGCAGTTAAGGGGAGGAATAGGATAATGATATTAAAACAAAACAAAAAGGAATGAAGTAAACTTTGCAAGCTGAGAGTAGAAAACCAACAAGAATACAAAATGGGGTTGGATATTAATCATAATGGAGTTTTGGGAAGCAGGAAAAAGGTACTGTACAAATAATTGAAAGCGTCACAATGAAACATAGATAGATCACAGTAAAACAAAGATTGTAAATTGGTGCTTGAATACCAAATAAGTAAATTGTCAAATCAATTGCAGGCAGCTGACTCTAACCTGGAATTTGTCTGCAACCATGTGGCGAAGCCGTTGATAATAAACAGGCCCCATAAATATTTCACATGTAAGTTCGGTCCCATAAACCCCGCTATATAATACCTCAACTCCATGATAGTTGAACCCATGAGATTTCAGCATGTTGCCAAGTTCATCAACTAGTGACTCGGATTCAGAGTTGGTTTCTTCTCCTTTACTTTTCTTGACTGAACCAGCAAATGGTGTTGCATCAACAAACTTCCCATTTAAACTCCCTCCCTGAGACAAAAATTATGCAAGAACACATTATTCTTTTCTGCACCTTCAAATTATTGCTAAAGAAAAACATGTTATCAGATAAACGAAGTAAACAATCACATTACATCCTATCGGAGCCTTTATGCTTTTAGATGTATCAAATTTTCATTTTTCCTTAAGAAAACAGGAGCATCAAGGACCACAAACCAAATTGCATTTATTGGATAAAAATGATGAAAAAAGCAAGAGGCAAATAAAATAATTAGGTGGAGGTAGTGACAACAGTAGATAACTTTGCATTAAGAAATGGTTCAAGCAGGAAACTATTTTCAAATTTGGCTTCTCTTCCTCGATTCGTTATTAAGGCACTAAAGGATTCTTCCTTATTTCAAATTTTGCTTCTCTTCCACGATTTGTTATCAAGGCACTAAAGGATTCTTCCTTACAACAGTACAAGTACTTTTCTGCTCTATGAATATCTAAAACAATTTCATCAACACAAAAAGATTAGCCCCCTTTTTTATATATGAACTAGTTCATTCTCCCCGTGGACAAATTCACAAGGTATCCTGCTTTTTATGTGTCCCCGACATTTGTGAAAAGGCATTTTTAGAGTTAAGTTTTCAACAGGAAAGTAGTGTCAAATACAAGCTTGAGCAGAGTTGGGAGTACGGTTTCCAATCATTCATGTTTCCCAGGCCAGAATATAAACATAATGATAAAAGTCCCCACACCTGGGGTGACGGAAAGACCATACTTCGTGCACAGAGTATTGCTCCAATATCCCTTTTAGTAGTAATCTTGCTTGGCATAAAGCTTTGAAAATATTACATACTATGGTCATAGTGCCAACTTTGTATCAGAAGAATGGAGACTAGTCTGTCACCTTTCTATACTCAAACTGCTGCAAACTTCAAATCTTTAATTGGGATTTGAGTTCATTTCAACAAATATCTACATTTTTTAGTACTACAAGGGCATGACACTAATAGTAAAAGGACATGAAAACTGCTCTTTCTGCATTAGGTGCAACACTGCACATTTACGTTCTTATAAGTGGAATAAGAAAAAGTTGCTAATGTATGTTTTCTCAACACGCTTTTATTATCATTTCAAAGATTTATTAATCTACATACCTTAGCAGCAACACTTTCCAAAAGCATTGCAATAGTCATTCTCGAAGGGAATGCATGAGGATTGATTATCAGATCAGGACGCATTCCAGTAGTTCCAGAAAATGGCATGTCAATATCTGGCCATAATTGGGAGCATACACCCTTCTGTCCATGTCTACTGCTGAATTTGTCCCCAATGATTGGATTTCTAGTATGACGAAACCGTATGTTCACCTGCTTTGGCAAAGAAGCAATAACTCAAAAGGGAAAAAAGAGTACTGAAATAATATACAAAAATCTATTAACTAAATGGATTAAACAATTTCATGTTCCTCAATGTGTTGCCATAAGAAAAATCAAATATAGAAAAGAGAATAAACTTACCTTTTGAAGATGCTTCTTGTTTTTTGTATCAACAGCAACGTAATCAACAATAACAGGGTCTGAACCTTTTCGGATATTTGTTCTGGTTGTGTTTGTTACCTCATTGTAAACGCTACAATAGGGTTCATTTGGATGTATTTTCTGAAACCGAAATTGAAAGCATGGATCATAATCTCACAAGATAACAAGTATGAATGTAGTGCATGTGTAGAAAACAAGAATGAAAAACATAAATAAGAATAACTAGACGACAGAAGAAAAGGAAAGTTTAGATAACAGGAGGCTAACCTGACCAACATATGGAAGCCCATCAGAATCAATCAACGAATGCAAGGATTTATCAATGTTGCTTCTTTTGAACATTTTTTGTGCTGCATCTGACCTACTACTCTCATCAGCTAAATCAATGGTCTCTGTCTGCCACATATATTAGGAAATACAGTTAAAGATAGGATAATCATATTCATTACAAAATGCGGTTAAAGATTGGATAACCATACATGTTAGGAAATACAATTAAAAGATTGGATAAACACACAAAGTAGGAAATAGGTAAGATGGTTATCATAGCATAGCACTGATTATGAGTACTGCATTTAGGACTCATTGCATGATGAAAGAATGATAATTAGGCACTTAAAATGTTTTATCATTCGAGCAGATACTTTCAAAGAAATAAATTTCAGGTGAGAGAACCAAGAGCATAAAGTTTGTTTATTTAAAGTTTAGTCCTATTTCCTTGAGTAGAAAGAATTCTTAATTATCCTCCTAAGGTAATCCCCTTCCAGTAAGGAATTTGATCTAGGACTCCCACAAGTATTCAAATACACAAACAGAACCTTCGTTTAATATCCCACCATGAAGCCTAAATTATGAGAATTATGAAGGCCACCATAAATTTGTTTTAATGGTGATATGGTATTCTAAACTCTTAGATTACAATGACAAAACTCAAAAGTTAGGTGCTTCATAGTTAAGAATTTATCGTAAGCTTATTTCATATCACAAGTCAGTAAGATAAAGCCTATAATTGTTCATGAACTATACTTATTACCCAAACATACATACTGCTTTGGATGCCATGCAGTATATACATCCATCCATATACATATATTGATGATAGTGATAAAAGTATAGAGGCTAATATTGGCGAAACAACTTGGGTTAAGTACCGTGTAGTATAAAGCTGATGTTCAAGCAAGAAAAATATAAAAATCAGAGAGGATAGAAGGTTGACCTCAAGCAATGGAGCTGTACATGCAGCAAGAACAGATATAAACTTAAAGCACTTAAGTGTTTAGTTTTTTTGTTTTTTTGGTTAATAAATGCAAACCTGATATATCTGTCCATGACACATTCCACGCTCTACAGATGACTTGTTTAAAATCATGGCATCCTCCATATCATATCTGGTAACATAAATTGTTAGAAGAATTGGTAAAATAACTAAATGATATAAGTTATTCAACATTTACCCCGTATATGCAAGGACTGCCACTATTGCATTTGTGCCGTTTGGATACTCATCAATATTGTACTTTGCATATGCACTGGTGCGTACAATAGGGGATTGAGGAGTCTGCAAATGCCCAGAATACATATAGAAGGATGAGCAAAAAGACAAACCACAGCAAACAGAAATGCAACAACAAAATACATCATTTTCTAATGTCAATAACATGGTTTCTGAACAAGTTGAACTGCAAGCAGACCTATTACAAATGTGAATGCAAATGCTTCTATTATTCAGCTAAATTTCCATGCCCAACAGGATTAGGCCAAGTTATGGACACTGGCAATACATGTAATAGATGGAGTGGCACCATATCCACTGTATCTACTCTGGAATTATTTATTCTAGAGGCCATGAGGCGTTTTGGCCATATGCCAAAGAACCAAATTCCTGCTTATGGGATCTTTCTATCACTAAAATGAAGTTTTGGAACTAAGACTTGATCAAAAAGAAAATGGAAACCCAAAAAAAGTTGTGTTTAGTAGGTTGTAAATTCAACAAATCAAGATACTCTAACGGCTGACTAGGAATTTTGAACTATGTTGTCCTGCTATCAATCCACGAGTATTTCAAGACCATGCATAAAATTCCAATCTTCTTCCACTTTTTCAAACAAGAAAATGAAAATGAGAGTTATATAAACAATAGACTATTGCATCACCTAAAAGCCATTTACAGAAATGTACTTATAGAAACTCTATCAAGGAAGCCAACACCAAGAACATTAAAGAAAACAATTATAAGACATACCTGAAGATGGTATAGCTTCTGATCAGCACGGAAGGGAAGAGATTGCAAAGAAAAACCCATTGTTTGCTTTGCCATCTAAAATAAACAAATTACAGACTTAGAATATTGAATTTAGAGAACATTACAAGCAAATGTTATCGACCATAGACCAGTTTTATGACCCTAAATTAGATCAAAACCTGACACTGGTACATATTTCGTGGGCTTTGATTATGATCTGACCAAGGTGTTAGATTAGCAACCACACTAAGCATTGCAGTTGGATGAATTTCTTCATGAGTTGCAGGAAAAGTATAACTTCTTCCACCATTTCCACCATCAGAACATCTTATTTCCATAAATACCTATGCTTCGATAAAAACAAAAAAAAAGGTAGCAAGTTAACCACTGCAGCTGAGCCATGCATAATAAGTATACCAAGCAGACAGTGTCCTATTATCTGTTAACCTGTTCAAATGGCCCAATAAGTTCAATATCTCGACCTCCCTCTGAGGAAATAGAAAGATTCCGAACTGGACGAATAAATCTGGATGGTGATGTGGAGAGGTATAAACCAGGATATGCACCACCTATGCTCAGAGGAACATATCCAACCTCCAAATCACCAGGGATCTGCATTATTCCATCCAAATATCTTTAAGGAAAATAATCCACTATTTTAAAAAGTTCTGAGGTTTATAACCAATAAAAATAAACCATATGAAAGGGAAAAAGTCCAGCTAGGACAAACCAGTGAAGGAGCCAACACTTTCAATCTTCGTAAATGAGCAACAACTTTCTCAATTTCACTGGAACGTATAAAACCCACAACACGACCATCTAAAAGAACAGACAGAACTTGGGGAGGACCAGGTTGCACAAGCTTTGGCAATGAAGAAGTCATTCCAAGACCAGTCAGAACATTGAGAATAGATTTTCTTATATCAAAAAAATCTTTTACCAGCCCTTGTGAGTCAAAGTATGATGTAACTCCTGGTACAATAACCGAGAAAAGGATCAAATTAGAAGTAATACCTGGATAAAAAATATTATGAAAAAATGAAGTGGAATATTTAAGGCAAATATTCTTAGTCAGACAAAATGCAGAACTAATGTAATAAAAGAGTAGAACTAACAAACATAGAGTTAGTATGAACTTCTAAAGCACAATTGCATGAATACAACAGACCTTGTCTGCATGGAAAGACAACATCCAAATATGAAAAAGTTTCAAACCTTCATTAGAGAAAAAAACTTAAACCAAATAGGAATGAACATGAATTCACTCCTAACTTTTTTCCTCAAGGCATCTTTATTCCTTCAAGCCTGTATTTTACATAGTCTATATCTTTTCTCTCTCTATAATCTTTTCCATGCATAACAGAGAGCAAACATTAAGATAGATGGCAAAAACAATCTATGTATCTTAACCTTGAGTACTGTATCAAAAGAGATACTGTACTTACTAGTTTCATGCTGAGACACCATGCCTTCTACATAACTATTAATTATATATGTGACACCATTGTTGTAATTTAGTGATATTATACTTTCAGCATTGACACATCACAAATCTTCTGCACTCTAATTTGAAAATCCCACAAATGTTTCAAAAGAACACAATTTTTTCAATGAACATGTAAGGCTCTGGATTTTGTATTTTCAAGATTTGAAGCCTCCTCAGTCCATTCAGAAACATCTTAACTGACATATTAATTTAAATTTGCTTTTAACATCCCAGGAAGAAGTACCAAGACAAAACCAAAAATAAGTAGACATGAAGTTGTTTATTAAAGAGGATTGAAACAATTGATTAACATCCAATTAAGAATTAATATTAGAAAACAAATCCAATGAAACAATTTTTACAAATATTGCACTTACGACAGTAACAAGTCATATGATTCAGTAGGCCACATGGCTCCCCATCAGGTGTATGAACAGGACAGAGAAAACCCCAAGATCTGTTGATGAATAGCATAACACATCATATATTATTAGAAATATCACATAATTGACCAAAAAATAATTATAAGTTGCTGCATACTCAGGTAGCAGCTTCCGGACACTTGTTGTGCGAAGACCTGCAAATGAAGCCCCTCGATGCACAGCTCGGAAAAATGATAAAAACCGTAGAAAATTGAGCCTCTCAGCTTGCACTGTGAATCCAGCCCTCTAATAAAGTAAAAGATAACAAGAATAAATATTTTCTAATTTTATCAAAAATAAAAACATTAAACACATAATGCCAAAAAAGTCAAGGTTCTTAAGAAATATGAATCCGGTAAAGTAGGAGCCAGGAATGATTACCACAATCTACAATGAAATATATCAGAACAGTATAGCACATAGAAGCAGGTACTAGGACTTGGTACGACCCACTCAGATTGAATATTACATTATTTCAGAACCAAAACTATGTTCCTCAAAAGGTTCAAGCTGATATCACCCTTTTTGCATTCCAAAATAAAGAAAACACCAGGTCAGCACAAAACTTATTTCAACCCAAGAAATAATAATAATAATAACAAAGCATTGAGTTAATGAGGATCCCCTCTAAAACTTTTTCTATAAACCTTGAATAAAAATCATCAGGGATCAGTAACAACTTTGTATCAATACCAACTTATTGTTTAAGAAATCAAATCCAGCAGTCAAACAAATTTGGGTTCCATCAGAACCCCCCCTGTGGTATCTACTTTTCAAAAAACTCTCTGTGATTTTAATTTCAATAAAGAGGCCCTGTAGTTAAATAATTGTTCAAATAGGCACATTCCTCAATATTCTATCTGTAATTGCAATACAACTTTTGTTATTTCCTTTGGTAGTTACTGTTTACATTGAATTACATTACTCTGTTCAAAATCTTTCAAAATAATACAATAAAATATGATTGAAAGGGCATTTTTGACTAACATCAAAACAGAATATCCTCTCTGATGAAATTGAATTAACCCAACAATTTTGGGTAACATGACTACCCATGAGTAACTGGAAGCAAAAATAAAAAATTACTGAAAATCCAACTTTTCAAGAATACCATTTTGGAAACCAAGGGCAAAACAAAGGCATCTCTACTTTGAGTAATGCATACTGCCATCAAACTAACAAAACAGAACCACAGGACAAAAGCCAAGATTACCGAAGAGAGACTTTAATTTGCAAACCATATACAATGACAGAAAATACACAAATAATAAAGTTGCCTAAACATACACTTAAATTCACCAATCAAGAAAATTATAAATCCTTTAGCAAAAGATAAGAGTCATGCTTCAAGAAAATCTAACTTGCACAATTGGCTGTGCCAGAAGTGAAGTACCATCCCAGGTCCACATATACTTTTCCATAAGATTATTCTTATAATTTAGAAAAAGAAAAAGATAATGATGATGTATTATGTATTATGTAAACTGCTGAGAAATCCCAATTAAGGAGTCCATCACAAATAGGTTAACACCTGCTGCATGTCTAGACCTGATTGTGTAGCTAGTCTTCCAGTTTTCAGCATGTTTTCCACTGCTAAGCCAATTTGTGTTGGAGGGTTTTTATCAATGACCTTCTTAACATCTTGCACTGCATTTCCCCGGGCAACAAAAAGATTTAAGTGTTAGAAAATACTATGACCTGCTTTAATAATATTTCCAAAATAGATTACACTAATCAATAAGACAGTAATTAAGCTGTTGTTGTTCCAGGAATCCAATCCCAATAATTGGATACAGGCAGTCAAATACCTGCTAAGAAATTAAAATTGTTCTTTTTTCCAAGCTCTTCTTGGACAAGTTTTTTGGCCTTGCGCATCCAATCTTCTAGTTTTTCCTACAAACAAAAAGAACCAAGAATTCATATTACGATTCTGTAAGTTCTGAACAAACTGAACTCTGACTATAAGAGAATCTGATTTCCAAGATAACTGGTGAGTCAAGGGACAGACTGCAGCACAGCATACAACGAAATCCACATTTTGACACATGTACAAGCATAACTTTCAGTTTTAGACAAGTTATAGAAGTTACTTCTTTTTTCTTGCTCAGTTAAAGAAACACATCAAACAAGGGACATGCAACACCCATCACCCTCCATTGGAATAAAAGGCTGAAATTTTCCCATGCTATCAACATAAAAAGCATATGCCAGCAAATAGAGGCAAAACTAAAAACTTGAACCCCCAACCCCATCCAGCAGAACATCTATTCATATTAACTGAAAGCAAAAGGACTTCCTCATTTATCCAACAATAGTCTAACTTTTGTTTGCCAACTTTGGCTTAAAACTGGCATTAACAGAGTTAAGAATTAGTCCTGCCTTGAGATAGATGGTTATAAGGTGCCCAGGGAGTAAGACTTCTTGATTCTGCAAGGAATCTGGATTGTCCGGTGCTGAAGTCTGATCCGTAAAAGAGAAAAGCTTCTGCAACATAAAGCTAAAAACAAAAAATTCATTTGCGAATCAAACTAAGACATAATGGAGAATCCTAAACTAGAAAAAGAAAAAGAAAATCCACAAGTGGAATGAAGAGTAAGTGATACTATTTCATAGGAAAAAGGTAAGAAAATGATTATAAATAAAATAATCAAATGAAGTTAAGACAAGGAACATACATGAGAAGATTGAATTTGTCATCATAATTATTAAGATGAACAAAGATGTAGTCCTTTAGAACAGTGTGAGCCACCTAAAAGAAATAGAGTTAGGGAAAAGAAGAAAAAGTTAGCCAAAACACCTAAACTAACAAACTCAGGTACAGAGACTTTGGAGAAGGTTCACAAAAGAATTCCCATCATTTCAGAAACAGAGAAGGAGAACTGCAGGAAATGTAATTCAGCTCACATTAGAGGGAGTTTCATTCTCAAGTCCATCTACAACTGGTTGGAAATGCTCTCCTACAAAGAAAACCAACTAATAATAAGTTGATGCAGCAATACAGATAATTAGGTAGTTGAAAAAGTAAGTACCTATATGTTGCAAACAGTCATGCTGAGTGAAAAGAGACAAGTCCCGAACTTCATCAAGAATAATCTTTGCTCTTTCAGCAACAAGCTCGGAGCCAACAGCTCCCTTTACCTTGTTGTATTTCTCGTTATAGCAACATGTTAATTTCTCATAGATTTCCCGATCTGTAGTATCGACAAGAGCCTGTTAGAAGTATAAAAGAAGTACAGTAAGTACATAAGGAGAGGTAGAAGCATTATAGTTTCCGCTCAACACCAGAAAAAAGTACGAGCAAATTAATTATAAGACAAATCTATCAAGAATTTGGGCTGGAAAAACTGCTAATATCACACCATTAAGTTCAAAAAATAGCATTTTATATCCCCATTTTATTTGCATTTCATTTAGGAGAATGGTGAGGGGTCATGTTGAAAACCTAGAGTTTTCAGTACCAATTTAGCTTATTTTCCTCTTACCCAAATCAATAGACCATGAAGATCTATAAGTCCAAGATATTTGTCACACGCTTAACTAAAAAACCCACCATTTGGCAAAACAGGTGTAAGTTCCCTTTTGCCAGGTATCTTCTCCAAAGGAACTAGGATAGCAAAGTAGAATGTTTAAATGTACCCCAATCCACCCATTTGAAATAGCTGAAATCCTTCCACCAATTTTCATGATGTGTAGACAATACACATCATGAATTAATAAACATGCGGATTTAGTGGCAACAAATATGAAATACAGGAATAATAAAACTACAGAAGAGACATAATTACAGCTTCCACATTTTCTATTAAAGCCAATGCATAGACAATACATCTGCAATTCTTTGTTTGTGTGAAACAAAACATTGTAAAAACTAAAAATACACCTTACAAAAAGAATGGCACTCTTATAAAAGTGAGACTCCAATGACAGAACTAGGAATGCACATTACCTTAAGAACCATGCCAGCAGGAAGCAAGTATTCCCTTCCCTCTATCCTGCAAAAGCAAAGGGTGAAACGTAAATTAAGTTTACATTTTCGTTACGAGCCCAGAATTCATTCATCCCACAGAACTGAGATGCTTACCAAAATCCAAGTCTAGCACTTCCATTGCGAAGGTAATGCAGTTTAACTGTTACAGAGGATTGATCTATTAAAGAAGATTGATACTCTCTCACACACCTGAGATAAAAATTTCAAAATCACAAAAGAAGGATTCAAGAGATGAAAAGGGTACGAAAAGCTTGATACAATAGGCACACCTTTTATCTTTAAATCAGTTCATTGAGTCAATATGAACAGAATGTAAGTCTAACAGCAAGCATTCACAACTAATAAACAATAATATGAAAAAAAAGGAGAATATAAAGTCAACATAACATTAGCATCATGAACAAAAGATTACCACTAGAAAATGCTAAACAATGTTGAGCCATTGGGACATCATGATCAAGATGGAATTCTTACACTCAATCTATGTATTGTGTTCCATCAAAACCAATAGGAAATAAAAAGGCAATGAAACCAAGAATGCCTTTAAAACCAAAGGCCAGGAATGCAGGTAGCTGATGAAGAATTGGATTATATAAATAGATAACATAATTCATGAACAATTAAGGGACACATCGGCTGAACAATCTGATACCAAGGGGAGCAAGTTTTATTGGACCAACCATTTATAATGAACAACTGTGTACAATGTCCATTTGAAAGAATCAGCAAAAACAGCTGAAGAAAGAAAGTGAGCCGAAATTTAGGTGTTTAATGTTCGATGCATCCTTCTCCACTCTCATGGGGTAATAAAATGTGGAAGACCCGAGGCTTCTAACAAATCACAGATGACAAAAGGCAAAAGAGTTGCAACTAAGAACTAATCAGCAACAAAAGATATCACGGATTTTCAAACAATATTTGTGAATTTGCAAGGAGATGACAAATCAAAGTTTCTCAAAAACTATTAATTTGCACTTTCTAGATATCAAGTAAGCATATTAACAATTAGCATTTCAGGAATATGAGATAAAGTCAGCAAGAGTATGGACCTTATCACAACTGCTTTATCAGTGAAGCCTTCCCTTCTATCACGAAATGAACTCCTCACCATACTCATAGGCTGAACAGAAAATAATGGTTCAGTAATCTCACACTTGGAAATAAGCAAAGTTAATGAATCAGGGACGTGAGCAAGAAAAAGAAATGCAAGTCAACATCAATCCTTGTTCAAGCGTCTATATTGGCAGCAATTGGTAGCCCAATACTGCTTTTTTCCACTCAAATCTTACTCCGGGTATAAATAACATATTTCCTAGACAGCTATCTTATATCAACAAGCTTTACTAGATGAAGCCACTACAAAAGGACTACATCAAAGTATCAAAGGGAAGCATATGCCAAAAGAGATGAGAGCAGAGAGAGAGAGAAAGAGAGAACCACACATACATAATTGCGCTTCGGCATTATTAGAAGTCGAACAACTCTCTCAAGCCCATTCAATATGAAGTAACTGCATGCAACAATAGAATAAAATAAAATAAAATAAGGAAACTAACTGCAATATAAACAAATGAAAACTGTAAAATAAAAAGATTGACCAACTGTATATTGATCAAATTATGGCCTTATTGCATCAATCAGCATTAATTATGCAACAACTCCTCCCTACCATCCTGCAACACCCTTTTATTGAATGTGAACTATTTCAGTTAACAGACAACAGGTAGCATGGTGGCATCATTGTGTGTATGTACAGGTAAAATATGTTATAAACATTCATATATAGCTGAGAAGACCATATAACAGCCATTAGATAGACTTATTTCTCCAATTTTCTTCAGCCTTTGAATTTTTCTCCACTCTTTGGCCCTTCAACCCACATTCCATCGACTTCCATCTCATATTCCAAGTAAAAACTTTATACAAAATCAACAAGCTGAATTCAAATGTTTAACATATTTGAGCCATAACACGATACTTACCCACCCATTTCTGCTGCTTCTTCTTTGAGTGAGATCAACTTTTGGGGATCAGCACCTCTTAAGTGACAAAGCTTTGACTGTTGCCATAGTTACACATTATAAATCGAAATGAAGAATATTATGGTCTAAAGGACATGATAAATTGTACCTAAAGAAAAACACATACATCAATATATGCATATAGTTCCTACAATGTCAATCATTCTATGATTTATTAGATTACATACAAAACAATATGCCATTTTGCACCATTAAAATTCTTTTGACCTAAACATATTTCACATGACATTGAAACATCAAACAATCACAAAAATATGTTTACTAAAAGTTATAAGAATCCATTCAAACACTTATTTAGAACCATAAAGGAATGATAATGTGCAAAACTTGATAGTGCATGTTGACATTATAAGCTCCCTCCCTTTTACCAACGGTAAAATAAGAACAAAAACAGTATTTTGCTGTGGCTCTTCCAACAAAGGGGAAAAAAAAAAAGAAAACAAAAAGAGATTTTCACGTGGATTACAGGTTTTCAAACAGTCATCTTACAACAATTGACATTTGCCTAATTTTCTCGACCTATGCAAGTGGTTGAACTTGAGAATTGGTATGACCATCAAGTAAAACTAGAGAAGTCAATCAAGTGAAAAACAAAAAGGTCATGTCTTGAAGGTACAGAGACCCAATTCTTCAGTTCAGATATGACAGTTCAGCTTAGAATTCAAATCAGGCCCTAAACCATATCAAAAGAATTCGTGTGATTGAAAAGTAAATTAAAAGTAAACAAAACAGAAACAAGACCAAAAGAATCCTAACCTTTAACATTATAGGCAGGTGCCCAAAATTAATTTTTTCTCTTATAACAGCTCGGCCTTGATACTGAAAGCAAACATCAGCCTCAAACCTTCCAGTATATGAAAGCTTAGCCTGTCGACACTGTTCAAAAAGAACTAAGTTACACCCATTAGCGGAATACATACGCTCAAATAAAGTAACAAATAGTTACTTACTTCAAAGGGCAACAAAGCACCCCGCTTCGTGGAACCGTGTTCTTTCTGAGGCTCATACAATCTAGGATTACTCAAGAAAAGTAAGAAAAGAAGTTAAGGACACAAGCATTTAACAAGTGATCTAAATCCTTTAACGGTTACCAACAACATTAAATTGATCACAAGGATATGAGAAAGAGAGGTATTGGTGAAGGAATCATGAATCTTGAGAGGTTTGATATTATCCAACATGACTTCAAGACCCCTATCGACCATGTAATCGTAGGAGTCTATATGGTGTGTCACAAGCTCCTCCAAGTCTTTGTAGTTGTTATTCATTGCCATTCCCGCGACAAACCTTAATTATTCTCGCCACGCGACCACCAAAATACCCTTTCCAGCAGAGAGCCTTGTAGTTTAGAGAAAAGGAGACGAAGAGAACAGGACTGTCATGGGTTAACTACAGGGGACAGAAAGTTCAGAGGAGGAGCAGCTATGTAGGGTTTATACTTAATAGGGTTTAGCGAAAAAAGAAGGCAAGGATTTGGTAAGAGTAGAATATTTGTACGGTCCGAGTCCTAGTCCGATTTAAGGTTAAAATAAACTCCAGTATTTTAGCGTTTGTTTTATTTAATTTTAAAAGAGATTAAAATTTTGTAGTTAAAGTCTAGACATAATTTGTTCCAAAATGCTATTATTTTTTAATTTCAATTTTATGTCTTATGTATATGGATAAACTATATTGTAAGTTTATCAATATAATTGATCCCGGCAATCGATCATGGTCACGCTGTATATTGATTAGCCAAACTTGAACAGCAGAATATCGAACTCTTTTTTCTCAAAGCCCAACTTCCCCTTCTAACTGAAAAAAAAAAACAAAACATTATCGTGGGCTCCTCTTATCAACATTAAAAATAGAAATATAATTATACGTTTAATATTGTCATGCATTAGAAGGTACAAAGGAAGATGGTCCACGTGAATATCACTACACTTATGAATTATGATACGAAGCAATATTATCCCTAACTTGTGAGAGGGATACTCTCTGGGGAAGAAGAAGAATATTTTGTATAGAATTTGCTTTCTACTTTTCTTTTCATTTATTATGATATTTAAAACAAAGTCTGTTACAGCATTTATGACACTTATTTCTAATAACAGTATATATATTTTGTCATCTAGCATAATTGCCTAGATAATTCTTCTAGAATATTTAATACTTGACAAAATCTTTCATCAAGGTGGGCTTTTGTATAACACATTTGGTCCTAGGTTGATTATATCTACTCCCTTTTCATTTATAGCTACTAGTTCGTTTATATCATTAACTAGCCTTTAAAAATTAAAATTAACCTTGTCCCCAAGGTCAAAATTAGGAAAAATGTCTTGGAACTAACTGAGAGTTCCACTGGACGAGTATTTGCGTTTGTTGACCCTTCTAAAATAGTTGTTGGTTCTTAGAGAGGTAGTTGTCAACAGTTGATGGAGGTAGTGAAAATGATTGAGTCGATGATGTTCCTCGACATTTCTTCAGGAGTGAAACATGAAAGATTGGGTGGATTTTTGCTACATGCAAGAGTTCAAGTTCATATGTCATTGCTCCATTTTGTAGTAAGATTTTGAAAGGCATGTAGTAGCTTGTTGCCATCTTATGGAAAGATTGTCATTGGAGAGAGATTTTTCCGTAAGGTGCCAGCTTTAGTTAAACTCATTACCCAATCGAAAATATTTTTTCTTTGTGGTGAAACTCTGCAATTTGTTTCATGTGATGGTTTACTTTGTCAAGATTGGCTTTACATGTGGCTAATATGTTTCTTTTATGCTAAAAGGTCCTAAAGATCTTAGATTTTAGTGTAAGCAAGTTTGATATGTGGCATGGATGGAGGAGGCCGACCATAAAGTGCTTGGAAAGGGGACATGTCGGTTGCTGAATGGAAGGTGGTATTATACTAGAGCTCGACTATTAAGAGAACTTGTGACCATTGTGAACAAGTTTTACTTCTAATGAAACCCCCAATATTCGCAAGTATACAGATCAGAAAATTGTAGTATTACAGATGTCGATTCCACGAGGAAATAGTTAGAACTAAGTGAACCTAACTTTGTCTAAAGTATCGAGATATGAATTGAATGAAAATAAATATTAAAAATTTTAAACTATTAAATGAAATTAAGCAAATAATCAAATAACAAATGAGCTACCGCAAATATGTAAGGAACATCAAGGATGATGCTTAGGATTCATTTTATCTTTATTTTGCTCCCTAACCACTATTGATTCAGTTATGTGTTGATTCTAGATCTTTTAAGGGATTGGCTACTCTCTCTTAAGACATAATCAATTAACCCTAATTGATTACCAAATTCCATATTTTGTAACCTCTCGATTCACAAAATCTATCAACTAGTTCTTAAGTTATCTATCGAATAATTGGGTTTTCACATAAGATCTCTTTGCTTATGATTACCAATTTGATATTTGTAAGACTTATTAGGTCACTAACTCTCATTACCCAACCTAATCACATTACTTTTGACTCACTCTCTCAATTTATTATTGAAGTATTAGTATACCCAAACATCATAACACCAAAAATTTGAATTGAAGTTAACAACAATCAAGTCACAATACAACTCAAGAGCAAATCCAAATATGAAAATTAGAGCATCCTAAATGTGAATAACATATTCAAATCCAACTTACATTTCAAGTTTAATGAAATAAATAAAGGAAAGAAAGAAAGAACTTGATTTGAACTTAAACTTGAAATCTAGAATTTCTGGTTTTTCTTCTTGCTCTCTCACTTTAGAAGATGGTGACTAGGTCATTTTGAATCTTGTTATGTTATTATATAGCCCATGGGTCATTTAGGGTAAAGATTTAGTTTTACCTAGGCCAAAAAGTCTAAACAACCCTCCAAAAATAAAAATGGAAGCAGGTCCCCGCATTAGTCTCACTCCTATCACAATCGTGACCCTTGAAAATGAGCTTCTGTCATGATCGTGACGCTGGGGAGAGCCCTCCTGTCACCATTGTAACCTAGACTTCTTATTCAAGTTTGCTCCAACTTCCTTCAATCTTCATTATCTAGGTTTATACACTAACAAATATAGCAAAACAACTCAAATGCACAAAATTAAAGTCCAACATCTTGCTTTAAACAACAAAACACTCAAAAACATAAACACACAATCACATTAACATAATTCTAAAGCTAAACATACACCAACCATCTAATCAACACCTAAAAACACATTAAAATACCTACAAAAACATAATGTAAACTACAACTATCAACCATCGATGAGGTTCATCGTAGATAAAACAATGCAAGTAAGCTTCCAAGCATTTGTTTAATACTTCAGATGTCTATCCGTTTAAGGGTGGTAGGCAATGCTATAGGAGAGGGTAGTTTTTAATTAACGAAAAATGTCCCTCCAAATTTGCTTTAAAATATAGGGTCATGATATGAGATAATAGACTTAAGAACTCCATAAAGTTTGCAGATTTGAGAGAGGAATATTTTGGCTAAGGTAGGTGCAGTGCAGTGCAATATGTTGGCAAAGGAATAAAATGAGCGTATTTAGATAACATGTCCACTATGACCCATATAATTGTATAAGATTGATAGGTAGGAAGATGTGTAATAAAAACTTGCTCTACAATTGGGAATATTGTAGTGGGCTAAATTATTTTTCTGTTAAGTATTTGGATTTTTAACAAATTGAGCAATTTTTGACAAAATTTTTTATATCTATGAAAAGTCCTAGCCAATGAAAAAGAGCTAAAAGTTAAGCAATAGATGCTTTAATACCTAAATGGCCAGTAAGTGGAGTCATATGGAATTCATAAAGTAGTTTTTTTCTTAGTCCAATATGATTAGGTATATGAAGTTTACCTTAAAACTATAAAAGACCTTCTTTAAGTTAAAAAGATTATTGCATCTGAGTATCTGAATTATATTTTTGTAGAAGTTGTATTCTTGAGGAGTTTCGGTGATAAAATTCTTGCAAAATTTTGGACAAGGAAGAGTAAGAAGTAGATACTGCTAAGAAGGAGGGAGCTAGAGTATCATTGAGCCTTAATAAAGAATTAGGTACGGTATTTTTTTATTTGTATTTATAGTGTAATCAAACCTTAGTAATTTAGATACACATTTTTGCTATTCTGGGTTAGTTATATATTGAGTCAACATATTTCTGATGCTTTGTTGACGTGTAAAAATAATAAAGTGGCAACCTACTAAATAATGATGCCATTTTTTACCTTTTCAGTGATTGCATAAAGTTCCCTAACATAGGCAGAAGCATTGCACATATAAGGCACTAATTTCTTGCTAAAATATGCAATCAAATGACCATTTTGAGATAGGACTATCCCTACTACAAGACCAGAAGCATCACATTCTACAAAGAATGGGATGGAAAAATTATGTAATTGTAGAACTAAAATAGATGTTAAAGCTTTATTTAAACATGTAAATGTTAAAATTGCTATAGAATTCTATGAGAATTAGTCCCTTTTAAGGAGATCAGTGAGTGGACTAGCAATAGAGCTGTATTGATCTACAAAATGATAGTAATACCCTATTAATCCTAAAAATCCTTGGAGTTTAGTAAGACTTTCAAGTTCTGGCTAGTCCATAATGATTTTAATATTAGAACCATCCACTTGAACACCCTTTTCGAAAAACACATGACCTAAGTAATCAATAGAGAAAACACCAAAATCATACTTAGCAGACTTAGCAAAATACTAGTTATCCAATAATAGCTGTAAAATGTGTGTAGATGTTCCATATGCTCATTCCAATTAGAACTATAAACTAGAATGTCATTAAAAAAACCAAGAATGAACTTACGTAAGAATTGTCGAAATAAGTCATTCATTGCACTCTGAAATGTAGTAAGACCATTAAGCAAACTGAAACATATAACCAAGAATTCAAAATGGTCATCAATAGTTTGGAATGTTATTTTAGGAACATCTTCTAAAACAACTTTAATTTGATGATAACCTGCAAGTAAATCAATTCGAGAAAAAAATTTACACCATAGAGCGCATTAATTAACTCTTTAATAATAGTTATAAGAAATCTGTCCAAAATTGTTATAGCATTTAAGGCTCTAAAATCCATAGAAAAATGTCAGGTATCATCTTGTTTTGTAACTAGTAAAATTAGAGAGGAAAATGGACTCGTGCTTGATTGAATAATACATTTAGACAACATATCAGAGATAATTTGAGTCATTGCCTCTTTTTACAATGTGGGTAGCAGTATGATTTAATGTTAATTGGTGTTGAGCTGGGTTTCAAGTGTATATGATGGTCATGAGGACAATTTGGTTAAAGGCCAATTGGTAAGTCAAAAACAGTTTAAAAATGCATAATAAGAGAGTATAGGTCAGGGGAGATTAGGATAAAGTACAAAATTGGTAGAAGGGGCAAGAGGTTAGGAATTTGTAGAGTAAACTAAAGCTCATAAAAAGATTTCACAGAATTTGTATGAACCATACGACAGAGTTAATTAATAGAAGAAATGGAAGGGAGGATTTTGGATTCTCTAACCAACGAAATGTAGGCTTTTTTGTGGAGAAAACAAATCATAAGAATATAATAATCTAATAAAACTTGGCCAAGAGTCCGTAACTATTGAATTCATAGAACCATATCAGCTCCATATATAAGAAGAATATTAAAAGGAATGGTGAATGTATAAGTTTGAATTGTTATGTCTATATTAATACGCCTACACATACAAGTGATATGAGCCCTATTTCTAACCATAATAGAGAATTTTGAAGTGTCAAACACTGGTAGGTCTAGAAATTGAATCCCTCTAGTTGAATAATACTATGGCTGCTCCTTGAGTGTTCTAAAACAAATCAAGAATGTCCAGAAATTGTATCTATCATATGTATAGTTTGAAAAGTGATAAAACCTAATAGGGCATCATCCGAAACATGGAAATGTATCATATCTGGAGAAATATCATAAGGAAGTAATTATGAGAAGGGAGTGTTGTGTTCATAAGTAAAGAAAAAAATATCATGAGTAATGTTGAAGGTTTCCGGTGGTGAGTCTTCAGGTATGATCAAAAGAAATTGCTTGTGTTTGCATTTATGACCAGGGGTGAATTTTTCATCGCAGTTGGAATATCACCCTTTTGCACGACACTCTTACACTTTTGTCGATGACAACTGCCTTATAGGCATCGTTGGCGAGTTAGGATTAGGTTAAAGGGGTGTTTTATGTATGGGTGGTAGTGATTTTAGAGTAAAAACAATAAGTTTAAGGTCTCAAATTCTTAATACAATTAGCTTGGCCATACCAATTGCTTGAGCTAAATTGAGGGGTTTTAGGATGTCGATTTCTCTATAGATTTAAGGTTTCAAGCCCAAAAGGAAACATTGCAAAATAAATTCAGTAGGCAAACCCTCATTTTTATTACAAAGGCAGGCAAATAAGATTTGATAATCATGAACAAAATTCATTTGTTGTAGTTTTAAAAGAGTCATTTAAGGATTTTCATATAGGGAAGGTCCAAAAGATAGTTATAAGGCTCAAATAAACCCTTCCCATGAAGACAATTGATTATTTGTAATCATCCACTTTAACCATGTCAAAGCATCACAACCCATCTAAAACTTAATCATTTTAAAATGATCATCAGTTGGGATTTTATAAAATTCAAAGTATTGTTCTACTTGAAAGATCCAACTTAAAACATAAGTAGGCATGTGTAATTTAGGACATTTAAGGGAAAATGAAGAACTAGAAGAGAATTGCTTAGGAGAATCAATATGAAAAAATGAGGATGAGTGTGTGCTGAGATGGAATGGTTATGATGAATATTGGTTGAAGGAGAAACATGTTCTTTTGTAGGTGGAACTGGAGGATTAAATTGAAGAGAGTTTACCAAGGTTATCAACAAACTTACAATGACTTAAAGATTGGAATTTTTCTATTCAAAATTTTTAAGTAGAGTTGCTTGATACGAATCAAAGTGTAGTTATACATTGCTTATAATTTTTTAACAAGAGAAACCATTGCATCATCTACAACATATTATGGTTTAGTATGTAACCCCAGACTCTCTGGGCCCTTTCGTATTGTCCTGTACTTGGAGATACTACTATATATTGATATATACATGGTTGTATATGAGCTCAAAGATGTATTTAAATTCTTTTGAGTTTATATGTCAGTGATTTATAATGTTGTATGATCTTACATGAACTTAGAGTTCATTGGTATGCGAAATCTTGGAGATTTTTGACATATAATGGATTTTATCATAGTGGTTGAGTTAAATGTGTTCTAATACCTTAGAGGTGATTGGACATGATTTATAGACTTATTGGACACTTAGAAAGCTTAATTGAAAAAGTTGATGTACATAAGAGCTTATTTGCCAATTGTTAAAAGTCAAAAGACTTAAATGAATTTTTTCAATTCTTGGAGGATCAATATGTAATTTTATAAAGTTAAGGGAATTCATTATTATTTTCAAAAGTTTGGGGACCAAAATAAAAGTAAAATTTTTGGTGATTCCCAAATTTTGCTCTTAATTGCAAATTTAGGAAAAGTTGGAGGTAAAATAGTAATTTCACATAACCTAAGGGCAAAAAGGTAATTTCACCATATTTTGGTCAAAGAAGAGCCAATATTCTAGATCCTTCTCTATGTAAGGTCATGCACCCCATTACTAAAGACTTAAAACATGTTGTTTTAATTAAAAGAAAGGAGAAGACCAATTTTCGGCTATTACTAATCCTACCCCTTTGTTTTGATTCTCCAACCAAATAAAGGTGTTCTAAGATAATTTGGGGTCAAAGAACTCAAATCTATCATTAGATTTGAAAAATTCTCGAAGGATTTGAAAATATCATGAAAGGAAGGTTTAGGTAGATTTTGTCTCATCTCTCTCTACATTAAGATTTTGAGTGTGTTAAGATATATTGTTCTCCCTGCTTGAATATGCATGAAACATGATTTAGATTAATGAAATGTGTCATCGAGATGGTTTTTTAAGCCAAAACCGAAATGTCCCCTTTTTGGTAAAAGTTTGTGAAATTTTGAATATCTTTTGAAATTGATTATCTAAATGAATTATATGGTGCTAATTATACATGTATAATGTGAATTAATGATGAAAAATGAAGAAGAAGTATGTTGGATAGGATTAGTTGAAATGATGGAAGAGGGAATGGATTAATGTGATGAGTTGTATAATTATGATGAATATAGCTTAACTGAAGGGAATTGGATTGAATGGAGTGGTGAAAAGTGTTGTTGATTGGAAGTATTTCTTATATATCAAGATAAGAGCATGAATTAACTGATAAAGCCTTGAAAGTATGAATTGAAAGTCATGCACATTAAGTGTTTGATAAAACGTCTACGTGAACTTGGCTTAGGATTTAAGGACCATAATGATATACATTGAAAGCGGCTTTCATATTTACTTAAGGTAAACTTGAATTGTCACTTAGATTGATGAATAATGGTCTAATATGTTTCGATAAAAATGTGCTTAATTATGTTTTGAAATGAGTAAGTATTGGATTAAAGGCATTAAATGCCTTAGAAAATGGAAAAGAAAAGCTAATGTGAATAGTAAGGAAGTAACCATGTGAGAAGTTTAATGGTAGTGATATTGTGCTTTATACACTTATGTGATGATATATAAATATGACATATATGTTTAAGTAGTAAATACATTGTATATTTTTTATGTATAAAGGTTTGGGAGCTGTGAATCAAGGAACTCATACCGAGGATTGTTGAAGTTAAGGGAGTGTACACCTTCTTTTGAGGTGAGTTAGAGAAACCATATCTCTCAAATCGGATTAGGACATCCCAAGACATGCATAATGAATTATATGTAAATTTTGAACCTAAGTAATGCATAGTATAATTGAATTTCAAATAGATGCTAGCTCTGGTTTGAAAACCGGACCGGACTAGCCGGTTCGACCAGTGACCGGTCAGCTATCCGGTCCGGTTCACCCTTTAAAACCAGTTCTCAATTGAACCAGTGAGAACCAGTCAAAACCGATGAGTGATTAATAGGCTAGGCCTATGTGATTCCTAACCAATATGCGTTGAGTCATTAGCTAGACATATGTGTTTCTATGTGATGTATGTTCACCTTGTAAGTTATTTATACCATCTTGGTGTGTATTGAGTTCTATTTGCAATATACGTTTTTCCTACTCATTGAGTACATAGTGTACTCACCCCTTCCTCCTTCCAATCATGCAGATTAATTTAGTGAGCTTAAAGCTCTGAATGGATCGTGCAGTCTTTTAACATATTCGGGATATTACTACACGTGTGTAGTTTCTATTTTGTACTTTAGTTGCATAATGACTCATGAACTGTTTTACTGTTTTTATTAGATTGGTTATGTTGGTATGCTTTATGATTATATAAATTTAACTCTTGACTATTTGTTGTTGTAAAAGACTTTATATATGAAATTTTGATACTATTATTGAGATTGCTTTGAGTGGATTTTAAAGTCCTAAAGTTATGGTAAAATTTTTGGATGTGATTATAGAAATGTATTTAAAATTATTTGTAGATATTTGATTGAGTGTTGGGATTTTAAAATACAGCCATTATGCTACCCAATTTTTTTTAAAAAAGAAAAAAGGGAGAGATATTCAGTTAGCCTTGCATAGTCAGATCAAGGATATCATGAATGTCCTTAGCTCGCATATATAGCAGTTGTCATAGGCTTGATGTGGTACTAGGTCATGATAATTAAATTGGTATCAGAGTATAGTTTTTATGTTTTTCAAAAGTATTATTTCCATTTTCAAAAAGTTTATAAGCCTTAGGAGTCGAGTCTAGTTGTCAAAAGTCTTTGGTCGAGAAGTTGAGTCTCAGATCATTAAGTTGATGTCCTTAATGGTCAGATGATTTCGACCTTGATCAAAGTACTTGTTGACATCCCTTGGGATGTTTGGAATATCAAATAAGCTAAGCTTAGCTAATCTATTTTATTAGACAATATCTTTTTCTGTGACTTTATAGTGATAGCATGGTTGGACGAGGAAGGGGATGCGGCCGAAGCCAAAAGAATATAGCATTGAAGTAGTTGCAGAACCAGAGGTTGCGAACTCTTCAGCTTATAGGCAGCCTCACATTGTAACACCACCGGCGATAACACAACCAAATTTACCACCAATGTCGACAGAGGCTTTACAGCAGGTGATGACATGGTGAGCACAGTACATTGCGCAGCAGCAGCTTAGGGCTAGAGTGCTATAGATGTTACCACAAATACCGCCACTATAGTAGCCAGTAGTGTTACCTAGTCCTACTCCAGGGAAACATCCGATACTTGAAATCTTAGGGTATATCAAAGAGGCAAGGAATCTCAGATATGGTACCTTTGATGGGTGCAGTGATGTTACCGAGTCCAAAACTTGGTTGAGATAGACCATAGAGACATTTCATGATATGGGGTTGTCAGATGAGATGAATCTAAAGGTAGTTATCCGATTATTGGAGGGTGATGCTAGAGTCTGGTGGGAAAATGTCTAGGGACGTTTCAGTAATTAGATGATCTGAAGGGATTTTATTAATGAATTCAACAAACAATACTATACCAGATTTGATCGAGATCAGAAGAAGACTGCATTCTTTACACTGACACAGGAGAATAGGTCGGTGCATAAGTTTAAGATAGAGTTGAGAGAGCTCGCCACCTATGTCCCTAAATATGTGGCAGATGAAAAGAATCTATATGTTCAATTTAAGACCGGACTGCATTTGGCAATCCTAGAGAGGATGATGATTACACCCACTACCATGTTCAAGGAGATGGTATAGTCAGCCAAGAGAGCCGAGAAGTTGGTGAAAGAGCGCGGAAGGCAGTGGGAGGAAAAGAATCGGAAAATAAAGGGATGAGGTTCCTTCAGCTAGCAACCTAAGAGGAGTCGTGATAGTTTAGCACTGGGTAGTATAAGAGGCACTACATCATCAGCTGTTAGTTTACGGCCACCACAACCAGGAGGTTAGAACACTGCCCTTACTATTAGCCCGCATATGCAGCGGTTGTTATAGGCTTAATGTGGTACTGGGTTGTGACATAGGAGGCATGATGAACGTCAATGAAATCAACAAATGATACAAAGCAATGTGTAAATTTATCCTTGATTTGAGTTAAGGATACTCTCTAGGAAGAAGAAGAATATTTTGTTTAGAATTTTCTTTCTACTTTTATTTTCACTTGTTCTAATGTTTAAAACAAAGTTTGTTACAACATGTATGGTACCTGTCTCTAATAATAGAATGTATGACACCTGTATATATTTTTTTGTTTAGCATAACTACCTAGATACTTCTTCTAGAGTACTTAATATGTGACAAAATCTTTCTTCTAGCAGGTTTTTATATAACACATTTGATCCTAGGTTGATTTATATTTTCTTCATTTATATGTGAGGAGTCTTATAGATATCATAAATAATATGAGATGTTTCTTTTGTAAAAAAAGGCCAAAAAATATGATTGTATGAAGTACAAAGTATGGAAGGAAGAACATCAACTATCAATTACTTTTTGGCGTATGTCGCTGTTGAATTTAATGTTGCTATAGCTACATCAAGTTCCGAGTAGCTAGGTAGTGGAGCTTTATAATCATATTGATTCTATAATGTATGGATTCATATCCAGGAAACAACTAACTAAAGATGAGTTTAAACTAATGGTTGATAATAACGAAGAAGTTAATGTAGATTTTGTAGTTGTTTGTTTAAACCTTAATACTAATTTTAAATTTAATTTGCATAACACATTGCGTATACTGTCTTTAGATGACACTTGATATATGCATCTATTTTTAATAAGGAAATCTATAATTACCCATTGTACGATTATCTTTTAATGCAATTTTTCTTAAAATAAATATCTTATCATCTAGGTTGTTACTTATCAAGGGAAAACCATTAATGTTATTGTATAAAAGATTGGGTCACAGCTCTAAAAAGAATTGAAAGTTTGATAAAATAAAACATTCTTTTAACTCTTTATTTGATGATTTAAAAATATATATTGGTTGTTGTAGAGAAAAATTGACCAAAATTAAAAAAAAGGGTCAACTCATAATTCTGATTTTTAAGAAAGTATTCATATTGGTAAGGCTGGTCCTTATTCACCTACTATATATCATTTATGATATTTTTTACATCTATTAATGATTATTCTTGTTAAAAATATATATTCTTGATTAAAGAGAAGTATGAAGTTCTTGATAAATTCAAAATATTTATGACTAAACTTAAAATCTAATTGAGAAATTCAATTAAGATTGTCAATCTAATCATGGAGGTAAGTATTATGGAAAATATAGGGTTTTAGACAACAAAATATGTTTATTTCCCAAAAACTTGAAAACTTGTGAAATAGTAGCTCAATTTGTTATGTTAAATAGTTTTGAACAAAATAACATAGCCAAAATGCAAAAATTGCACCTCATAAGATATGATGAGGAGGATGTAAAACATGACTAACCTTTCAAATTACCTTTAAGGTGAGGCTATTAAGATTGCCTTATATATTCTTAATAGGCCCTAAACAAATCAAAAACTAAAATACCTTTTTATCTATGAAAAGGATGGAAATCAAGTTTCACTCATCTTTGAATTTGGACTTGTCCTACTAAGATACATTTATATAATCCTTATAAAAATAAACTGCATCTTCATTCTACTTTGTTGCTTTTTTTAGGTTAACTAGACTCTTATAAAGATTATAAATTTTATTGTAGAGAAAGATGATCTATAATTATGGAATCATAAATAGCTAAGTTTCTAAAATATGATGTATATGATCAATTTGGTCCTTCCTATAATTAAGATAATAATAGAGCTAATAATGTTGTAATTTCATATCCTTCACTAATTCAGTTAGAGTTAGTTAATGTTATACCTAATGCCACTTTTGTATAGGACTAAGAACCAATACAAACATAGAATAAGGTTCTTATGACATAAGATCAAGTTGAATGAATTAAATTAAGAAGATCCACGAGGGTGAGGAGGTATGTTATAAATAAATTTATAAGATTAAAAAAGATCCTCAGGGGAAAGTTGAGTGGTTTAAAGTTAAATGGTTACTAAAGTTTTTACTTAGGCAAAATGGATAGATTTTAGTGTCACTTTCTCTCATGTAACTTCCAAAGATGTATTTAGAGTGATTATGTCAATAATAACTTACTATGATGTAGAGCTATATTAGATAGAGGTTTTAATTGCATTCTTGAATAGAGACCCTTATAATAAGGTCTATATGGTACAATTTGAATGGTTTTAGGATGATGACAAGAGTCATATAATTTATAAATTAAGGAAATCATTAAAAGAAATAAAATAAGCTTCTTGTTAATGGTTTTTGAAATTTATAAAGTAACAACTTCATTCAAATTTATAGAAAATAAAGTTAAAAGATGCTTATACTACAATGTCAAGAGGAGCAAGGTTATTTGTCTAGTTTTGTATGTGGATCATGTTTTACTTGTATGAAATGACTTAGCCAAATTACATGAAGTTAATTATTTATTGGACAAGCATTTTAAGATGAAGGACTTTTGTGAAATATATTTTTTATTTGGTATTCATACTCGTTTTAAAACTTGTTAGGAATTTTTTAGAAAGCATAACATTGAGCAGGAGTTATAAAGGTTTAGTGCAAAAAATTATAGATTTTGTGCAAGATCAACCTCTTATTGAGAAAGATTGTCTTTGGCACAATGTCCAAAGAATGAAATGGAAATAAAGACCATATAAAATGCTCCTTATTCTAGTGTTAGTAACCTAATGTATGTTCAAACTTATGCTAGCTTAGACATTGCATCAATTGTTGGTCTATTACGTAAATACTTATCTAACTCATGTATAGACCATTAAAATATAGTTAAACGAGTTTTAGGATACCTTCAAGAAATAAAAGTACATGTTGACATACAAAAGATTGAGAAATGAGATATGATTGGGTATACAAATATTGACTTCTATATTTCTATATCATAAAAAGTCTACTTAGTAAGCCTTGGAGCAACTAGTAAAGTTACTTATTTATGGTCATAAGGTCACAGGCTCAAGTTGTGGAAATAGTATTTTTGTAAAAATACAAAGAGAAGGTTACGTACATTATGACCCTCCCTAGACCCCCTAAGAGCAAGGAACCTTGTGCATTGGGTACACTAACTTTTACAAAAATTCCACTCAGGTTATATCTTTATATTAATTCGTAGTGTCATTTTATGTAAAAGTGTCCAATAGACTCTTATAACCTATTCAACTATGCACATAATGCATATTACATGTTATATGACTACTTCATATGCAATTTGACTGAGAATTTTTTTTCTAAACTATTTGTTATTGATTAAATTACTAAATATATCTAATTCTATTATGATAATCTTTCTATGGTATTATTCAGTAATAATAATAAAACTTTCTCAAAGTTTAAGAATTAGAGGTCAAATGTTTGACCATAAAGGAACTTGTACAAAAAGATGACATTACAATATAGCATATTTTGTCTAAACATATGTTGGTTAATCTTTTAAAAGATTTTTCCTTACCATTTTCAAATGACATTTCTTTAGTATAAGTGTTTTAAAGTCTTTGACATTACTAGTTAGAAATGATTGCATACTACTCTAAATATATATATCATTGCTTATAGATATAACACATATAAAAGTTGTAAGATTTATGTCAATCTTAAGCATATTACATGTTACTTGACATATGTATAATTTGATTGTGATTCTGTGTATCTTGGCATATTTAGATATCTTAAGATATTGATTAGTTTATGGGTAAGAAGGGATATATGTTTTTTATTTTTTAAAAAATTGTCTATTGCAGTTTAACATACAGTTAAAAAAACACGTGTTTCTCTGTTTCAATTTAAGATGAAGATAAGAGAAATTATGTCAGCAAACAAAACATGGTGCATTATAGATTATGCAGGTACCATTCTTAATTTTCTCATTCATGTAATAAGTTTAGTAGATGCACATGGCTTTATTGGATCAATGTCATATTTTGACACAAGCTTTGGATATCTTCTAGTATTAAAAACTTTTAAGACCAAATGATGGACTTCAATTATTTTTTATCAAATATTTTATAAAGTTCGACTAAATATAACATTAATTTTTCTTTATTGGCCTTTATAATAATAATTAATATTTGTTTAAGAGGAAGAATGTTAGAAGTTTATTTATATTGGACATTTATTAATTAATACTTTTAAAAAATGAGACTAAGAAAATTAAATTTTGATATGGTAAGTGATTCAAATGAATAATCTAATTAATTCAGTGAAATCCATTGAAAAGGCATGACTTCTTATCATACATCTTACTCAAATCTTCAACAACTTATTCAAATAGAGTTGATACAAAAATATCTATGTTTCTATATTAGCTTTATTTATACAACTTTATAGTTGATATTGGATCAATTGATAAAGTTTGTATTATGTATAACAGGTGTAGCAATTAATTACTTCTTGTTCTTGTTAATATTTGGTATAAAAACTTTTCCTAAGGCAAATCACCTTAAGGTTGCAGACGATTTTTAGTCTGACAAGTAAATTCAAGCCACGGGTGTTTGGTAAACTTAAAGCCATTGAGCCGTGATGATGCGACATTGACGTCGTTGTTTGAGGCCCGTAGAGACATTGACACCGTTGAAGGAGGGCCCGGACCACGACAACAACGATGAGTCGAGGGTTGATGGAAGATGGGGCCAGTGGATGAAGGGGGAGCTTTTGAGAACACCCGTTGTTGCCTCTTTGACTGTGGGCAAATGATCCGATCTGCGGTTGTTGCTTGGTGTCTCGGGTGGGCCACTTGCTCCTGTGCACGTTAGCAACTCTGAACCTTTTCCTCATCTTCGTATTAACGACACTCAAATAATTAGTCTCTCTTTCTCTCTCTATTTGTCTATTGCTTAAAGATGCGATCTTTGGTATTACGGGTGACATCAAATTGGTAATGCTAATTGTTTACTGTAATCCAGGGCCTCAAAAGCCAATGATTTTCTACAAGATTTCGTGTTGATGTGGTTGTTTTTTTTTTATGTTGGGATATAGATGATGCAGGTGGTTGCTCCTCTACCGCCGAGGTCGAATGTACCTCCCCTCTATGCCACTGCCAACTTCGGTGAAGGTAACAAATATTTTTAGTGTATTGGTATTCCTATTTTTATTGCTTGGGTAAAGTTTGCAAGGCACGAAGAAACCACCTCAACCCTAACGCATAGTTTCCAAGTCCATACTTTTCCCTTATGTCTCTTTAATTTTTTCGTGCGAGTTTATTATCAGTTGTTTTTGGGCATATTCTTGGTTAGTAAGCTATTGTTTTAGTTATCTCCGTGAGTGTCTCTCACCCGTTTGTAGTGGTGATGGGTGTCATTCTAGTGCACTCTTCATTGTTTTTTGTTAGTCTGAAGTATTGTACTGTATTAGTCCTTTTCAAGTTTTCGATGAAGTTCGTGGATACCGGTCACCCTCACTCTGCAACGAGCTAGAAAGGGCTCTGCTTCTAAGATGTAAGATCCAACAAAACGATTGTTTGGGGTAGTGATGCTTTATGATGTTGCTTCGATTTTGGCAAACGTATCTTTTGGCCACTATACATCTCCTCTGTTATCTTTCTTGAGCCGATTGACAAATCTGCCAATAGAGGCAATCCGTCTTTTCTTTCAAGAACTATTGATAGTCCACTTTTAATCCTGAGTGAGTCTTTTTATACAAACTTTTTGGCTTGGTTTTATTTCCAACCTACCGCAACAACTTTTTGCAAAAGCCGCTTACTTTAAAATTGGCCCTTTCTTTCCCTTCCCTTACCTGCCTCCACAGTTGCAGTTTACTGGCACCAAACCCTTGTCAAGTGTGGTTCGCTTTTATTAATGTGTGTAATTGGTCCTCGCATTGATTCTTAAATGTTTTACTACATTTTCTTTCCACCTACGAATCTATCTAGTTATATATTTATATATTCTTTTAATCTATTCTTGTTATGTGTTTCGTTATTTTTTTTCTTATTAACTTTCTCTTTTTATTTTCAATATTTTTTTATTACTATTAGTAGTTTAGTAGTTTTTTAACTGTAGTAAATATTTTTTTCTGTGTCCTGCATTATTTTTTTTATGTCACATTTGTATATGAATTTATCATAAACAACATCTCTATTATATAAGGGTAAGACTACGTACTATTGACCTCTCCAGACTCTGCTTTACTGTGAGATTTCAGACTGGCTGTGATGACGATGATGATGGTGATAAAATCTTTTCTTAAATTGTTTGTATAGTTTCATCGTGGTCCTTTCATAGTTTGCAGTTCACGGAAGAAATTGATTCTGAAAAATAGGAGTGAAAAATACCAAAAAGGAGAAAGTCGAAACACAAGGAGTAGTGAATGTTTACAAATTAAAATGCTGTATCCTTGTTGGTTAATTCAGCAAGAATGAGTTCAAGAACAAGAAAGTTGGATACATTATGCGGGGTTATGCTCCAATTGCTTATGGTTGTGGAAAGTTAGGTACTCTAATTCTAAACAACAAGAAATCCAACTTTAAGTTATGCTCCTTACATATTCATTATATCGTCATCCAACCTGCGCATGTATTTTGCGGTCTCGCTCCGCCTGCGTCTTCTTGGTTGTGAGTATGGTTGATCCGAGCGTGGCAATTGTAGCTACAAGGACTAGAACCCCTGAACCAGAGAACACCCCATTCTTTACTAGATAGCATTTGTGGTCCAGCCATCCTCTTCCGTAGGACTGCCTTTTGCTCATGCTCGTGACTGAGCTTAATAAAATCAGTGCCATCCCAAAGGTGATCCTGCGGCAGACACAATTATACAACTTCCTCTCATCTTATATGTCTAGTCTTTTTAAGCGTTGAAATCTCAATGTAGGCATCTCCAGCCTGTCCATGTTCTTTATTCTCATTAAAATCATGCTAGTTGCCAACCTTTGCCCAATCAAACTGACCCTCCAAGCTTGTATATTTTGATATCTTCAATCGCTAAAATATATTTCAAATGCTTTTTCGTATGTTAATTTGGCATCTAGTTTTAGGACATGATAATTAAGGTTTTTCTCAGGAACTGCACGTTTTAGCTGAACAGAAAGCAGTGGACTAGCTATGGATATGAAGATGAGTTAGATAGATCACCTACCAGGACAGCAACAGAAGAGCTATAGCCATTGTCGGTCTTCTGGCCTTACAACCTTGTCTACTGTCACCTGACCGGAACTTTCTGCAAATTAAAAAGTTACCGATGACTTGTGCACAGACCATACATACCAATGCTGCAATTCCAAAGCGAAAGGCACCACTTTTAGGAACATAACACCATTTTCCATCCAACTTCACATCTTCCTTCTACAAGATGGACAACACCCAATGTCCCAAAAAACCAACTTTCAAAGCACTTCAATAACAATGCGCACACTAATGAAGAAGAAAAAGGAAATTACAAACCTTGGCTTTC
Source organism: Erythroxylum foetidum (assembly GCA_026546835.1). NCBI lineage: Eukaryota > Viridiplantae > Streptophyta > Magnoliopsida > Malpighiales > Erythroxylaceae > Erythroxylum > Erythroxylum foetidum. The sequence goes on from JANZLF010000005.1 coordinate 11,473,871, forward strand.
TTGGCCTCGGCGACGATGCATAAAACAAAGGAGGAGAGGCCAAGGAAGATTACAACTACGGCGAAGATTAGCGAGAACCCAAGTCGAGGCTTTTCCATGGTGAGGTGATGCGCCCTTTTGGGCTTGAAATCTTCTCGGAGATAGGAAAAGAATGAAAATCACCAAAACAAGATGGCTTGGAGATTACTCAAGGAATACAAAGATACGGGGGAGCGATGTATGTTGGTCGTCTTTTCATGATCCTGTCTTGGGAGTTTCCTGTGGGGTCGTTGAAGTTCTGTTTCAAAATCGTCTTTCATTGCTCTGAAGGAGAGACCATTTTCTACATGTACATAGATGATACGTATACATCAAAATCTCCGCATCTGCTCAATGTTTCTTCTGCAACCTCCCGAGATGGCAACTGAAATGGGATTAGTCTTGAAGCATATAATATGATTAATGTTTGGCATTTCTAGGGGATCGAACTCCTCTTATAGACGTGACGAACTTGTACATGTGACATAATTAAGGCTCATTAAGGTTTAACATTATTTAATTTGATGGTTGACTTCTGTGGAAGTGTTAGATCGGGATCCTATGAACAATGAAATAATGGGAATGGTAAACAAATATACTTGCAAAAATAAACACATTATGAAATTTGATTAGTCCAAGTCATTCTTGAAAGATACAAATTCAATATGTAATTTTACTTATTATAAAAAGTATTCATATATGGTTTAAAATTACTAAAAAAACTTGTAATATTAGGAAAACTAAAGTATTTATTTTTAATTTTTATTGAGTTATTTTGTTATATTCTGTATTGAAATTAGGCTACAATGCTCATACAGATTTTATCTTATTGGAGTGATAAAAACTCATCAAAAATAATATTTTAATATTTTTAAATTTAAAAATATTTTTTTAAGTAATTGCAAACGTTTCTTAGTACGTAAGTGAAATTCCAACGACGACTCATGTATTACACAGCTTCCATAGAATATTCAATTTGCAATTGTAACGGTAGATTTTATGATTCAGAGCAATTGCCGTGGGCTGCTGTATCATATTTTCGGTAGCGCTCTGGGTAGTCTCTTCTCTTAAGATTTTAGGGTTGAACCTAAAATTTAACTAGGATCCTAAAGCTTTTAAATGTACGAAAACAACTTAAACATTTGATTAATATTAAAAAAGCCCTTACATCAACATAAACTTAACCTCTCTACTAAATATTTCCTATATGACAATTTTTTTTTGTAAGACCTCGTTGCCAACAATTTAACTAGATTATTAATCTTGAATTCCCAAATATCAAAAACACCAAATTAATTTCACGAACCCTTATTTCACAAAATCTCTAATTTGGTGTTTCTATTATCTGCGTGCCGTGTCTCTGCTTCTGTTTCATAAAATTTCTCCATCCGGCGCGTCTTCTCTGCTTCAGTTTTACATTTTTTCTCCTTTTTATGCGTTGCTTCTCTTCACTACTTTTTTTTTATTCGAAGAAACCTCGTAGACAGGCCAAGCGGGCACACCTCTCTTAGGGCCCAACTAGCGTACCACCCCACAGGCGGGTCAAGCGAGCGCACCTTATCATTAAGGACCCAACTAGTTCTCCATATACAGGTAAAATCCCGACAGCGCCAGGTTCTTACAAAAGGGGCTAGCATGGAATCGAACCTGAGACCTAACCAAAATTAAGCCCCTCTCTCAACTATCGAGCCACACCCCTTGAAGGCTCTCTTCACTACATATGAGTTTAAATTTAAAAAGAATTTACCGACGAAATTTATCGACATAAATTTCTGTAGGTAAACCGTATCAACCATACGACACTTTTATCGATGCAATTGCCGACGACCATGATATCCGTCGCCAATATTTTGTCTTCCCTACGATAATATTACCGACGAACATAACAATTCCGTATATTTCGGTCGCTAACTAATCTCAAGTACCGACAGACGTATTCTTCCGTCGGTAATTCCTCTCCCAAAAATTTAAGTGCGAGATGTGCTTGAAAACGTAAAGCACGAGCTACCTCGAGTAAGTGTCTATGTTTGCATTCGACCATTCCGTTGGTACGATCGTCGTCATGTAGCATTCATGAGGTATGAATTTTGGCTATCTTGTGTAACCCTATTCTACTTCAACTTCTTTGGTAAATGATTTACTTATAATGGATTGGATTTGTAGGGGTATACTGGGTTCTGCATGTAACACCCCACTCCCGCAAGTCCCGAACCCGACATCGACGGTGATATCCAGGTTCGTGCTCCGCAAGGGTGGCGTGCTACATCACTCAGTAGAAAACTCAGTATAACATTTTTTTCCTCTCTTTAATTATATATGTTTATTTTGAACCGTTCATTAACGCAGCATAAGCAGTAAGAAACCTGAGCCCATGTTCAGAATTAATCAATTTCAGTTATTACAGTCATCCAATAATAATTTACAATCAGTCAATGTGTAAAACAGTACAATCACAATGGGCT